>JAFELO010000294.1:116390-172087 GCA_017140195.1 Eumaeus atala
TGTGTGTGTGTGTGTGTGTGTGCGTGCGTGCGTGTGTGCGTGTGTGTGTGTGTGTGTGTGTGTGTGTGTGTGAGAGAGAGAGAGAGAGAGAGCATGCGCACGCCGCGCGGCTTATTACTGTATAGCAAAAGTGTATAAATATAGTTTCTCAACGAACTCCATTAACCTCGTTCCATTTGGGTGTCCCTTGACACCTCTCACTTTTTTTTAATGTATAGACGGGCAAATATCAATAGGAGCCTTTAAACGACTATTGACGCCAATATTATATAATTAAAATGCCGATGCGTTGCCATCCTTTCCACCTTCAACTCAACCTTGCAAGTGAGCAATCGAAGCAATGATGACTACCGAAACTTTAGGCCTTCCGCGGGTGTGAGCAGCAGTTCCGCTGCAATGCAGCATAGCACTATCTAATTACTAGACCAATATATTCTCTAGACTAACGATCCGGTTCGGCTTCATCCGTAACCTCTTTTCAATTCAGGGAAAGTTTAATCTAAATCCGTCCAGCAGTTAGAGAGATTACCCCGTACTGACAGAATGGCAGACATCCAAATCACTACTCTAGAAAAATCCTAGTTATTTTGAAATTAAAGACACTTCTAGTTTATTTAAGGCCAGCTGAAGCGGCTGCCGCCTTTGCTCACATAAAGTTCCCTTACCATTCAGCGAGCGTAATCCTATAATTACACTCGGCTGGAGGAAAAATCAAAAGGAATAGGCGTTGGTAAAAAAATTGATGCATCGAAAAGAATAGACATAGGTGTAAACATCTGGCTCCTATGTGTCGTAGCCTGGTGGCGTACAGTTTATAATCTTCCTCGCTAAATGGTGTCACACAGTAATAAATTTGCGAACCAAATTAATTCAAGCTTACTTTTTTTCATTATTAGCTTCCATAATTCTGTAGTATTTATTTGTAAAGTAATATACACGAGGATATAGACGAGGGGAAACTGATACGGGCGTAGGGACCATTATAATATATAGGGACCATTACGTAATGCTTCATTCCAATTTATTTCTTGAAGTAAAACTTTTTTGTCTGTTTTCTAATGAATCAGATATAAAGAGATCATATGCTGATAACATAAAGCTGAACAGTTTGTTTGTTTGTCTGAACGCGATAATCTGAGGAGCTACCGATCCGAAATTAACAATTATTTTTGTGTTGTAGTCAATTCATAGAGGAAGAATGTATAATATGACGATCTAATTGGACGGAGTGACGCGGGTGAAACCGCGGGATGATGCTACTAGATAGCAAAAACAAATATTTACTATAAAATTACGATTATTACACGAAAATGGAATAACAATACAAAAGTAAATAATATTATACTTCCCATAGGAAGGGGTAGTGCCATGCTGCATAGGAAGAGGTGGTGCCATGCACGGTGCATGATACTACATCCTCCTATGCAACGGAATTGGGCCGGCACGACCGGGGAGGTGCCTCTCGCTCACATAATACCGCCGTAAAGTGACATTTTCAGTGTCGCGTTTCGTGTTTATTGTGTGACATAGTAATTATGTGGATGTTCATGGGCGTCGGTAGTATTCTATAGAAAAACAATAAAAAAAAATTTTAAGCAAGATCAAGTTTTTTGGTTACATCGAGCATCTCCATCGCACTTAACTTTGAATTTGGCTACACTTAAAGTTAAGGTAAGACAAAAGTTTGTGTTTTCGTAAATGTGCATATTGCATTAGTTTCGTGTTGATACAAATATTTGTCAACGTTTCAAAACTGCGTAAACCAATTATTATTTAATCTTTCTAAAGAGAAAGATTAAGTCCACAACAGCTTCAGAAGTCTAATGAATAAATTAAGACCAGGCGCACTACAGGTACTACTCAAGTGTAAATCGCGTCGAGAAATTAGAGCTTTTGACATATCAAAAATTTCTATGTCCAACAAATGTTATAGTATTAGTATTTTTTTTACCATCCCTTTCTCAAAGCTATTTAATTTATTTCTCACCACAATATATATTTAATACTTTCAGAATAAAAATATACGTTTGTAGAGGTGGATGCATTGTGAGGTCCTGGTATGTAAACTAGGCCTTAAGGGCTTGTACTTTGCTTCTGATTATTCAATTATAAGTTGTTATAGTTATAAGTTGTATAAGTTGTAAATGTAAGTATGAGCTGATGATGTTGTGGATGCATCAGTTCAGCTTCACACAGTCCGCACGTTGTCACGACGCATCCAACACGAGCTCGTATATTAAGTAAACAAGGCATTCGGACAGATGTAACGAAGCTCCCAGTTCTATCTAGTAATTCTAGTTACGACGGGGCTCGACAGATTAAGATTACAAACCGCAATTAAAACGCATCACTGTCTTAGTATGTGAACAACATCGCAAGCAAATAACACTCTTACGCTCCATTATCTAGCACAAGCTTATATTTTGTTTTTTTGTAAGATAGGGAACTGAACATTTCAGTCTCCTGGCGGAGTTACGCGTCGTCCAGCCGCAAACCTGGGCGTCTCACCATCATTGCTGGCATAAAAAAATATACTTTTTCCATTGGCTCTTTTGTTTACCTGGAGCTTGCAAATGAAGATTATTTTTTCTGTCTTTCTGGATATAACATTTTCAGAAGAAGAGGAAGCACCTTTTGGTTGTTATACTTGCCACTACTGTGGTCAATTGGGTCGGCCCTGGACTGCACTGCAATGGTATATTGCGAAAAGAGTACCTTGCAAATGTTTTCCTCAGAGGCAGGTCACGTTGTCTACTTTTGTTAAAACGTGTATAGTGTTAAGTGTGGCTGTTTCGTCAAACAACAGTTAAATTTTATAATGCAAGTGTCACACGCCATTAATTCCATTTAATGATGATGGAATTCATATAATTTTATTTAAATCTGAGGAATGAGTATGTGCCTTCGTGGCGTGGCTAAACAGTGAGTTGTAAGGAGTGACTGCCTCGTGATCTAGTGGTAAGCATGTTCAACCACAGGCGGAGGTCCCTGGTTCGAATTCCGGGCCGGAGCAAAATGTTATTGGAACTTTTCAATTTATAATAGAGTCCGAAGTCAATTGGTTGGTGGAGAGCACGTTAAGGCGTCGGTCCTGCGCCTGATTTGTCTCCAGTCGCGTCGGACTGCCGTCCCATCGGTATAGGAGAATAGGGAAACGGGGAGTGCATTCCCCGCGCAGTTGGGTAGTCCCTATAGAGACCGCCATGGTCGAAAATCGGCTAGGGCGACATTCCTATTATTATTATTATTTAGTAAGGAATATCCCAGTAGCGAGTAGCAGGAGATCGGCGTTCATTGAAAGACACCTATTTCCAGCTATGGACCGATAAGGACTGATAACGATGATGATAAAGGAACATCTCTCACTTATTACGGTTAAGACGTGCCCTAGAGAAGCTTTATGACATTTATTGGTTCGAAGGAATGTCGTATTATGTTAAAGAGTTCATTGATAACTGTGCTCCGTAAAGTGAAGTCACACTCGAGCAAGTTGCATGCTCCACTACACTCGTTACCTAAAGTAGGATCACCATTTTGTACTACACACGCACATGAGACGGGAAAACTTAGCGGGAAGAGCTATCGTAAAGAATACGCTATCGACGCTTTCTTAAAATATGTTCTATTTTTTCAGACAATTAACATTGATTCAAAATGTATATATTTATATTTGATTGTACGCCGGCATTTGGCACTAATTGCAGACTAGACGTTGTTTTGCGAAGGCTTTAGACTTGTGTGACTCATGCAACATACACTTACATTTGATAGCGTGTAACGTATTTTGTCTACGATGTAATGTCAGTGTTAAAACACTGACATTACATCGTACATGTCATTGACTTTAGTCAATGTTGACTACGAAGGAAACAAAAAATCGTTCGTAGCAGGAATTTTTCAGAGAAATTCACCTTGTACGACAGGCGACATTTTTTCAGTGAAATTCAACAATACGATAGCAGTAAGCCCATCAGCAATGTTAACGGGCAGATAATACAGGACGAAAAATGTGTAACCGATTTTTACAAATTTGTCATTAGTATCAAGTTGCGTTTGTTGTTTGAAGGCGATAAAGCAAACTTTACAGTACACTTTAAATGGAACTAACTGTACATACATAAGTAAGTAAGTAAGTATCTTCATGCCTATTGTTCCCAAAGAGCTAGGCAGAGGTGTGCTAGTACAACCACAACTCGTAAGTCCAGTAAATATACTAGAACACCCACGATTAAGCCAAGGTTCTAAAGTCCATGATGTCCTAGGCCTATTGCCACTTCGGGCATATTCCAATCCAGGACAATGTAATGCATGCTCAGAATAATCTGAAAAACATTTTAATAATAGTTGCCCGACCTGGGGATCGAACCCAGGACCCCACGCGTCTAATGGTCTTAACAGAGCACAGAGGCGATTGTATATACATGCATCCAAGTAATTAAATAACTGCTCTCTGCCTAGGAATCTGGCGTGAAGATGTATGTGAGTGTCCGTGTGTGTGTAAAAACAACTCTCCTTCTGTTTCAGTTCGCGGAATAAGAAATAATTTACTGACAACTGTCTAATAATAGAGCCATGCACTTCAAATGCCCAGCATACTTTTACGATGCAATTGATTTTGTTTGTACATACTTTTACGATTCAATTGATTTTATTTGTACATTAAATACTATTAAAACAAGATAAATAACCCAACGATAAAAGGTTATCAACAAAAAACCACTGCTGCTGCTTATCTGTATGAAACTCCTCAAGTTCGCGTCTTTTTGTGATTACTTAGTAGAAACAAACTCAAATAAACATAGGAGTTTCGCGTATTCCAGATAATTCTTATTTTTTCATGGCATCCGTGTTTTTTACTCAACCGTGTCTAGCTTTATAAAGGCCCCCTTCTCTTCGTTCTCGCTCCCTGGTTTGAATAGTCGAAACTAAGGTGTAACATTGTGTGTGTGTGTAACAAGTGTGTACCTTTATTTGGACTATGACTAAGCCTTTAGGCTTAGTCATAGTCCAAATAAATTTGTTTACAGCCTTTTGTCTACTTTCTAGAGTAGTCAAAAATTTAGTCGAAGTTTAAAAATTTCGTTTATTACATACTTAATTTTATCAAATGTCGACGTTAATTAAATGCTATGAAGGCTAGAAAATTATTTTTATTAAATAATATTTGCTTGTTACGTTACACTACTGGAGACGTCGCTCTCTGACATTAAATTCATGGAGTGGAACCATTGATTTACAAAAATACAAGATATACGATTTCGTACTAAACTGTTGTTCTAAGCATCCGGGAATCTAAACATACATTTAAGCAAAGTCAACTTTACGTGGATTACTTTAGGTTATTGTCACAACCCCACCATGGTTCAAGCCTTGTCGTGGCGGTGGTGCTTAGTGGCCTCGGCTGAACGCGAAGCCAATTAAACTGAGGGGGATCTTTGCACCCCTCTTATAGGAAGAAGGGGCTTAAATATCAGGAGGAGGAATCGCTCTCGGTACCCCTCTTATAAGAAGTGGGGACTTTACCAACAGGAGGTGGCGCTTTTGCGCACGGGGCAAGGGGCGAGGGTGGGAACCTCATTCCATTGCACTGTCCCAAAGTCGGTGGGATTGTCCTGTATTACTGGGCAACCCCATCTGTGGAGGTGAAGTTGGTCCCTTAGGGGGCTGACTAGCCGTCGAGGCGCCCTGATGATTGTTGTACCGGGGCACCTCACCAAGGGCGGCACTGATGGCACTCGCGGTGGTTTTTGTAGGTATTCGGCACTATCATGTGCCCCGAGTCCCACACACTACTGGACCCCCCCCATCCAGGGCCGGTGAAGGCGCGTAAATGCATTTTCCCGCGGCAACAAAAAAAAGGTTGTTTTCACAAAGTGGCTACAACCTAAAGACGGACATTAAACCAACCTATGGACGGTTGTGTGTATCTTGGAATTATTGTAAATCAATGGATGACACAAACAAATAATCCACAACGCGTGATCTCTATCACAAGTCACTACAGCTTGGATAATGTATATGATCTTTGTGTAATTTACTACGGTTAATTGTGGAGACATGTTCACTATACGATACGTTTATTCTGCTTATCTTGGAATTACTTCTGAAAATTAAACTACCATGATAATAACAAAACATTAAAATAATCTCTTTTGAATACAGATACTGCCAGTTAAACACTATTAATATTAAGATAATTGACAGGTATTTAAGTAAATGTGAAGCATTTATTTTGTAAAGTAGTTTTAGAGCCGCTTTGCTGTATAAGATTCAAAACCAGAATGCTTTTTTTGTGTACTTTATTCATAGTGAAATTTGGAACTCCAATTATTATGTATTTTACTTAAGTTTTCTTCATTTTAAGTCAGTGATACTGACTTAAAATAAATTTAAAGAAGTGGAACCAAACAATATGTTTGTACACTAGAGTAATTGAATTAAATGAAATTTGCGACTGGCGCGAGCTTCGGTTAGCTGCGATAACGGTGCGTGAACAAACACAAGGAAAACGTACATGACTCAATATATAGTAAACTGTTGTAAATTTTTGTCGAGAGCGCATATTTTGATGTATTTCCACAAATCGTAGAAGGCCCTGTGATGTCGCATTATTTGTTAAATTTGTTAACACCCATGTTTGTACCTACACAACATGTTCACAAGACATGTGACAGGGTCGCATGTCTTGTGTATATATTCTGTATGGATATGGGACGTCGGCAATTTCAAATCGTTATGTTGTAAGTCACATAATTATTTGAAATAATCGAATGAAATAAAATGAATAAAATCAAAGGCCATGGAAAGTTAATTCTATTCCAATGTATAAAATAAAATTTGGCGGGATAGAATGTGGCAGCTATCCCAGATATACGTATATTAAAAATGTCTATCGAGATTCGTTAAAGTAAACTCCTCTTAATAATTGCACATAGAGCACTAGCATTACCCCGTGGTTTCATCCGCGTAACTCCCTTCTACAAGTCATAGCGTCATGGTATGTAGCCTATAACCTTCCTCGATATGAATGATAGATTTTTAACACAAACATATTTTTTAAGTTTGGGCAAGTAGTTCTTGAGATAATCACGTTCAAACAAACAAACAAATTTTTCAGTTATAACTAATGACTATACATTATTTGTTATACATACCAATAGATTATTGAGATACTTTACCATAAGCTGATATAGTCTGTAGTCATAGCAAATTATGAAAAAATTAACTACAATTTTAATAACTGTTAGCAGTGTCCATATCGTACATCGAATGTAAAATATGAAAAAGACCCACGGGCGTAGTCATCCATGACCTAGGCGGGATTCTAACCCGCAACCTGTGGCGTAACACGCGGACTAACCGCCACGTTACCAACTGAGGCAGTTCCTTTTTTTACAAAAATACAAGCGACTAAAAATAGGCTCCAGTAATATTATTTTTTGTACTTTTATCTGCGGGTGAAATATTTTTTAAGTCACTGTAAAGAATTAAGGTAAATTGTCTTCAATATTTTGCTCGAGAAAAATGTTAATCGAAATTGGAGCTTGATACTTTTTTAATGGACATCAGAGGAAAATTCGTAGTTCAGAAATCAAGTTCATTTTGAAGTAGTCATTACATCGATCGAATAGCTATAAAATCAAGTTCATTTTGAAGTAGTCATTACATCGATCGAATAGCTATAAAATCAAGTTTCATTTTGAAGTAGTCATTACATCGATCGAATAGCTATAAAATTTGGTGACAGTGCAGGTCCAGAATGTATGCAAAAATCAGAACGACCCGACGTTTTGCAATGACGGATGTGGATTTAAACTGGACTATAACATTGGTATAAATTAAATTTTTATACTAGTGTATAGTTTGTTTTTAAATAACATAAAACAATATTTTTAAATTAACAATGCGTTGCGAACAAGATTTGACTTTCATGATGATCCTGACTGGTTCAAACTTATTATACCATGAGTTCGCTGACAAAACCTTACAATTAGTAGTTTGTGTAGTCATTGTAAGAAGTAGTTCTTGATGTCTGGAGGGATGACTCTTGCACCATTTCTGACTTCATAATGAGGGGCTAATCTTCATTACATGTAACAATTGTGTCTGTATATTAATTATTGATTTATTTGTGTTAAATTGCAGCAGATTCATCCGTGTGAATTGTGCTCGTGTCAGCAATGTTTGAAATATTATGAAAAATATAAATTCACTTTCTGTGTAGGTACTCGTGCCTATGGTGGTTGAAAATATATTAGATACTAAGGAGAAACTCATTAGTAAGATATTCCAAGTGACATGGTTTTATACTTTTTGCTGTATCTGCAGATTGGGTGGCGACCGATGTTGAAGGATAATATTAAAATAAAAATAAATTCAATACACACATATGCTACATAGTTCATGTAAAGAAATGCAATACAGACAGTATTCCATCTAAGTTTACACAAAGTACAATTATGGTCAGTGTTCAGCTTTGAATCTTTCTTTGTCGATGTAAAAACTACAGCTTTCATTTGTTTTACATTCGAGAATTCTTCAAAGACGTACACGTCGCTTTTTCTTTTCGGATATTCGCCTATTACTGTTGGTAGCGCTAATGCTCTCGCCCCTGAAGTTCATCGGATCTACATATACATCGCTCGTTGCAACCTAAATTATTTCGTCATCGTTGTGTCTAGTCTGGTATCCCATGTATTACACAACATTAATGAGGAAAGTATAAACCTATGGCTACAATGTCGGGTTACATGTGATTTTGGATAGCCCGAATGGCTCATTGAGTGATTGATCTATTATTATAGATATTATAATTATTAATGTAACCATGAAATGAGAAAAAAATCAGGCAGTATACGAATTTAGAGTGCTTACTCTACGCTTATAGAAAAAAGGCCGCCGTTAGAACCTTTAATTTCAGAGGAAAAAATTCCATTATATTTTCCATTAAATTCCATTTTAACTAATAAATTCGTCTGCAACGTCATAATGTACAAAACACGTTGATTTTAAATGTAAAGGTGAAACAAATTATGCAGGATCGAGCAATGTTTAGTTGAAGTTACTGATTTACAAAAATACCAAGATACGGTGAGCGCCTCAAAACCGTCCGTGTTTATAAATGATATGCACATGTCAAATTTTGTGCATAATGAAAACAACTTAAAATCATGCGCGTAAGTTTGAATTTGCAAAAATACTTTTACACTATGCACTTCTTTCAAATAGAATCTGCTTTGTAATAACGACTTAAGGTCATGGTCGTAAGGTTGACATTGTAAAAAAAACATGTTTATCTTTTATCACTGATGCTTTAGAACGACAGTATAGTATTAACAAAAATACACGATATGTTGTATTTTTATAAATCAATGGTTGAAGTCTAAAGTTATGATATTTAAAGTCGGACGTTAACACGAACGAGTAGAACTTCTTTGAAATGTTTGAGTTAAACAATTCTTTTTATATTCGTGAGCTTAAACATAATACTACACGGCAAAAATAAAAAGGCAATCTTTTACAGATATGGCAATTTAAATGGTCCGTAAGGCGAGTCTTCTACATGTAAAAAAATAAAATAAGGATACTTCCAAGAACCTCAGACACAAATAACAAACGCAAAAGTAAAATATTGTTTTTAGGATTATAACCTTTGGTGATGAGCATCGACAATGGTCTCATTGCCTAGGAATGCTTAATAATTATTAGTAATATTTTTCGGGTGATATTAAGTTTCGTTTTATATCTAGCGAGTGGTCCTACGACTTGACGACGCTTACTCTCGGAAACCTTAGTTCTTAGTTTTATTTTTAACGTTTGTGTAACTCACTGCTCAGTAGCTTATGATGAAACTAGACACCCAGGCAGTCATTTCTACTGAGGGAACTTTCTTTGTACGCCTCTTATAAGAAGAGGTCCCAGCACCCAAACGCCACCAGACTATCTAGCCGGTGAAGGTGATCTGCGTTTTCCTGCATCGCCGAAAACAAAGTCTAAAACTGTATAGAGCGTAGGATTGCTCTCGTACCAGTCACGTAACAAAGAAAATAAATAATATAGACCATTTTTATAATTGAAATCCATGAGTGAATGGGGTAATCACATCACATTTTGACAGTAGGTACCGACATTTATTAAAGGGCGCGATCTTCACATTGGATTGTCAACTTATTTTAAATAAATTGTATAATTGTATATAAATTGTAGTAGGTTTTTGCTTCATTGACGTAATAGTTAAATATAATAATAAAATCTATTTATATAATAAATAAATAGTATTATGATACAAAGCCACATTTGAAATGGACCGCCTCCCTTCTGAGGTGATAGCATTTGCAGACTATTCGAAACCCATCAGCTAGAGGTGTAATGTCTAAAAATACCTTATATGTAAGAGTATAATAAGTAACAGAGCTCGTAAAGTCAATAAAACGCTTTGATATGTTAGCAATTAACGTTAACTACGAAACTTCTCTCGATCATGCCAGATCATAACCAAAGAACATCGCACACCAAAACGCTATATTTATTTAGTTGTCACAGACAAACACACGGATACACAGATAATGATCTGTAAAAACGAGGGGTGTCATCATTTATATATGTGCTACGGTATACACAATACACATGTTAAACTTTTAAGAACCCTCGTAGCCCTCCCTAATGAATTTTATTTACATGAAATAAAGACTCCACTTCGAGTATAGACTACTTGTATTTTTTATTTGTATAGACGCCAAATCGATAAAATATTACTTGATTTTCACGTAATATAGGTAGTTAGTACAACATAAACGTATATGATTTATCTTAATTTAGATGAAGAATAAACCAGTTTTTTTAATGATTGCTGATGAATACTTAGAGACTAGAAACATGTCGCTTTGCGGAAGCTCATGACACTAAAAATTCCATAAAAATCCCTTTACCTACCTGTAAATCGACTTGATCGTTTAATGGAATGTAATACGCATGTTGTGCGGAATGTTTTTCTTATTACACGATTCGAGCTACGCCGATCTTCTAGCGATAAGTCTTTTTATAGTGCGATAAAGGCAACCCACCAAATTTACTGCTGTTTGGAAAATGTTGCAGAAAAACTAGTCGCACGGGGTGTGCATTTGATGAAATTGTAACACGGCTACATCGAAACAATCTATTGTTATAAATAAAATCGAAACGAACTCTGTGATTTCTAAATATATCAATTTTTTCATTGTGTTGTTTTACACTGTGCACTTATTTTTTACGGTACTAATGCGTAAACAACTACTTTTAATATGCTGCCGTTATGTTTGTACGGGTAGCATCTGGAATGTCTGGACTAATTTAGATTTTTGATGGATCATGGAACTTTCACTGACTGACAGTGGAGTTTATAGTATGCTAATGAAAAATGAAATAAACGCCTAGTTAGAGCATTAGTAACAAAATGTATCTACATTTCATTACTTAAACTACACCAAATAAAGGTTCAACCAAGAAAGTGATCATTTCTAACGATATTTAGCTGTGGAAATGTCATCGGGAAATGTTTGCAACGGAAACAACCGTGTCGAGTTTATGCGGTTTGCGTCCATAGTTTATAAATATATGACCGACCTGGCGACCGGCAATCGAGTTTTCTTAACCCACAAAGATTTTACAGCATTTGAAAGGAAGATGCCACTGATACTATTTACTACTTGTATAAAGAAAACCGAAATGTGTTTGCTATACTTTGACTCAAAAACCACGGAACGGATGAGCATAAAATTTGGCACACTTAAAAATTACAATGTGGAATAATGTAAACGTTTGTTATTCCAAATTGAATATTGTAGGCTATAAGTTCTAAGGACACAGATACAGCTGGTAGGAACTTTATAAATACAAAACGGGCCTGATGACCGTTAATAGATTTTTAATAACCTACAAGGACCAACTCAGATGGCATTTGCGTAGACAATATTATGTGCGAGCATGGTACTGTTAGCCAAAGTATGCTGTACATGCATTTAGGTCCAAACTGGAGTTTTTTAATGGTCATACATATTATTTTGGTAGATGGTACATTATAAGTATTTCTTCGCATTAGCTGCAGGCGCTGTATGCAATGTTTTAAACTTACAAAAATCCTAGCGAAAGTAAGACAAACTGGATAGATAACTTTTGGCCAGTCAGGTCCCAAAAAAAATTGAAACATATGCGGTTACAACTAGGCATATAGCAACTTCATCTACGGCCTTACTCTCACACTAGTTGCAAATGGATTAAATGCTTTTTTCTAAATTGGTAGGGCTAAAACGATAGTATCACCATTTCACTCAGGGTTCACATTTCACTCAGGATTCATATGTACACATGTCAGACGAATATATTCAACACACATGTAATACCTATGTGCGCAAAGTAATAAGTCGATGATAAAACTATTTTATAGCTATTATAGTTTAGCTTATATAGCACACACAGGCAAGTCATGGATATAATCACATATTACCTAACTAATAGCATTTGGCTCACATGCTTTAAGAATAAGACGAACGTGGTATGAGCACTTCGCAATCTCCATCCTGTCATATTTGTTATCCTGGCTAGGTATACCAGCTGCACGTTAATTCAACGAATTCTTTTATCAAGAGTACTTTTATATCGTCCTCCGAAGTCTCAGAAGTCTTGGGTGGAATAGTCAGTAAAATCAAATAACCTACAGACATAGCCAACTAGGAGCTAACACTTACCCATGGTCGCCATCAGAAATTGATTGGTGAGCCCGCCATTTTGTATTTTCGCCAGCCATATTAGAGGTTGTTCTATGAGCATACTGTATGTAGTTTTCCCCGCTATTTTTCCTAGCACATTTTCTTTGTAATCTGAAACAAACACGTCATAGTATTTGTAAATGTACTTCATCTATTGATTCAAAAATCGCATTAATCAAATGTTTAACAGTTTATGCATTAAACAGTTTATTTTGTGTATGGTAGTAGCGAATAGTGCACGCTCTTGGTGTAAAAATGTTACAATGTTGGGCACGAAACGGATTTAGATCCAATCTGTCACTGATATAGACTATAATGCATTCAAAATCATTTCAATTTATATCCCGAAAAAAATTAATGGCTTCCTGGGAATAGATTTTATGCGGATGAAACCGCGGTGTACAATTAGTATATTTTAATGTCATGCACGATGCGACGACGTGGGAACATAAAATTACAGAGCAATATGTATTTGATTCGTTTACGATCAAAAATTAAGCGTATAGTAAACATTTAGTATAACAACGTGTCTGCAAGTGGAGCTACACGATAAAACATTAAGTTATTTCATATTTAACATTATGTTGGGTTACTTTGAAACATTTTGTTGCAGTATCTACAATTTTCGGCTTTATGACCATTATTTATTTATTCGATTTGTATCGTAATGATTTATGATTTTAAAGGACACATTATGTTATATTTTCCTACAAAATCGTGTTTACGATGGAGCAAGCGTCGGCGCAATCACTGCTATGATCAAAAACTAAACTTAAATCTTTTGAGTGATAATAACACGAACTGTGCTAGCACTAGACTACGGTGCAGTGCCTTTGAGTGAAATTGTACCGAGGTACCTGCTACTCAAAGCTCAATAGAAACCAAAGTTTATCTAATCACGTTGAACATTTTTATTAAACAACACACTAGACGTTTTGTGATGTATGTAACTACTACTCTCTCCATGTTAATATTGCATGTAATCCTATATATAAACGTATACTTCAAAATGTATTATTCATTATCGTTTGGGCATTGATTCGTTTCATTTCGTCATCTTCAACATCGTACATGGCGACTCTACCAGCGGAATATTCCAGCGCATCGCGAATTTGACACGATCCTATATAGTCATCTCCTCGAACATTTAGAACAATGGGGAGAGTACAATTCAATTGTTGCTGAGAGATACACGTCGATCTAAATTTGAGAAAATTGGGAATGGGCAGACTAAGGAAGAAACAGTAATAGTCCAAAATGTAGCTGCTGGGGCTTTTAGGAGGCTTGAGAATTTGAGTTCTAGTTCATTTTTAGGCGATAAAAATTGCATAATTTAACGTAGTGCTTAAATGTTTGTTTAGCTTTGTCTTTCTTTGCTTGCTTACATTCACTTCACCTAATAATAATAAAGTTAATACATACGAAACATAATCTATTTTACGAGACGGATACGTTTTGGTTATCTAATACCACGTCAGCATTATAACTACAATATTTCCTCATGCTCATTGTTATGATATTACTCTCTAGCAAATAACTCATTGATATTACATCATCAGTAAAAATGAGTAATGAATGGTATTGACTTTAATTCCATATCACTGACATTTAGCTAAGGAAAAATAAATTTTAACGTGAATTAAGTATTTATGATGCATACCTACTGCTTACGCAGTATGAGGCAGAAACCATTACATGCTGTACTTATTTGACCCTAGAATTCTTATATCCTTGAAACTCTTACTAATATCGCTGACGCACCCGGGGTCTTTAACATTTGACCGCGCGAATTTCTATCGGTATCATGCGGTGTCCATATTTTATGAAAATTATAACAATAAATTCGGTGAAGTTTCCTATGTACTGAAGCAAAACTCTATTATTGGTTACATAGGACCATTGCCTTCCGTGTCACGTCTTCTACAATTCACGTTATATAATATGCCTTATCATGGTCCGCCCGTGGTTGCTGTAAAGCTTCTGAAACGTTGGGCCACTTAAATAATGAAATAAACTGCGATAAAATCCGTAAAACTAGTTTTAATGTAATGCTTACAAACTAATTATTTGTTTATGTTCAAATCCTACGATTGTTTAGTTTAGGTTCTTCTAAAATCTAAAGTCTGAATTTAAATTATCAATTGGTAATCGTACCACGTGTAGGTGTGCAACATAACTTAGTTGGGAGAATACAAGTTCCATCGTGAGGCGTGACTATTATTATAACTTACTATCAATCGTAAGTGTTTGCTTTCATTCTGTAGACATAACAAAGAGAATTAAAGGTGTAAGTGAACTTTGTTATGAAGATACACCTTTCTCACATTTGTAAGAGATAGTGATAGTTGAGGTAAAATGTGCAAAGTATAAAGCACTTTTGTAGTTGTGTGAAAGCCTAATGGGAGATGAATTCACATGACAAAAAAAAAGGTTTTTGTCTGCACTAAAATAATAAAAAATATGTAGTAAATGTTGGTATAATTTAAAATGCGCAAAGACCTTGATTTCATCTCACACACCGTTATCTTAAGATCTTATCAATTTAAATACAGCTTGTGGGCACGTACGTCGCTCACGCATGATCGAAAACACAGCTACAGTGTGTTACGTTTCCCCGTAATGTTAACATTAACGTAATATTGATACAATATTATGGATTAAAGTACTGACCAGTGGAACTTTTTTAAAAGATACAGAAATATATACCTTGCAGATAAGTCGGGTCGGTTATACTTAAGAGACTTCTCTCATATAAAATCAAATTAACTGGGATTTTAAATCTAAAAATAATTTTGAAAATAATGTCCCTAACAATATCCGTGCAAAAATTGTACAAGACTTGATCTGCTAGCTAAGATGAGCAATCATAACAATATTTCTTAATTAGAATCGACGGCCCATTTTCAATATCTATAATCATAAAAATTCACAACTCAAGATATACTTCAGGATGACTTCGCCTACCTTTGTAAAACAACGAAGTTGAACAACATTAAAATTATAAAACTATAGTATAATAAAAACACACACACAATTTTTTTTACCACGAAGTAACACTAAACAACTTTGTAACAAACTAGTAACACAACACAATGACGAAGTAACAAAAATACAGAATTATAACAACGAAGTAACTCAACACAAATTTAAATCAATAAAATATTACCACAACAATACAGCGAAGCAACACAACAGTCCCCCTATTCACGACACACGCACGTCCTACCCGTAGGGCCCCCGTACACCCGAGCGCTCGCCTACTGAATGTGGCGCAAAATACGTCGTCTCTCGAGTCTCAATACCGACTTTTTTTTTGTAGCGTCAAGTGTCGACATTGACAGTAGAAAGTTTTGTGGGCGTAGGCAGCTCGATTGCAAATAGTTCTATGTTATAGTTATTTTAGCTCAACAGGGAGGTTTTCTGTTTGTATTCATGACGCACGAATACATATGTTTCGTCTGCTTAGTACCACGTTATACCAAAATACAAATATTATACAAATTTTGTTTAGTAAGCAACATGGGAATATAGCAAGTTATTTTTAGGGGTCCCAGTAGCAAAATTAGTCATTAAGAATATGAGCTTTTTTACATGCAGTGTGCGTGTAAAAAAAGCTCATTAAGGCGTATTATTTTATTTATAATATAACAAATATTACAGACTAAACTATTAGTGGTACTTCAAATTTGTTATACTATAATTTTAATTATTGAGGCTAATTTAGGGATTTTTTATATCCAATATATTATAACTTAAATCAACTTTTAGAGCTAAATGATTATTTCTGGCTTCTTATATTCATCACGATCCTTGCCTTTATTGGCGTCTTACAAGAGCTTTCTGGAGACGAATACAATGGTCCTTATTTGGAACCAAATGGCCAAGGGTGCGGTCATCTTGGCATTGAAAAAGACGTACGTTAATGTTGTAATGTCTGTATATCAATATTACTCGTATTATGCCAAGTATGAACATTAAGCGTAGGTTGTCGGCGAACTAGAATTTGCCGCATCTCGCCGTCGTTACTCGACTTGTGGCCGAATGAATTGATAATCAATTCGCATTGTTCGCAGGCAATTAATGTAGTTTGATCAGTTGTTACAAACATAATTTTTTTTTTCAAATTATGCAAATAAAAATACGTTTTAATAAAACCTAAGTATTATTTCAAAATGTAGCTATCACTGCATTTTTGATTTGCCAAGTGTTCTTATCTTTCTTTATTTCATTACAGTAAATTTATCTGTGTGATTCGGGTCATCGTTCCCCAGCCTAAGAATGAATTTGTTCCTAATTTTAACACCTTTACGTACCCACACAGTTGTTAATAGATATAGTGAATAGATAAAAGATACGACGTACAGGCCTCATAGTATAAATATGCAATTTTAATGTTACTCTGCTTCCCAGTTGAAAACGAAATTCTACCTTTGCTTGGAAATTTTTTAAATTAAAACTCTGCCTGTGTGACTTCGAATGAATACATAGTTTGAATAGTGTTGTTGAGCTAGACTATGGATCGCCACGTACTTACTTGAATGTGTGAAGATCTCACAAAGTAACAGTAACTATATTAAAAATCAAAACAATGTTTCATTATCAACAGTACTATTAACGCGTCATTTCTCAGTTACGCTCACATACAACGATTGCAATAGTTATTGCTTATCAAATACTATTTAAAACTTAGCAGTCACTATTATAGCACGACGTTAGTCCGTCCGAACGACGTAAATCCGCTTGCAAGCGCTTTTACCTCCTTAGTTATAAAGCAACACCAAGTTGCAGAAATAAAACTATTTTTATTAATTTTCTTGAGATAGTATCTTCAGATGTTAAATGCGAGGAATTGGTGTTGAGATTTTGTCGAGACTTAATTTATGTAATATTGTTTACGATGTAGAGATGTAATTAATATCTTACTATCACGTGACCAAAGAGTCCACTCATATCGATGTAATATTCTGATGTCTCCATGTCGGTATGTACCTCTGTAATCCTTATCAGTACTGCATTTGTATCGTGTGCACATTCAGAGAAGCTGTAATGGACACATACATTATTAATTAAGGCTAATATCAAATGAAATTGTAGAGTTACAATTATGAAGGTGAATGGCTCGCCTTGACTAACGAACTTTGAGTTATCTAAGTCTTATTTCGTTCACATTGAAAACAATTCTTCAGAAAAAAACCTAATTTATCATAATACAAGTGGACATCGCTGAACGTAAAATAATATTCTCGGCCGTCATGATAACATTTCTATTCGCTGCAGAGCAAGTGAAGAAGTCCACACAAAAAAGTATTCTAAAATCTATTACCACACAACACTTTGGGATTCCGAAAGTTTAGTAAGATTTCATGAAGTAGGTATCTTCGTGTTATATGTTTATATATGCGAAATTTTGTTATAGAGAAAAAACTATTAAAGATTTTATGTCCGTACCGGACATCGAACTCAATACCTTGTGGCAATTTACAGAAAAGACATTCGACTTATAATAATTAGCAGGTATATAACCTAAGGAACAATTATAATACGCATGGTATTTAGGCAAATGACTTTACAAGTTATAAAATATTTTGACAATATAACGCAAGAAAATGTCGGATGACAAAATGTAAGTTGTCAAATGCATAAATCACAACTTAAGTAGTCGTTGTGTCTATGATTTTAAACATTGAAAATTAAAATATTTTTATTCCAAATAGGACAGATGATTCTTTAAAAGCCAATGAAATGGTGTGAATAATAAAAATGATTAATTAATTCACTTAATATTTATATTATTAATTATTATATTAATGTATATTTATTAAATATTTCATTACGCAATATAATTAGGTATGTATTATTAAAGTTTTTTTCCCTTAGTACAAGAGATAGCAACAACAGTTCAAGGTGCTCAAATTGAATTAACATATTTAACGAACTATTACACATTGAATAAGTAATATATTTGTGAACTTCAAGAATAGTGTATCAAATGTGGTCCTTATTAATTTAAGTTTTAGTGCAATTAAGTTAAAGAATTGTAGGTGGAGTTATCATTAGGCAGAGATATAAGGTATCGTCAAATAATGGAATCTCAACGTACCCAGAGAATAAGCGGGAACATTGTATGTTTTATCTATTAATTATACTAAATGAAAGTCGTAGTTATAAGGCAAGATGTATAAATTAGGAACGCTCAGCGTTAACTATTGTTATAATTAGCCCAATGGCTAATTATAATATTTTTAGGAACGGATAACGATAGGCCGAGTCGTTCTGTAAAATTTACTACTAAGTATTTATAAATAAACTTCTCTATCCTAAAATAGAACATGGAACTGGCATACATTTTATTTTATTTTAGTACGGTGAAGTCTTAACTTATTTTTAAATCGAACCGGCTTGAATTTCTGATTTGGATGTCTTTTCGAGATCCAGGTATAAATGTTCTGTAGTACAATAAGGAATTACTGCATCAATTTAATTATGTGTTAACATGGCAGAATGTGATATGTAGTGATAGGGAAAATAAAGGCTTTGTTTGTTTATTTGAACGCACTAATCTCTGAAAATACAATTGAAAAAAGTGTTTGATAGCTACATTCATGAGGGAGGTTATACATGCAGGTATATAGACAGGTATGTATGACGCTATAACCAATAAGACCGGAACTGCGCAGGTGACACGCTAGTACATAATAAAATATACATATGCTTCCAATAAAAAAGTTTTAGAACATTTGTTATTTTTTCACGAAATCTCTACTGACCCTCAATTTTATTTGAATAATAGCACCTTGGCTCTAGTTTATGCGTGTGTGTGTATTGGGTTAGGTAACGAAATTTTAACGAATTGTCACTGAATTAATCAAAAGAATATTGTGCAATGAACAATTAACTGAACATATTTGTAATAAATAGATTCCATGAGTTAAAGCTATATATTAAAATACCAAATAGTTCATTCATTATTTTTCATGAATAGTTTATTTAATGTCTAGAATAAAAAACGAATGAGGTAGTGAGCAATATGAGTAGACACGTAGTTAGCAACATTCGTTTCCTGTCCCATTGCTGTAAGTTAGCTAATTAACCATAAGTAACTAACAGAAACACGGATAGGTAAACGCACATCATGTAGGTATCGTGTAAATAATATCATTGTTATAATGGTTATATCCTGAGTACGTAACACCTTCAATCATCATATAACTTTGTTCCTCATGAGACCAGTACATGATTCAATTGGCCGCTGAAAGCGTTAATTATTTATTAATTGGACTCATCATTTTTCACATAAAGGTTGTTGACGTCCAGTCATTCAATTGGCTGTATTTACAAAAGAAGACAATAGTACTTACTACACAATACAACCTAACCAACGCCGCGTTAAGCTCTGCATGGGGCCCGGGGCTTGGAGTTGACGGGGCCCCTAATTCATTCAATAATTAATTTTGAATTTTTTTCATTAGCACATGGCGCCCCTTAGGGCAGTAGGGCCCACGTCTACATTGCCTCTAAGGTAAGGTAGGGCTGTAGCCCCGGGCCCTGTATCCGGCGTTGAACCTAACGTTCCTAATTTTATAATGAACAATTATATTGACAAATAACTCGTAATATCTAAACAATTAAAAGTATGTATCGCGTAGGCACATATAATTTGATTATCATTTTTACTATTAACAAACATTTAACGATTGTCAAGATTAAGTAACTATAGTGTGATTTGATCCCGAAAACATTAATAAATAGTTATGATACATTTTTATTGAATGGTCTAAAACTAGGCTACTGTTGAGAAGACGGAGTGCGAGTGTTGGTTGACCTTCGGCTGGGTGGGGGACACCAGAGAAATAGCAGTACTTCCAGTACCGCTATCAGTATTTCATATTTAAATTCTCAAAAAGTCCTTTTTTTAAGTCCTTTGGGGCGATCAAGATGATGGTTGATGATGATGATGATAATTAAATATTACCATCCCAAATCTTTTATCCTGTAACATTCATTAAACTATCGAAAACTTTGGAAGGTATCTGAATTTTGTGATTATATCAAATGAATTCCAATAGTCCACATATTGGCAGAACATTACAACTTCTAAAAGAGGTTATGGGTAATAAATCACCATTGGTACACTAAAATTTAAAGTTTGCGAGTAAGTATTTTGAATTCAAACCTGTGTACTTACATAACTTAATACGACGAAGCTTAGTTTTGCTCACCACATGATAATTACACTGACTGTATAAAACAATTCTCTGACTAGTTGACAAATAAAGAAAGCACCAAACTTTAAATTAAGAACACGTTTCAATTGACAGAGCTGTTTCGGTAATGGCGCGCAGCTCGTATAGTCGCGATCCATTCACTGAGACGGTCCGCCAGTCCCCTTGTTGTATTATATATGAACAAAACAAACAACGTGAAGCGTATGTGCAAAACAGGTACCGACATTGTTTTTTATGCCATCGGTTTAAGGTTCAGGGCAAGCATTAGTTGCTAGGTTATAATAAAAAGCATGGCTCGTGGGAATAAAAACGTATAGGCTCACATTTATTTCATATTAGTTGATTTTATATCATTCTCATTATGTATGTATAAATTAAATACTAGCCACATGGCTCACGAAACTAAAAATCACAAACAGGCGCAATGTGTGACTAAGTGTAGCTTTCAGTGTTTTTATATTACTGTCATTATTTTAATGTACTTAGGTTTATGTTATTTCAGGACTATTTTAAATTAAAAAAATCTGAATCTGCATTTCTTCTAAGATACGAAGTGTTAAAATTATTACTTGCTGTAAAGAGTAAACTCACCTATATTTAATGCCCATTGGCGCATATTAAATGAACGAGCACAAGATATTTAAATACTTACGTTTACGTAAGATTAAAATTTCAACCCCGGGTTTACCATAGGACGCTGCGGATAACCTATGCTTAAGTCAACGCTGATTTTAGGTACATCCTTTTAAAATTAAAATAATATTTTTTAAAGTTTCATTTGTATGTTTCTAGAATTTTTTTATCAACGTAAGTTTTACAAGCGTGTAAAATAATTTATTTTGACAGAACGTTAATATTTTTTCCGTATATTTGATCATAATTGGTGTTGAATTCTAGTTCTCTCAGTTAATTGTTATTAGTTGAATAAGCGATCAATTATTTTACATAGTATAGTTTATTTTTTTTTCGTAAATTTTGCTTTCAAAAAGTAAAAAAAAAGTACCTTCACGAAGAGGTAGGCAGAGGTGTGCTAGTACAGCCACAACTTGTAAGCCAAGTACATATACTAGAACACTAGCTTTTAACATTTTAAAATCATGGAAAGCACTCAGAAATTATTTCTACAAAATATTGTATTTATTTCTTCATAAACTTAAATTAAGACTTATAGCTCTTCTGTGGTTCTCTCTTATATTTAATAGGCTTGCCTTTGACCACATAAGCACCTGGTGTTAAGAGGTGACGTGGCCGAAGTTGAAACACGCTTGTCTAAAATTTACCTATTCACCCGTGATTTGAATTGTCCTGGATCGTAGGTATCGGGAAACATAGATTCTGGAAACGAATTCCACAGCTGGTGGGTATTAAAAAAGTCGACTGGAATCTCTTTGTACGAGGCTGGAATTTCAACAGAGTATCGATGTCGAGTCTCAGAGCGTCTGGTTGTACGACTGAAGAATGGTGGAGGTGGA
Organism: Eumaeus atala; assembly: GCA_017140195.1. Classification (NCBI taxonomy): domain Eukaryota; kingdom Metazoa; phylum Arthropoda; class Insecta; order Lepidoptera; family Lycaenidae; genus Eumaeus; species Eumaeus atala. The sequence continues at coordinate 138,831 of JAFELO010000294.1, forward strand.
ATATTGCTGTGAAGCTCGGAAACGCAATCTCCGATATATTCTATAACATAGCTCCGATGTATTCTATAAAATAGCGATAGGCTGGCAACTTCCCTGCGGTGTTCAAGGCTCTGGAACCTAGACGATACTAATGATTCGTCATTAATTAATTTAAAAGCTCGCCGCTTTAGCCGTGCCATCCCACAAATGCGAGCAGTACTCCATGCATGACTGAACTTCTGCTGTGTAAAGACCGAGCAGCTGTTTTGGTGTGAAGTACCGTCTCATCTTCGACAAAATGCCCAGCTTTCTCGCAGCGTTATGCGCCTTTGCCTCAATGAAAGAGCCAAAATGTGTGTGTTGTCTAAAATGGGTTAGATACATCTCTGAAAGTAGGTGACAGTAAAACGCCTGGGTTTTATTGGCACTAAACTTGACCAGATTGGCAACGCACCAATCAGAGATGGCTTGAAGGGCATGCTTCTCTCAGAGATTGGGTATGTCCTTTGGTGACTCGTGCGTTGGAACTGCAATTGGCATTCGCCAGACAGATGTCTGATATTTCCGTCTCGCACTTAAATATCTTTGATGGCACAGCGCTGCCAGCCTCCAGACGAGAAGCCTCCATGAAACATAAAGCAAGCAGGTGCGCATTCTCTTCTGCTGAAAGAGCCAGTGAGCCATCGTGTTTCAATAGTGGTGGTAACGAAGGGCACAGGAATTCGCCTCGACGGACTTGGCTAGGGACCAAAATGCTTTACTTCCTGCCGGGTAAGAAACAAGTTCGTTTCTTGTTCGAGCTACACGGTTTGAATGAGCTCCCTGCATGGCTTTTTACAGTTCTAGGCGGCTTTATCTCCGGACTTATCTTTTCGTGCTTGGACCCACGCGAGATACGCAACGTGCTTTTCAGCTTCACCGTGTATGCATTCGGGTCCAAACCAATGTGTTGTCTTATTTACTATAAGTACATACGAAAATGGAATAAAGTACTTCATAGCCCGTTGCAGCACACCCGTCACAGCATCCGAACCTACAGAGGTATCTTCAGATGAGAAGCGTACAGCTTTCCTACAGGGTAGGACAGTCTGCTAACTTGTAATACCAGATTCGAGGTTTACCGTTAGGGCTTGGATCCGGTGACGTATAAACTGAAATGGACTGAACCAGACAATGCTGACCATTGTCTGGTTCCCAAGCTACCCAATGGAGTTGAAACTGATATTCCGTATCGGTCTGGTTCAGTTCCTAACAATACATTCAGGCCGTTTGCCCTATATGCCTCAACGTCAGGTACGCTTGTGGCGTCTTGTACCATCTGGGTTAGATTTAGCGCTAGAGCCAGCTTGCGCATCTCTCTTCTAGCGTGATCCGTACACTGATATGCGAAAAGCCAGCCTTGATGGTGAGGTTCCCCAAAACTAGTTTTTCATAGCCTTTATAGCAAATGTTATTAAAGTTTGCCAAGAAATATATGAAACGGTATGTAATGAAATTTTTAATTTCAAAAGTATTTACAGAAATGTGCCATGACTTATATATAGGTTATACGAGGTGTCCTATGGATAACTCGTACGCCAATCGGTTGTTATGCCATGAAAACTTTTTGTAACTTATTTAAATGAACATCATCAATGTCATACAAAAAAGTTTTTGTAGGACGTGGTGCCATGTTACAGTACAGTCAAAATGGCCCAGCACGACTGGGGAGGTACCTCTCGCTCACATGCCACAGTCGTAAAGTGATAGCGATTCTGGTGCGATTTGCGAGTAGCCAGTGGTCTATAGGAGGGATGAAGGTAAGGAGGGTAAGGCGCAGATGCCTTGCGAATGAAATAATTCGAGTATCAATAGGCGTAGGATGTCGGTAGTCCCTAAATTTACTATAAAAAAATAAATATTCTTTATTATATTAGGTCCTTACCTTAGGAATTTTAATATAACATATTTTTAATTAATCAAAGTAGGAATCATTGATTTTTTAATCGATCCCTTTACTAAAAAAACAAGTCGCACGGTAATCGATAAAATTTTGCACTTGCAAGAATTTATTGATTCCCGTACTTCCAATTTTGCGCAGTGTGTGGACTAGTGGTGTCATGAAGCAGCAGTGGCGTGGAGCGATTGATCAGCCTAGGTTGTTTAGCCGCTAGCTTTTCCATTGTGGTCTGCAATTGTGACAATAGAAATCAGCCGCAGTAGTCTGGTCAGATTGGAGAAAACTGTAATGATCAATACCGGCACTAGTCCACCAAACGCTTACAAGTAACTTCTTTGGGGTTAGTTTTCGCTTGGGGCAGGATTTGACTGGCTGGCCAGGATTGCTTCCGATTATCGTAAATAATCCACTTTTCATCACAGGTAATGATTTGTTTTAAAATACCTTCATTATTGTGCCGGTTTAGAAATGTAACACAGCAGTCGACGCGCGTTTGCCGGTTTGCTTCAGTCAATTCGTTAGGTATCCACCTCACGAATTGACTCAAGTTTTTAATCTTCCTAATTTACTTCAAGTGAATTAAAACAGTTTTATCACTAACATCGCAGCCTACAGCCAATTCAGACGTTTGCGATGAATACGCTTCCACAAAAAGGAAGGTTACTTCAACTCTTTATCATCAATTTCTTCTGCAGGTCGAAATTTCCAGAACGAAAACGTTGGAACTAAAAACGAAAAGTGTCGTCTTTGCTACACGACCGCCATACACATCATCCACCGTCCGAGTCATTCCCGCAGCACTAGTGCCACTAGTAGTGATATTTTAAGTTTTCCATTTTGTAAAATGAGTGACGCAAACAGAAAAAAACCGAAGAAAAAAGACAGGTCATCGAACTGTACAAACTTGAATTTCGAATTCAAACGAGAAACCTTTTTACAACTACCGACGCCCATGAAACTCCACATAATTACTATGCCCATGCTATGCCCTCCTTTACCCATGGGGGGGGGGCAATGGGCCACCGGCTACTCACAAACTGCACGAAACGCGACACTGAAGATGTCACTTTACGGCAGTATTATGTGAGCGAGAGGTGAGAGCCCCGATCGTGCCGGCCCAATTCCGTTGCATAGGAGGATGTAGTGTTATGCATTATGGCGCTACATCCTCTTGTGCAGAATGGTACTACCTCTTCCTAAGGCACTACCTACTCCTACGTAGGGTCTTCCTCGTAAAAAACCCTTCACACCTGGAGTGATGTAGGGTTATATAGGACAACTAACGACGAAAACCTCACGCTAGGAGTCTTCGATACTAAATACTCTCCGGCTCTGGAAGCTGCAAGGAAGAACTCGCAAAATTCCCTAAAATGCAAGGCCTGAGGATATGATTCTGCTACTAAGATTACTAGCTCACATGCAGCACATCCTGGCCACGCGTATTTTAGCCGCATTAAAAAACAAGAAAATTTATAAATAACAAAAAATGAGAGTTTTGTCCTTATTGAACTCTCTCTACCACGCCTGCGACGTGTCCTTTGTCTTAATTTTTAATTAATTATAAGTACGAAATCAAAAGTATGAATAACATAAATTCTATGCTAATAGCCCCCTTCTTATTGGGTATAATGCAAATGAGTCGTCGATCACCGGATGATAAAAAATACGGACACTAATAGAATTATGCAGCATAATTATTAACTATTTTTATCATCCCGTAGTTTCACCCACACACACACTCCTGGTCTTCTTCGCAGATGATCTGCGGGGGCTACGGGCACCGAGGCGAACCTCATAACATAACGCGGGCTGGATCGCGAGGGGACAACTGTCCCTTCGGTAACGGGGCCGCATTTCTGCGGGTTTGCCATTGTGGCTTATGTAGGCCTGTTTAGGGCCTATGTGTTGTGTGGTTTGTTGTGACTGTTGGTCCGGTGATCCTCGTCCGGATCGCCGGACATGCAGTCTCTAGTCCGCTTGGTGGATCAAGGGGGTGGGGGGGGAAGGCCAGGTCACGTAGATGAGCATGCGGTCCATTGTATGCCCCATTGAACATAGCGCTCGACAATCGAAACACAAACTCCACCAGCTGCTCTATCCGCAAGTCACGCGCGATCACATCGTTGCGGACGTAGCGACCAGCTCCGGCGATGAGCCGTAGGGAGATGTTCTGCGAGTTCAGAGTGTCTCCCCTTATCCATCTCCATAGACAAGTGGTGGATCACCCACGTCAGTTGCAACGTGGTCGAGTGGCTGCTCCGGAAGCTGAACTGTTCGTCCCTTATGGGAACGTACAGCTTCAGCCTCCGAAGTAGAAGTCTCTCGAACAACTTGGCGATGTGCGACAGCAGCGTTATCGGCCGGTAGCTTCCGGGCAGGCTTCGGGGCTTGCCCGACTTCGGCAGAACGATGACCCTCCCTCTTTCCAGGTCTCTGGAAAGTGGGCCGTCCGGAGAATGCCATTTGCGATCTGTGTGAGAGCCACGGCTGCTCGCCTAGGCATCATCACCAGCGCTGTCGGGGGGATATCATCGGGGCCTGGAGCTTTGCGTCTCGAGAGGCGATGTGCGGCTTTCCGCAGCTCAGAGGGGGAGATGAAATCCGTCCCGCTGATCGGCGGGGTCGGTCTCTGAAGGGGCCATCGAATTCGGCACTTCACCTGCTCGTGGTGCTCTGCGGACGACCCCGCTGCTGGGTGTGGTGAAAAGTGAGTGAATAGGTGTGATGCGAGCACTTCGGTGTTCGCATGGCGAAGTCGACTAGGCTATCGTTTCACCCACGTAACTCCGGTCCTATTAGTCGTAGCGTATATATATATATAACCCACAGTCTTCCTCGGTGAATGGACAAAAGAAAAGATTTTTTCAATCCAGGCTAGTAGATCCTGAGATTAGCGAATTGAACCAAAAAGATAAGAAACTGTTAAGCCTTATTTTATTTTTATAGATTATGATGCCTCTTTCCATTTGATATTTCAAAGGAAATGCGCGTGCGTTTATGTCCTCCATCCTGATGCTCTATAGCACAAATTCCCATAACAATGTCTGTAAACGTTGGCAGCTAACGTATACGGAACTATATATCCAACCATTTTTTATGGTCGAAATCCTTTGCTGGACGGTAGGTTAGATCTGATGTTAAAAATTTCGTTTGAAAATTAAAAAAACAATGATAAAACTCAAATGTTTGCACAGTAATAATCACAGAAATGTTAGAGACATAAAGTTCGAACAAACACAAAAATCTGTTGATATTACCAAATAAGTTATTTCAAAGTATCCGTGTTCATCTTATTATTATGTTGTCTAAATGTGCTTCCAATATTAAATTAACATAACATTGAGTGTACCCGAAGAATTATAATTATTTAGTTGTTATGATCTACGCATTTTTTTTATTGTACATTGCTGTCTAGATGGATTTGTGTTTGCTTTTTGATTTGATATTGGGGGGGGGGGGGTCCCAAGCAAAAGGCCCACCCAGCCTACTCTCTATTCAATTTGTATGGATTTCTCTTTTCATAGTCTCGAGTATAATACTTGAAGGAAATTATTATTAATGAGGATTTGCGCTTTATGAAATCTAATTTAATGGCGGGGGACAATTTAGCATGCTCACAGGCCTCAAATTTTGTAAAAACATAAATAAACCACGGTAAAACAGTCAAAGTAGTTTTATTAAGACATCAATATTGTAAGATCCAAGGCACGGTTGGACCTGCGGGATTTTAACGGATATCTGGTTCACCCGCGAGTGCTACACACCCATAGGTTTCCATCCAGGACCAGTAGCAATGCATAAATGCATTTACCCGCGAAACAAATCATTGCGAAACAAATTATGTTTAAAAATGTCAAATCTATTAGTGTGTGCATCAATTAGTAGCATGCAATTATTATGTTCCAATTACGAAGAGAACAAATTGTTGCTTGCGGGTTGTTTAATAGGCTGCGTGCGGCATCTGACCTACACATTGGACTTTATTTTATTTGGTGTTATTTCCTTTTATTATGTTCACTTAAGTACAGATTAGATTATCATTAAATTTAATTATGAAAATAGGACTGGACATACAATCTGCTGCTCAAGTTAATTAAATGTAAAACTTTTCTTTTTGTCATTTCTTTGTTACTTCGTCGTATTCCGGTGACTCGCATCACATGATACTGCCGAATACCCACTAAAATCACATCGAATGCCATGTGATGATCCAAGAGAGAGGCACTTCCCAGAACTTAATAAAATCAGGGCACCTCAATCACAAGTCAGTTCCCTAAGGGAGCGTCGCCAACTCCACAAAAGGATGGCTTTACTTCCCAGTCCCTTGTCTCGTGCGTAAAAGTGCCTCCCCCTCCTACTATTTGGAGCCCTTTCGTCTTCCCTTAGTTCAATTGGGGTCGCCCAAAGTGTAGGGAGAGACTTTACGCTACTGAGCCGCACCGCCAAGACAAGGTTTGAACTATTTTGTAGTAAGCGCTTAACTTGCAAAGAAAAATATGAAATATTTATATTAAAAAGTTTTTTTTCGTTAGTGGAAAACCTAGAACGTACTAAGGCTGAGTGATAACAGGCCGAAACGACGAACTTATGAGAAAGATAGGCAAGCAAAATTTATTACATTATATTTTATCATCTTTTAGAAAATAGAACGCCAAATTTGAATTTATTCGAACTGATAGAATTTGTGTGAGGGGGCCTAGAACTTTCCCTGCCTTAAATGTTCTGAACAATGAAAAGAAACGAAAGTCGTGCGGTGATAAAATTTTACGTTTTAAAAGGGAAAACAGCAACCCATATTAAAGTCAAGCTAGAGAGTGTTTTAGGTAATACTGCTCCTACATTAAACATAATTCACACCTGGGTAAATAATTTTAAACGTGGGAAACAGAGCTGCGGATACGCCAACAGGTCTGGTCGTCCAAACGAAGTCACGAATCCGGACATGATCGAAAAGGTTCAGGAATTCGTTTTGAATGATCGACGCTTAAATTTGCGGCAAATAGCAGAGATGGTAAGCATTTCCTCTGAAGGCGTTTTTGACATTTTACACTAACATTTGCGAATGAAAAAGCATTGCGCGCGATGGGTGCCGCGTTTGCTCACTGTTGACCAAAGGCAACCTCGAGTGGACGATTCGTCGGAGTGTTTGGCGCTGTTTAAGCGTTATGTAACAGTAGATGAAACATGGATACATCATTATACTCCTGAAACGAATGAACAATGTAAACAGTGTACTGGGGCGGAAAATCTGCGCCGAAGATAGCAAAAAAATTTCGTCGGGCGGCAAAGAGATGGCGACTATTTTTTGGGTTGCTCGAGGGATTACTTTAATGAATTATTTGCAAAGAAGAAAAACAATAAATGGAGAGTATTGTGCAAGCTATCTGCAAAAATTTTGTGAAGAAATCCGAAAGAAACTGCCTCACTTGGCCAAAAGGAAAGTTTTATTCCATCACGACCACGCACCTGTGCACTCGTCAAGGGCTGCAGTTGCCAAAGTCCATAACTTGCGGTTCGAATTTTTACCGCATCCCCCTGTTCCCCAGATCTGGCTCCGTGCGATTTGCACTTATTCTAGAATCTCAAGAAATGGTCAGGTGGCTGAAGATTTTCATCAAATGATGAAGTCATTTTCGCTGTAGACGAGTGTTTTGAGGTGTTAGAGAAAACATTTTATCAAACTGGTGTAACGCCATTAGAGAAGCGCTGGGCTAAATGCATCGAGGTATAAAGAAACTACGTTGAAAAATAAAACTATTTTAAATAGATTATTAAAGTTTTTCTTTGTCGTTTCGGATACTTATAAATAACCCCTATCTTGGTTTACTTTTAGCACTTCGTCAAGTTGAATCCTCCCACACATGGCACTCGGTAGAGAAACCATTTATGGTGTTTCAACATTTGTAAAACTTAAACAAAGTTATAAAAACTTATATGATTAAAAAGACAAGGACATCAACTGTTAATTTACTCAATTTTTTTACGATGTCCTAAATATCCCGGCCAGTTCAATGGTAGACCGCCGAGCCCGTAGTGGAAGGTCGTTCTTTAGTAAGAAACAAACTCCATCCAAAAGATCAACATCTATCGGAGCCTTTTTACGACTACCGACGCCCATGAACATCCACATAATTACTAAGTCGATGCGCCGTCCGCCCTCCCCCTCCCAATGGGCCACCGGATACTCACAAACCGCACGAGACGCGACACTGAAGATGTCACTTTACAGAGGTGTTATGAATGAATGAATGAATCAAATATTCTTTATTGAGCACATTTAACAAATCAACAAAGAAAACAATAGGTAGGTTATAAAGAGAGCGAGAGGTACCTACCCGGTCCAGTCGGCACAATTCCGCTGCAGTGAAGCATGGCACTTCCTCTTTCTAAAAGTAGCATCACGAGGTTTCTAAGCTTCAAGGCTTAGGCAAAAAAGGAATTCAAAGCCGGTTACATAATAAAAAAGGATTTTCTTGTACAAATTATCTGACATTGTCGTCCTGAAACCTGAAAGTAGGTACGTCAAAGAAAGAGTAGTTTTAACCACTTGGTTTTAGTTTTGCGAGCTTAAATGAAATGTTTTTCCCTGACACAGCCTGTATCATTCATGATTAATAGAAATCGATTGATCCCAATATTTGTTAAAAAATATCCATACATACACACAAGCTTGTGTATTGGTTACCCTTGTTGTTGTGCTATAGCTGCAAAAACCCTCTTCAGAATGACATAGATTAGAGTCATACGGTCAGTCAGTTGTCACATAAAAGACCCATATAATTCGAAAAGTTAAATCAGTAAATATAGGAATGATATTAAAACTGATAACTGACTTTCTATAGGAGGTAGTACCATTTGTTACAATGCGCCGGCACTACCGGGGAGGTCTCGGACCGAGCCTCGCTCGCATGGTACCGCCGTGAAGTGACACCTAAGTTGCCGCTTATCCTGCGGTGTTATATGGCTCTAATTTCTCTATGCTATAAAAAAAATATAATAAAACAACAGCCCAGAATCAAGCAGATGGAAGTGTTACAGCCGCGTGCCACCAAGAACACATTAAACTGTAGATCCTATACTTTTTTTTTGGTTTTTCGGGGACATGCATGTAAAGAAATAGGAACTCTTTAATTTAAAATTTTGATAATTAAACTTTTTTGTTGTTGTCTCACTTATGAGACACATTCTTAAATGTGAAATAGAAAAATTCCTGAAAATAGAAGATTCATTTTGTTAATATGTTATAAAAGAGATATTTTACATAGAAATATTGTTACTAAAGTGTGGGACCGACGCGACGAACAATGTCTGCGCCGTGCGTTGTGGCGGCGACAACAACGTCTAGTCGTTCGTCTGACACTCAAGAGATAGCAGGCGCGTCAAACTTGTGACAAAAATACCTTCTTGTGTGTTAAAAACTTGTAAAAATAATTCGACTGCAAAAAGATAGTGGCATAACTTATCATCGGTAAACAAATACATTATTAATGGAAAAAAAACGTCTTTTTACATTTACTATATTTTGTTGGAAAATTAAGACCTGTGGTTCACTTTCCATAGATTATGACAAATGAACCGCGCAGAAACGACGCATAGGTACAGTTAGTTGGTGAATTTGTATTATTAATAATATTGTAATAGTATTGTATTATATTATATAACATTTTTATTATAATAGTACTAGGAATGCAACTAAAATATACTAGTACCCTATGAGAATTTTAGGCATTAGGCATAAGAAATGTGAACAAGATGATTGACATTTAATTCGCGTGATAATAAATAAATATGCAACTATTCGTTTATACCATGAAGCTAAATTTACAAATGATTGCTCGTCTGTGCGTCGGAAACCTAATAAGCTAATTTTATTTAAAGGTCAATAAAGTTTACGTCAAATTATTATTGCTAGATACATTTATTTTACTTCGAAAAAGGGGTGCACGGAACACTGTAGCAATAGCTATTGCAATGGTTTTTTTTTGTAATGTATGCTTTGATGTAAAAACCTTTTTTGGTCAGACGTAATTCCAGGAGTGATCTCTCCCACACATGATACAAACGTGAAATGACAGTTTCGCTGACGTGTTTTATACTCTCTCTGTGACTCTATACGTAGTATTTAAATTAGAATAATTTGAATTACTGTAGGAATAAACTGTAATTGTCGTTTCTTTCAGGTGAGTTTCTGTAAATAGTGTAAATACAATAAATAATTAAATATTCCTTTGTATAAAAATTATAAAATATAACTTGTTTTCAGAAGCAACACATGAGTTTATTTCTATTATACATTTTAATAAACAATCTTATAAGCATTTTCGCACTGCCTTCGGTCCAGGGTTAGTATCGAAGGGGTGTGTTGTCTTCCGTCTGACGCAGGTGCTCACCGGGCATGGTTGCTTCGGTGAGTATCTAGTGCAAGACGGCCCGCAGGGAGCCGTCGACTCGTAGTCACGATTGTGACGCGGCGGTGGACTCGGCCCATCACACCCTCAAGGTGTGCCCGAGATGAGCGGCGCTGCGTCACGATCTGACATCAGTTTTCGGAGGAGACTTGTCAAAGTCAGCGACGAGTCCTATCAGGCGATGGCTTCCTTCTGCGAGACCGTCATGTCCCAGAAGGAAGCCGACGAGCGGGCCAGAGCGGAGGCTGCCGACGCGGCCTCCCCCCGCCGACGACGAATGGGGGTACGAAAGGGGCGCTATCTGCAGCGCCTTCAGTAGTGCCCCTGTGTTCCGTGTCGGGCCGGTATGGGAACCCGGTCCACTTCCAATGACATGGCGTCGTGGGGACTGTCATAGAGTAGCCGGACAGTCTCCGAGGAGGTGAAGTCTGGCCTTTTCACCGAGGCCAGCCTGTCGCTGGAGGGGTCCTGTTGCCTACAGATCCGGGACCCTCCACGTATAGCGGCTGATGGCTCCTGTAGGGGTTTAGTTGGTATTGCTACCCAATGGCCGAGTCCAACATAGGTCTGGGGGTCTACCCGGGTTCAAAGGTATCATGCGTAATTGCACAGGCGCCGATGACACGTCTGCCATCTTATCAACAGATTATTGCATAATTTGGATGAGAATCGAGTAAGGAATACCTTATTAATAGTAATCAAAAGACACCAGTTAGCCTGTATATGGCAAATATTCCCACTAAGACAGATATTTCCTAGTTTGATAATAGTTTAAGGACCATTTGCCTCAGCGGATTTTAACCTTACTTGAAAACACTCTGGGGCTAGCTGTGAGCAGCGTGAGCTGTCTTTCTAAGGCGTGGCTTCTACGTAAAAAGATATGCAAAAATATTAAAGAAATGGTGAGGGGTAAGTCAACAGGATTTGATAGCCTCCTCGAACACCTGTACTATGCGAGCAGTCATTTACCGAAATGTTCATCTGTATTTTTGGAACGAAGTTCCTTATCGCGCGTTGCGTTCGCGAGGCTAGGCGGAAAAAAACCAGGCGAAAACTTGTCACGACACTTTCTGATATAGTGTAGTAAACGGCGCGGCGTGTGCTTGTTTTTCTGTCTGTCCCCCCCCCTCTCCCTCTCTCCCTCTCTCATAGAAAGCAAGTCAATTATTTTCGTTTCGTTTTTCTATTTTGCTTTCAACAGTGTAGTGTCGCGACGATTATTTTTGTTTCGTTAATTTTATACAGGTTCTTAGTACATAATATATAGAAAAAATATACAATTAATTAATTAATCGGATTCCTTTCATTCGGGTGTCCCTTGACACCTCTTATTACTTGTTTTATTTATGTATTGGACATTCGTATTTGCCTTAAGACCTCATGCGGACGGTAGTAAAAATAAAGTGGTGACACCTCCGACATATCCAATTATAGGCCATTTCCCTTGACACAGTGATCGCAAAAGTGCTGGACAGTTTGCTTGGTGAACACTTGAATGGCCATGTCTCGCTCAAGGACGCTCAATTCGATTTTAGAACATGTCTCTTTACACCGCCATCATGTGTCTCACGCAGACTGTTCAATACTACACTGCACTTGATCCTGTTTGTTATGATGACCTTTGGAGAAAAATGAAAATTGAAACAATTTAGTGGTGGTGGTGGTGGTGGTGGTAGTGGTAGTGGTAGTGGTAGTAGTAGTAGTGGTAGTGGTAGTGCTAGTAGTAGTAGTGGTAGTAGTAGTAGTGGTAGTGGTAGTAGTAGTGGTAGTAGTGGTAGTAGTAGTGGTAGTAGTAGTGGTGGTAGTAGTGGTGGTAGTGGTAGTAGTAATGGTAGTAGTAGTGGTAGTAGTAGTGGTAGTAGTAGTGGTAGTGCTAGTAGTAGTAGTAGTAGTAGTAGTGGTAGTAGTAGTGTTGGTAGTAGTAGTGGCAGTAGTAGTAGTAATAGTGGTAGTAGTAGCAGTAGTGGTAGTAGTGGTGGTAGTAGTGGTAGTAGTAGTGGTAGTAGTAGTAGTGGTAGTAGTGGTAGTAGTGGTAGTGGTAGTAGTAGTAGTAGTAGTAGTAGTAGTAGTAGTAGTAGTAGTAGTAGCAGTTGTTGTAGTAATTGTAGTGTGGGGTGAGGCAAGGTGGTTTAAGCTCCTCCACACTTTTAAATCTATACATAAATAAAGTGGTTCATGGTCTCGGCAGGACGGGTATCGGTTGTCACTTTGATGGAGTCTGCATTGACAATATTAATGTTGCCGATGGCATGGTGCTGTTGAGCCCACAAGGCGGGGTACTGAAAGAACTCATTAATATGAATCATATGCGGTACCTCACGGGCTCAAATGCAATTCAATAGAGAACTTATGATATTTTAGCCCGATCGCAAGCAAATTTTACTCGTTTCGGAACTCTCGCTCACATACTACCACCGTAAAGTGACACCTTCAGTGTCGCGTTTCGTGCGGTTTATGAGTAGAGCATATACCGATGTTCATGGCCGTCGGTAGTCGTAAAAAGGCTCCGATTGCTCTATAAATGTACCGCCCAAATTAAGTTGACTCTTTTTAAAGCTCATTGTGAACCACTTTATGCCTTCAGTATGTGGATTAACTATACAATACAACAACGGATTTAGGGCATTGATGTGGTTTCTACGCTGGCTGCACCAGCACCAACCATGTTCGCGAACGCGTTCCACAATACTGATTTGCTGCCATCATGCCTAAGCGTCGCACCTCTTCGCTCTGGCGAGAACACGAGGGCCCTACTACAATCCGCCGTACGTTAGCAGACAGACGGGACTCGACGATGCTAGCGCACAGAATACAATTACATGACGTACTCTAGTTCTCGCATCGCTGTTCCCCCACTATAATTTCGTGAAGTTTTGAATGGATTGTGAAATAATAATGTTAAATATTGTACTGATATTAATAATTGTACTCATTGATATCACCCACCAACACTACTCCATAAGTTTTTATTATACTTACTGACACATGTATGGATCCATTGTTATTTGTGGTTTGACATAAATTGATTGATTGATAATGGTTCATCATCGGGAAATTACCACGCTAGATCTCAGCTCAATGAGGTCGTCCTACCGCAATAAATCATTATAATAATTTTAATGTCTAATTCATTGTTCATATTTTGCCCTACAAGACTTACCTTTATAAATATAATGTAGAATGCGGTAGATGTTGACGTGAGTAACAATTACGTGTAATTAACGATTGAAAATGGCTGCTACAGAAATGACACACTATATAATCACTGTCAGCCTTGAATGTAGTGATTTGTTCTTTATTTAATATTTCTTTTGCTTCTAATCTGACAGCTGTAACGTTGATGGTGCTACTCTCGAAGTCGTAGGCTAATATGTCTACGGGCAACTATTGCAATTAAGTAGACGTAACTCAGAGAAGAAAGCCGATAGAAGGATTCAGTTGGGTTGGACAGCCTTCCGGAAGCTTCGTCACATTCTCACGTCGCTTATACCGCATAGCTTGAAGACAAAAGTCTTCAACCAATGCGTTCTCCCCGTGATGACCTGCGGGGCCGAAACATGGCCTCTTAATTTAGGACTGGTCCGCAAGTTTGCGGTAGCTCAGCGGGCTATTGACCGTGCTATGTTAGGCGTTTCTTTGTAGTCACAGGGTAGAGAACTAAAGTTTCCAATATCTAGCGAAGAATAAGCTCATGAAAGTGGCAATGGGCTGGTCACACACTCAGAAGATCAAATGACAGATGGGCCAGTAAGGACCTGACGTGGAGGCCCCCTTTAGGGAAGCGAAGTGTTGACCGACCGTTCACCAGGTGGGAAGACGATCTCCGCGCTATACCGGGTCCGGGATGGATGCGACTAGCAGGAGATCGGCCGTCTTGGCATTCATTTAAACAGCCCTATGTTCGGCAGTGGAGTGATAAGGGCTGGTAATGGTGATGAAGAATTGCGGTTTACGAGCAGGATGAGTTAGGTAGTTAATGACTCTAGAATTTTGAGTTCATCGTTCATGAATTGATCTAAACTTATTATATCGACTGATAAGGTTTTTCATAATTTAAATAGTTCTCAATATTCTTTATTTAATTTCTTGTTGTATTTCTTGTTTTACTTACATTTTTTTATAATTGTTAATTGCATATTTTTAATTTGTTTTAAATATGTACTTACTGTTTACATATTTAAAACATATACAATTCAATCCATAGCAAATTATGGCATCTGCCAGAGCCTAGTAGATACAGTACAGTGTACCCGTCCTATTGTTTTATTAATAATATTCAATTTTCTTAAAACTTCTCAAGTTTATTAAAAACATATTTCATAAGAATTTTTTGTGGAAACTTATTGCATGTCGTGAGACCAAGATATTTTAATTGTGAAACTTCTTCAAAACTGTTACTATTACTTCTTACCCCTGAACGAATACATCAATATCGCCCAGCTTATTTTATTAATATCGGAGCTATTCGTGTGTAATCATGAACCGTGAATAGACTCTGAAACTATTACACTAATTCGATTTTTTTACACTATTAGAATCTCACATTATCAGTGGTGATACGCTATATAACATTTCCGAAACATTTTGATGACTATGAAAACTTCGACATTGTATCAATCAAAATGTGAGATAAATATCAAAATAAATCCTTATTAACCTGCAGAAATTCTTGACTAGCCGCCCTGACAGGCGTTGTTCTGTCGTAAATTTAATTTGTTGTAATTGTAACCATAGTATTTGTATACTTTTAACTAGTGTCCAACCGAAACTGGTTTTGTGGCCGAAACCGAAACGGAATTTCAGTTACTCATTTTTGGCCGAAAACGAAACTTCCTGAGAATAATCATTTCTTGAGGGAAGTGTAAACGCAACAATCGTAAAGCTTTCGTCACGTGTTCACCAGCACACTCCACAAGTCAAGCGTGTGCAAAGCACTTTTTTAAAGTTTTTAAGTGTTAAACTTTTCTTTTCCTTTTTTCTTCGTTAGTCCGTCATATTCCGGCGGAGAACGTGGCTTGTGTCGTATGATACTGCCGAATACCCACTAGAATCGCCGTGTGTGCCACCAGTGCCGTATTTAGTAAGTGCCTCGGAACACAAAAATCATGCCACCTCTATGACTAGTCAGTTCCCTAATGGACCGTCGTCGCCACCGCCACAAAAAGAACACACATCATTCAACAATAATTTATTATTGAAACAATCATTTCCTATTTACAATTCAATAATGTACAGATTTACATAGTAACTAAATATGATTTTTACTACAATTCTTATATGTAACACACCAGGAGCGACTCCCGCTATATAATATTATCTGCTAAGGAAAATAATAGCGTGGATTGCGATATGCAGCCGTAGACTGTGTTCGAGTTTCCAAATTATGGCCATGTTTCGTGGAAACATGGTCCACTTTCAACACATCCTTTCTATACTTAAGCATATTACAAAGCTGAAAAGTTTGTTTGTTCGATTGCAGCGCAATTCTCATGAACTAATGTTACGATTTGAGGAATTGATTCACAATTAGATGTCGATTTATCAAGGAAGGCCATACATACACCATCTCGTTCCGATCCGTAGGAACGGACTTACGAAGGTGAAGCGCAAGAGCACCCCGCGGCTAGCCAGCCGTGAGAAAATTTATATTGCCTTTAGTTTGAAAGTTTAACATTAGTGTTAATAAAGGGCTTCCTAGTATTCCAGTATTGCTTTTAACTTGCCATAAATATCAGCACAGAGCCATCGAGGTATTTACAATATTAATATTGTAAATACCTCGATGGCTTCACATTTGTGTTAAATATCATCATCAACTTTTGCTCTGATTTGATATAGTATTCGTGGGCGACTATATAGTGTCACCTGATCAAAACCCTCGTCGGATCATGGAACTCTAACAATTGTATCTATGGAGACGAATCATGGCTAAATGTGTGACAGGTCCGACAATAAGCAACTAAACTTACGGAACTTTTCCGTATCATACAAAATGCAACAATTTGGCTAAGCATTATAAAAATAATAGTACTTAAATGTGAACCTTACGTTATGTGAGCACCAGGAACATGTTTGCACGCATGTTAATGCTCAGTGTATCGTCTGCTTTATACCAGCCGAACAAAATCGACAGACATAAGACTGTAGATTATGTAAGCTCTAACCTTTTGGTTCTAATTTCTCAATTACTATGGACTAGTCAATTTCGAACTCTCTGGAAATAAGTTGTACTAATATGTATGCTTCATGCATAACTCACGAGTCTTAGATCTCCTCTTCTCTATCTAGAGACAGTTTCACAAGTTCCTATTAAAGCCCCGGTTAGCCTATTAGGAACTTAAATGGCAAATAATCTACATTACTACAGGTTTCGGTTAGAAGTAAATGATATACGCAGTTAAGTATACTGGTTGATCTTAATCAAAGAATTAGGACAAAACCCCATTCCTTCTCTCTTCCCTCGCGAAACTTCGACGCCATAAATTTATTTCACTTACTAATAAATTAGGTATTATCTTATATTATATACTTAACATTAATATTTAGACTTCATTACACAACTTAGGCATTATTTTATCATAATCATGTCATAGTTTTCACCCAAAAATAACGGGTTATATTATAGTCCCACGTACTCGTATAAGAGTGTAGTTCTTTCTCGATTTGATTTGTCGTGTTTGGAAAAACGAAATATTTTTTTATCACGGAGCAACTTCGATGACAATACATACCAGCTTTCTATGGACAGATTATAAACTTATCTTTAACTTTGCTAAGTGGTGCCACATGTTACTGATGCTATGCGTGTTTCAGAAAATAAATGCTATACGAATACTGTAGTAGCGTATGGCTCCTAGAGATAATTTATACCTTATGCTGTTCTTTCTATGGTTCTGTCTCGACCAGTTCCTTCTTCTTCGGCTTCTGTTTCGAGAGCTTGGCATAAATTTCTTCTACTGATTTATTTCTCGTTTCAGGGAACGCCACAAGTGTGTAGAAACACGCGAAGAAACAAACGACGGAAAAGAAAAAGAAAGTCCAATGTATACTGATTAATTCGCAGAGTTTCTGGAACCATTTCATCTGCACGAAGTTGCTTAACTTGGCACATATGTTTGCAAAAGATGATACGGTGCCTCGAAGCTGTGAACAAATACACAAACATATAATTACGACAGTAGGTAATTGTTAATGACATTTCATTTTTGTCAGAAGGTCATTTCTTTTCAGAAAGAATAAATTGTAGGACATAGATTATACATTTATATATATTATATTGGCTTCGCATGTATTGCTATGAGTGTCCGACCGAACCGTCCGACCGTTTCGGCTTCGGTTTTGCTTGAGTTTCGTGGGATAAACTGTGTTTTGGTGTAGTGTTGGTTTCGGCGGTAATCCTGCCGGTGTCCGGTACCGAAACTTCATTAGGGAGTTTTTGAGCTGTTTCTTGTCGTTGAATTCATCCAACAAGTTGAGCAACAAAAACTTGTATTGCCAGTTCGTTTATATAACGTTTGCTGTGAATTTTCACAATTGCAATACGGGCTGCCGCCAGTGACTTTCTTCGTGTATGTCTTTGATATGGAATAAATAGATGATATTGAATGGAAATTTATTATAAAATTCTTTCTCTGAAGGTTCTACATCGTAAGTTGCAGTTTTGTAAACCAATTACATTCTATATGTTGCACAGGCTTATCAGCTATACAACAAAAAGTTCCATACAAATCCGTACATTAATAATCCCTGATATTAGCGTGCACAAACAGGCAAACTTAGAAACAGGCAATATTTTTTCCCTACTACTGTTTCCATATAAACTTATTGTTATTGTCTTTGAAAAATGTTTAATGTACTGAAAAAGTTTTTTACTGTAAAACAGTATATATTTTAAGTATTTATATCGAAGTTCTATCACTTGAAATAGCATTAGTGTTTGTAGTCAACTTAAAAACAATATGACACATAGAAATAAAAATATATTTATTCTCTGCTTCACAACACCGCAGACAAAGTAAAGTAATAATATTGTTATAAAAAACAATATCATTTTTATGGTTACGTTTATTTAAAGGCTTTTTTTCAATACAACTTAATTTACAAAAACTATAGCTGAATCAAGTTTAACGTATCTAAACATTTTATCAATTCAATTCGCCAATACTATACTTAAAGAAACGTTAGTTAGGTACCTGGTAATTACTGTAGTTCCTTAGTGATGCTAATGTTATACTTCTAAAGCGCACTTTTTTTCCTAAATGTGGTGTTGTTATGTTGACTATCAATTAAAGAAAATGTCGGAGACTGCGAGGCGATTTAAAGATAAAAAAATAAAGAACCTTAAAGAACGAGTTCTATACCACACGACCGATCTAAAACTTCTTTAGTTCTACTAAGCGTAATTGGCTATGAGAGAGAGAGTGAAAATGTGTGTCGCATCTCCCTCTCACTTGCATGTACAGTAATATGCCAAAACTTCCTCTCTTTCTCTATATCCACTAACTTATTTTGCCCTCTTCCGTTCGCCTCGCCCGAGCACACTTTTCGTAACTCCCTTGTCACGCATTCACCAGATTACTCCACAAATTCATATTATCTTTTAGAAGTAAAATTTTACATACGTTTCACTCAAAGCATGATTATGGTCAGGAACTTTCGGTTTCGGCTGAAAATGTTAAACGAATTCGGTTTCGGTGGCGGCTTCGGTCGGATATTAATTGCAACAGATAAACCCAACAGATACAGCTCTGTTTGAAGGTACCCCCACCCAGTAGTAATAAAAAAGATTGTGCGGTTCTCTCTTTCGTAGCATATATTATACAGGCAGACAGGTAAGACATTTCCATCCAGGAATTTCCCTAATATGATCATAATGTGCTTCAATATCGGGAAATTACCAAGCCAAATGTCAGCTCAGAGAAATCGTCGTGCCGCTATAACTCATAGAACTTATTATATGTTAATGTCTGATTTGTTGTACATATTATGCCCTACAAGACTTATCATTATAAATATAATGCAGAATGCAGTAGATATCGGCGTGAATAACAATTAAATGTAATTAATTATTGGAACTGGCTGCTACAGAAATGACACATTATATAATCACTATCAGCCTTGAATAAAATTATTTGTCCTTTATTTATTTCCTTTACTTTTAATCTAACAGCTATATTTCGTTATGAACGAGTAGTTCATGTTTTCCCTTCCAATTTACCTATAAAATAGCAGTACAATGTTATCTGAGATTCTAGGATCAAGTGTCATTACCTAAACCGCTTATGATAGCCTAATGTTACGTCATGATTTTATGTCCCACACATAAATTATTTCCCTCTACTTCAAATGGGAACATTTGTAGGCTCTTGTTTGTTAAATCTTGTATAGATTGTTATTATTCTAAGTGCAATATAATAGAAAAACCCAGGGCGATTGAATTCGATCTTAGACTAACAAATGAAGCAGTCTTTGCAGAATTTGTTACAAATATATGTGTAGGTATATTATTTCTCATTGATTCTAATGATTTATCGAAACATAAAATCATACTGTACATACACATTAAGCAATCGCCAAACCAAAGTTTTTTATCAGTATGTTCTACGGCTGTGACGTACGCTTGCGAGACGTGGCCGCTGACCGCCGGGGTGACTTACGAGCTGAAGGTAGTGCAGCGTAATGTGGAGCTGAAGGTAGTGCAGCGTAATATGGAGCTATTCGTTGATGTGGGTCAAAGACTCGCCAAACTGAAATATGCTTGGGCTGGCCACGTATGCCGAAGACACGACGACCAATGGGGCAAGCGCATTCCAGAGTGGAGACCTCGGTTAGGCAAGAGAAGTGCGGGCCGACCACCTGCCAGATGGTCCGATGACATAAAAATCACAGCAGGGCCTATGTGGTTGAGGGAAACGGACAATCGTACCAGATGGAGAAAGATTGGAGAGGCCCAACAGTGGGCGAATATTCACAGAAGAAGGAGAAGAAGAAAATCATACTGTCAAATACAGTATTTCGCAGTTTTGTCAGAGGGGTCAAATGCCACCTTAACGTGGCGATGGGTTCCAGTAGCCCGGGGTGAACCCAGGCGAAGCCAATGCAACCGAGGCATTTGAGGTGGTTGTCGTGGGGCTTGCGGCACATAGTGCCGCAAGCCCCACACAACCACTGGACCCCTACCAGGGGCGCACTTTAATTAATAAAGGCAATAAAAATTTGTATTTTTTTAAATCAATTATCTTTTGCTATTTTTTGTAAAATATCCGAGCGAAGCCGGGTCGGACTTCTAGTATTTAGCAAATATATGTTGTTTCAACAGTAAATACTCGAAACAACATAATATATTCTACAAAAAAGCACAGCCACGTGTTCCACGGCCAACCAACACGTCCGTAGAAAAAGGCGGTCCCTCATGTAGAGACCAGAAAAAAGTGTATCTTATGCCGGAGCATTTAAATCGGAAGTCTCTCTCTTTTCTTTTCGGAGGGACCTAATACTGGTTGGCGCTTTTTTGTCTTCAGGCTTAGGGAGACGATAGGGGGACAGACTCCCTCTTTTCCCGCAGATGGGAAGAGATGTACCGGGTTGATTGTGGGCGTACCCTATAGTAATTATTTTTGGGACTGAAAAGGGGGAAGCGGTCCCCCTCTCCACACTAGTGTGTAGTGTCGTGGATAAGGATAATTGAGCTCGTTTAATGTTAGGCTTATCCGAGGAGGCCGGCCTCCTCGCGCCCCCCCCTCTGTCGGTAGGGGTCGATTTGCGCTACAAATCGGCAAAAAGCCGTATTCTTAATTTATTTATTATTATGGCTCTCTATAGTCGCGCTATTTTATTTCTACCAATCTAAGCTCTCAACTTACGGATTCGAACCCGGGCTCGTATCCGTAAGCGGTGTGTGAGTTTGACATTCTGTCAGTCATATGTTATAACTGTGTGTAACTACATGTAAGATTTCATCGCTCGACCGGTACGAGCGGTGTATATGATATTGGTTCTAGCAGGAAAAATGCATTTACGCACAATCCAGCCGACCCAAGGGGGCCTGAAGTGTGTGTCGGGCTCAGGTCGTGAAGCGAGCTACTACCGACTAAAAACTGCTATCCGTTAGTTGGCCCTATTGGCATTTTACAGCGGGAGCATGTCTTGGTGTTTCTTTGTTTGTGTTCTTGGACGGACTTAGCTACTGCTATCGCGATCGCGTCGTCGGCGTCGTGCAATACGTGCTTCGGCCGACGGTAACGGGAGTCGGTTAATAACGTCGGACCGTATTCGGAAATCTCTCATGGGAGTCCGTTCCCACTTATGCCGCAGTGTAAACAGATAATTGGGCGCCAACATTTTCCATTTCAATGTTCTCGTGCGTGGCCTAACTATTTAAAATGGGTTTGATAACCGCGATAAAGCTACAACATATTTTCCAAAGGGTTATTATTTAATTAAAAACCAGTTATGTATTAAGTCAAGATTATATATATTAATATTTATTACAGTTAGAAATGTATGTTTATTTTGATTACATATATTACTAATTGTTATGTAAAACATATAAAACTAAAACAGGCTTTGATGTTTATAGTCGATGTTACAATTAGTCATATTATTAGAAAATTAATTTTCACATAATATCGGGAAATTGAGCAGATTGGAAAGCAAAAGTGATTTGAAACAGTGTTCGTTTTCTCGGAGTCGTAACTTAAAAGTGTTATCGAGTTATCGACGTTATTTTGTAATCACTTGCATACGCCCGCTGACGTGTCAGTTCGTGTCGGATGCGTAAGTCGAGTGGATGTGGAGCTCTGCGTGTCTTTTCCCTAAAGAATTTCCATATTTGTATATATGATACAGTTGGTCCTTGTGGATTTGCTTGGTTGTATGTTAAACAAATGTTGGGAGGATTTTTCTTACCAAGGAGAGTTGAGACCGGCTGTTTCAACGTTTTTAATTTATAGCGTTACATTTATAATTAATATTATATATAGTGAATTTATATCAGACCTAGTACAAGGTGTAAAAAAAGTGTTGTAAATGTTGATTAAATCTGTTTACTTTACGCCAGCTTAGCTACTACTACTCCTTATAAAAAATGACTAGAGTAATTTTGAAACAAAGAGTCTCTGTGGCGCTCTTTCTTTTTTCCCTAAAAAGTTGGATATCGCAAAGAGATTGTTAGAGTATTCTCTGTGACTATCCTGTATAATTATTGGCTATAGAATATAGTAAAAATATTTTTTTTACAGTTAAAAGTATGAAGATTATCATGAACCAAATAGGCATCGAAGACAGCGAAGAAGAGAAAGAGGGCATAGAGGCTTCCGTTGATACTCAAATAGCAGAGCCAAAGAAAAAAGTGCATAAAATGCAAAACAGGGCTTATGAAGCTTACACTACTGGTCATTTTTTTATGTTCGTCACAACTGTTTGTCAGGTTGACGTTCTACTTGACTGATGCAATGAGTACAAAATATCAATAAGTATTTTGTACTTGAAAATATTTATTTTAATAAATACTTTCAAATTGTGTCCTCATTTTTATATCGATCCGCTGCTGGACACAGGCCTCTCCTCAACGCCAAGGCGACCGATCTCCTGCTACCCGCATCCATCCTGGACCGGCTACTTCACGGAGATCGTCTTCCCACCTGGTGAATGGTCGACCAACACTTCGTTTTATTAAACGCGGCCTCCACTTACTAGCCCATCTGCCGTCTGTTCTTCTGAGTATGTGACCAGCCCATTGTCGCTTCAACGAGCCTATTCGACGCGTGATATCGGATACTTTAGTTCTCTGCCTCATGACTTCGTTACGAATTCTGAGCTACAGCAAACTTGCGGACCAGTCCTAAATTAAGAGGCCTTGCTTCAGCCCCGTATCACGGGGAGAACGCATTGGTTGAAGACTTTCTTCTTCTCTTTCTCTCTTATCTATCTTTTACGAGAAATTAATGTATTGAGTGAAACCCTGATACGCCAATCGGATATTACCAGAAACGTTGTCAGAAAAACATTGATGTGGTCACGTGATCACGGTTTTCTAATCGATCTGTGAACACATCACCCAAAAGAGTGACAGATACGATTTGTAACGCTCTCACGTTCGTAGATTACGCCCATTTGTAAATCGCAAGTCTAAAGTCGCATTTACTATTAATGGGAACGTCACCATGATGTCATACTTTTTAGACCATGCAGACTTCTATACTAGACACATAGTAAACACATTCCTTTTCTTCAATAGAGTCACGAATCTTATTAGGTATACTGTTAGGGCAATACTACGAGTAATTTGCAACGTAGTTTATACAGCGCGACCGGAGAACTGGCCCTACCTCCCTTAGTAGACTGATATCATGTTAATATATAAAAGTTTCGTGTCACGATGTTTGGCCGGCCTAACATTCCAATACACTGGACTGATTTTAATGTAACTCACATACACATGTAAAGTTGTCCAACTTAAAATATTATCCTGTATATGTGGTATAATATTTTATTTTCATTAAAGATGCCGGGTTTTAGAGATTTATTAAAATCTGCATTAGTTCACTGTTCAGAGAGCTTTTATGCTGACTGTACCTGTAGCTAAAATAATAACGCGATGTGATGGCCATATCGTCGCGTCTATTATCTATATGTTTAGAATCTAGGGCGTTGCTTGCTATATGGTGTGCCAGCTTCCTTGCTGCTATAAAAGGGAGTTTGGGAAGACTTAAGGAGAATTGGGAAGACTTCAGGAGAATTATGAAGCGATTATGTCTATCATTATCAACAACAACAGTTGCTGCTGGACTGGGTCCCCGCTATATTTTGTCAACGGTTTGTCCCGCAAAAAATCAACTTCAAAGGAACCAATTATTTTGTTCGGGATAAAAAATATATCTGTGGTTAATTTTAATCAGAGCCGCCAGTGCCTAGTCATTGCGTTAAAATTATAAACACAGATAAGTGAGAGTTATATAGCTACCTGGAAGCTGAATAAATCAGTAATGATGATGTAGGATATGGGCTGGAAGCCGGCGGCGTCGGCGAAGATGCAGACGCACATGGCCAGCACGGGCAGCCACCCGGGCAGCCACCAGCCCGCGCCCGTCGCGTAGAACCAGCCGCCCAGCGCCAGCATGCCCACGCCCATCGAAAATGACGTCAGCAGTAGCAGCAGCTACAAGTAAAATTACATTAAGACTCTAAGTCAGTACTTAGACTTGCTGCGATGGATTGGGACAAACGAGCAGTCGCATTGTGGTGACTACCGACGCCCATAGACATGTACAAGATTATTAAGTAGACATATTGTCTACCTTCTTCCTCCAATGGACTACCGGAAACTAATGAACGATGCGTCATGCAACAATGTGTATTTTGTATCGATATGTGTGTGTTGCTATTTAATTTTCCAATGTATTTGTTCCTATCATTATATTTTGTAAGTAACCATGGCGAAATAAGTTAAAATGTCTAAAGTAATTTAACATCCTCATACGTTTTTGAGGCCATGTAATATCAACATTTTGTTTTTTTTTTTGGAAATTAAATTGAATAATGAATATTGTTTCCCGTCTTCCATATTTTGTGCAGTCTGAATTGATCCATTATCCAACGACGTCAATTATTTTTTTATGTATTTGTTACACTATTTGGTTATAAATCTTTAGGCATTTTTATATAAATGTATTTACTAAATAATATTAACATAAACACTTGGATAGTGTCACAGAAATATGAACAAAATTACTTTTTTAATAATACAGTAACAACTAAAAAGATCATTACTTTTATTGATTCATAATGGAGCAATGTCTATATTATAATATATCTATGGTCACAATTGTCACAAGATGACTTCTATTCTATTTAAATTCTAAATCGATTTTCTTTTAAATCTGACCTTCTCCAGATTCCTCGATACCGGATACTGAAAGTGGCCCCAAATATATTATACTTTACTTATAGTATACTTAGTTCTAGTATTGACGTTGCCTTTCACAATCGGCTAAACCGTTATATGAGAAGTCGCCAGTGTTTTTTTCTTGTTTTCAGTGCCAGTTTCTCTTCCCTTTTATTTTTTTTAAATTATATGAGCAAACGAGTAGTCAGAGCCTTTGGGTGACAATGACAACGCCCACATACTCTCGCCGACATACGCCTCCTTCCCTCCTCAAATTGGTCACTGGAAACTCGCAAACTGCACGAAGCGCGCTAGCAAGCCTGTCACTTTACGGCGATATCATGTGAGCGAGAGGTACCTAACTATTCGTGCCGACCCAGTTCGGTTGCAATGTACTGCCTCTCATGCCATATATTTACATATTATGTTTGCATTATGTTTCAATCTAGCAACGTCCCACGGTTTTACCCCCATAAGAGGGTAAAATCCTGTACTATAGCCTATTTCACCGCCCTGGGGATTCAATTGCTGAAAATCCTTAGTACTTACCCACGTCATTAAAAAGGAACTTGTTACCAAATTTCAAGTTTTTAGGTATAGTAAATTCGGATTTGCGTTGTCACACTTTGTAACGGAAGAGGTTTTTTTTTAAAAAATATAGATTAAATAATACCTTTCTCCCTGTCTTCTCCACGATGCACGTCGCAACTATGGATCCCAGGAGCTGAACGACTCCAATGATGATAACTTGCTTGTTCGGGCTGAGCTCCATGCTGATGAACTCCGTCGCCTTCCCGAACACGAAGCTGGCGTAGATGAGTACTATGAGGTATCCGTCAAACTGCTGCGTTATCTTTATAACCAGCGTTATTATGAACGCTTTCAGTGTCGCTTTGTCTTTTACTGAAACATACAAAATGTACTAGCGTCAGATGACCGCGGAAACTGTAGCTTTCTGTTAGCGTCAAAAGACTTTTCATGATAGCATCAGTATTTCCAAAGATTATCAACAAACAAAAGTAGATTTTTTTCTCATTTATGACCTTGCTATAATTAACGCGTAATCGTATGATTAACGCGATAACAAAGATTTTTTACAACTTTCCTTCGTCCGTGCAACTCGGGGCTATTTTAACCGCACAGTAAATGTATCGGTGCGTGTCGAGGTTGTTTATTTAGACCCCTTAGATTAATTTGACCAACGTTGACATTTTTAATATAAAAACACCTTACTAATGAAACAATAAAGACTGTTACATAAAAAACTGATGAATATATACCACTAGGCTAGCTTAAGTTATCATTTACTCCTGTAAAATGAATTTAATATTCTGTAATTGTTAGTAAGAGAATAAGACGTGTCTTATTTATTATTTTATGCACGCACTGACCAAATACATTTATGGACAAACAACATGTGTTACAACGCGTGTTATAAAAACACACAGTAGGCCAATCATCTGTTCACATGGAGGCGCTTTTTTACGCCGTCGATCTTGTGAACAGATCTAGGAGCGCCCATATTATGTTCCATTTCAACGCAGCTTTTTTAACGCGTGTTAAAAATAACACACGTTACAAAAGCTCTCTTGCGAACGAGGCCTAAGTGTCTAAATAATTACTAGCGCAACACGTGAGAGATAGCGGTGGGCCGGTTTGAGATTAGGTGTACTTTTGGCCGATATTTTTAAGGACAGGATGAGAATTTGTTAACTCTGGTTGCGCCTCCAGGTGAACATTGTTCCACTATTAGCTCTAGATTATTATTATTCCATAGGACGACAGAAAGTAATTTGCCTATTTATCTCTCACCTACTTCAATAAACGGAGAATATACCTTCACCGCATTGAATGAGAGTACAGTATTTTAGGCGTTACTTGTCCCGTTCGGGGCTATTCTGACCTAGAGATGCAGCGATACTTTAGCAGATTACGTTTATAAAAGTTTCGGTATTATAAAAGTTCTACGTAGAGTTCATATATTACGCTTAGTAAAAGAATCAACTGTGCTAACGCGTTATAAGCATTAGCTGTTAAATTTCAAGAAAATCAGATATCTAGGACAGGAGGAAAATACTAAGCATTTCGTATTGAGGAAAAATGTGGGTATTTCTATATTTCTTCGAATAGCTTGCGGCCACTGCATATCTGTTTTGTTAACTGAGTGTACGGTGTATCAGTAAACTTATAACACTTCCTGTATTTTTAAAACTTCTTTAAGCGCGTTTGATTTGAAGCTGGTGAATGCATGATCAGATCGTCACTAATTACAATTATAGGGACCTCTCGGTCCTAGGGACGTCTCGGACCCTTTAGCCATGACAATAATAATTAAATTGGATGTTATTAACACTCTAATATCGAGATGCATATATCCCATCTGCAGGAGAGAGGGGGTCGGTCCCTCTCACGATCCCAAACCTAGTCTCGTCGCCTGATAGCAATCAGATGAAGCTGTATTGGGCTTCTCTTCGCTACCACAGCATAAGATGAGGTCCGTAATAAAGAAAAAGTTACACTTATTCCATAGCCAATTACGTTTCTTTATCAAAAGTTTTACGTTGAGCCTGTCTCCTAAAGTATACTCGTATTTTTTTTAAATTATATTTATGAATGAATATTCTTTCAGTGTTTAAAGTATAAATAGCAGATGAAAAGTACATGATAAAATGACTCACGTATAATATTCCAGACGGATTTGTGGTCGGCCTTGGTCTGTTTCTCCGCGTTCACGATGGTATCTATTTCGTTTTCCAGTTCTAGGTCCACTAGGCTCACACCCCTTAACCAGGCTAGAACCGCTTTTGCTTCCTGAAAAAATTTTCCTTGTTAAAAGTTTCCTGGATTCCAACGAAAATTGTCCGGGACTTACTCGTTCTTCTAATTTTTCGGGAATTATAAATATTTTTGAATTTACAAATTTTGCACATAAATAACGCCGAAATGTAGTAGCAATAGGAATATCGATGTTGCTAATTTCTATTTTAAGGGTTTCATTTATTTATTTTCTGATAGTCAGCTTTAAGTTTTTATTCCTTCGTTTTCATTCAATATTATATTACGCAATACATTATATGCAAATTTTTCGTTGTTGTAGTTATGAAGTCTTCACTCACCTCAACTTTTCCCTGCTTCACCAAAAACTCTGGTGTCTCCGGCATGATGATGAACAAGAAGAACACGACGACGGGCACTAGCAGGCCCGTCCACAGCATCGCTCTCACGTCCAGGAGGTCAGCGAACACGTAGCTCGCTAAGTATCCTATATTTCTATAATGTTCAAAATAAATAAAATATGTCATACGAAATACTAAAAATAAAGATACGTACAATTGTTTATTAACGTATATACTTTGTTATGCAGGTCCTGCGGATGCCCTGCTATCTAGCCCTCCAATGGACTCACAAAACCCGCGAAACGCAACTGCATAGCCGACCATAATATTGGCAGTTAGAGACTATAGGAAATTATGATCAAGTCCCCAGGGATACTAGATATTTTAATGAATGAATCATAAAAAAACAACATAAACATTGTGAGCACTTATTGGTTGTACAAAAATTATAGTAATGCTAATTTATTTCTCTTCTGTAGGCAGCCCAAGTGACTACCTGTGCTTTTTTACTGGCGAGATTGTAAAAACAACTTAAAACCGGGCGTGTAAGATTCACTTTGAAAATTAATGTGTTTAAATTATACCTTCTTTGAAATATAATCTGCTTTGTAAAAACAACTTAAGTCATACGTATACTATCAATCGGATCGGCGACAGTTAGCAGTGGCGCCGGTCCGAAACCTAATCTGCGACTATCAATCCGCCTGCTCAGCGTAGCAATTACGATCATTTACCACAATGAACGACAACAGCAGAATTCAGCCTCGTATTCCACTAGTCCTAGCCACAGCAACGGAAGAACAAGGGTTGCTAAGAATCTCCGAGCTACGGATCGCTACCACTGATTTGACCTTGCTACGTATAACGGACGAACGCTTAGACTAGATATCCACTTGGTTGAGCTGGAGGTGGAACTGGAAACGTCTGGTGGCACGTTCTGGGGTGAAGTCCGAAGACAAGGTGAGGACACCATAACTCTGTCATCGGGTCACGTATTCTACTTCTGGGAAGGCGACATTCTATTACAGAGCCGCGGGTGATTCCTCGTGAATAAGTCCCTCGTAGGCAACATCGTCGAAATCTATAGTGTGTCGGGTAGAGTAACGTGTATCTCATACTTAAAGTCACTAAGAGGTACAGTCTCAAAGTGATACAAGTATACGACATAACCTCGCCACATTCCGATGACGATGTGGAGGCAACTTATGAGGATGTCTCAGAGACCTTACGTAACATCTGTAAGGCCCACTTCAATGGGGGACTTTAATGCCAAAGTAGGAGTACAGAATTGTGCCGAATCGAGTCTGGGACCACATGGAGTCGGAAGTCGAAAACGCAGGGAGCAAATGGTGGTAAACTACCTCGAGAAAGGGGACTTCTTCTTAATGAACTTTTATTGTAAAAAGAAGTCACGCAGGAAGTGGACATGGCCTAGCCCCGATACTGTGACAAGGAACGGGATTGACCTTATTATGACGAACTGAAGGCATGTACCTAGGGATGACTCCGTGATCAACAGGTTTAAAACCGAAAGTGATCACCGATTAGTTAGAGGCTCTCTGAAAATGGGCTTTCGATGCGAGAACCATGGTAGGTTCTGAAAAATTCCAACTGGAATTAGAGAACCGATTCGATACCCTAGATATGTCGGAAGCTACAATAGCAATTGACGAGTACATGAGTGGTGTGATTGATTACATGCGGAACGTAGGTGAAGGATATTATAGGAGCAAGTATACGAGTTTGAAAACTAAGCTCTCGGATGAGACACTTAGGAGGGAACGCAGACCGCACGAAGAGGTTACCTCTGGAATCCCGAATAGAGGGTCGAAGGTTTTTGTGGAGAAACTTGGAAGTAGTCATCTGACAAAGGTTAGGACTGATTCTAGGGTTACTATTTTTTCTATGGCTGGGACCTTATCTGAGATCGTAGCTTTCTATAGCAAGTTGTATACGTCGAACGTTCCTCATCCCGATATCTTCTGCCGAACGTCAGCTTGAGTGAGATTAGTCTGGCTCTCGTGCTGCTTAAAAACGGCAAAGGCTCCGGGGAAGGACGGAATTACAGTCAAGTCTCTTTGGGTAGGAGGCGATCCTGTATTACGCGAACCGAAAAAGAATTTCAATTTTGTTCTTCGGTGGGGTGTAACTACCAAGGCTTTCCTTGACATGTCATTTCTTCAAAATTACAGACCAATTTCACTCCTTGGCCATATTTACAAGTTGTTGTCAAGAATCTTTACGTATCGTCTCACCCCAAAGCTCCACGAAGGTCAGTCACCGGAGCAGGCTGGGTTTCGCAGAGGATTTAGCGTCATGGACCATATTTTCACCATAGGACAAGTTGTACAGAAGACACAGGGATACAATCACTCGTTGTGCCTTGCCTTTGTGGTCTATGAAAAACTTTTGACTCTGTCGAAACCTGGGCTGTTCTGGAAGTTTTACAGCGATGTCAGGTCGCTTGGCCATACGTCGAAGTACTGAGAGCATCATATTACGCTGCGTCCGTTACGTCCGTTCCGATTCCTAGAGGTCAAACATGGTCAATTAAATTGCATCGAGGAGTGCAACAGGGGTATGTCATTTCCCGGAGACAGTTCACTAATGCTTTGGAGGACGTCTTTAAGACTTTAAACTGGACAGAATGCGACATAAATATCAACGGTTAGTTCCTCTCACATCTTCGTTTCGCCGACGATATAGTTGTGTTGGCCAAATCGTTGGAGAGTTTGCAGGAAACGTTGCATAGCCTAAATGAATCCTCGTATATACGTATCGTCCTTAGGATGAACTTGGGCAATACATAGGACATGTTCAATGAACACGTTCTTCCCAGGCCGGTCAGCGTCGATGGTGCTACTTTCGAAGTCGTAGATGAATGCGTCTACCTCAATTAGGTAGACATAACTCCGAGAATAAGCCGATAGAATGATTCCGTTTGATTGGGCAACATTCCGGATGCTTCGCCACGTTCTCACGGCGCATATACCGTAAAGCTTGAAGACAAAAGACTTCAACCAGTACGTTCTCCCCGTGATGACCTACGGGGCCGAAACATGCCTTCTTAATTTAGGACTGGTCCGCAAGTTTGCGGCAGCTCAACGGGCTATTACTAAAATAATTATAGGTACAAATAACAAAAAAATGTCATCGAATAACTAAGGCTTAACACCTACGGAGCGATGTTTTCCCCAGCCCGCTGCGATTGCAGGCTCGTAGCTATTGCGGAATTCACATATATTTAAAAATATGAAACACATTTCACGACGCGATTTTCGTTCGCGATGAGCGCCACTATATTTGGCAGTTAGTCACAAACGCGGCGGTTTTCGACCGTGCGTTCTGCGATCAATTGGCGGGCTCCCCCAACATTACCGCCGTCTCCGGCGATATTCGCAAAACGAGAGCAGCCGTAACCGCGCAAATAAGTGGTCTCGAGAGTTTAGAAATAAAACCACACACCGCCTCCGCAGCGGGCGCGGAAAAAACGCTCCGTGAGTTTTTAGCCTATCTCGTAGTTTTCAATTACAAGCAATTTTAATAGATGCTTCTCACAAAGCCAATTTTTTTAAATAAGAACATTAATTAAAGGTATTTCCCCTATTTGGAAGGCCACATAAACTTGAATTCTTAAGGTTTTCTAGTCGCTTCTAACACTGAGTTAGTCATGATTACAACAACAAAGTCATCTTATTTTATGCCGTGGGAAAAATGCTGTAGGCTAGCAGATGGAGCTAGATGGACGCAAGCAAGCAGGACATTAATACATTAATGTCCTGCTTGCTTGCGTCCATCCGTGTTTCTATCACGTGATTAGACTGTTCAGTAAGAGATAGTAATTAGGGCGACACGACCAAGCGATTTGAAAGAATTTGCCAGTTTACTGTGTATCTTATGGGTCAAACTGAATTATCACGAAATCTTACAAGCCAGACAAAGATGGCATAAATACCTTCTCCTTAAGTGGGAGGCCCTTAGTTACTTCACGTCGGTAACATCGGATAGTTAAGGTATGAATCCGATGGCAAAGATGAGCACACCCGTGCAATAAAAATTTTACGGTATTATTTTTCTTTTAAAACCTCTATCTCATCTCTCATATAATTGTTTGTGTGTCTTGATTTTTTTGTGTGTGAGGATGTTACGGGTCGGCGGGTTTTTCCATTTATAACTTGTTCTATATAATAAACATGGATCGTAGGAACGTATAAGTGCATACGTGAGATGAGGTCCATCGGACGTGCCAGTGTGGATATGGCGAAATGTCGAACTAGTCCTTGTGGGGAGTCTCAATTTTTTCATAAACAATGGAACCTGTGATATTGCTAGGCATGGAATTAATAATAATCACATAGAAAATACTCCGCTACGTATTGTCAATGTTCATTCTAAATATTTTTTGTTCAAAGGATCTTAATTTTAAGCCATTTCTTCGACAATATCCATCGAATCTAGGTCAAAAGTAAAAAATGTAGTCTTTTAAGGACTCTCAGTACTCTGGCCAACGTCGACAGCATGAGCGAACGTGATGGTATCTTAACTCCACCTCCTGGGTTCAGATGCTGCATTCACGCAGGTAGTTAATTTCGAAAGGCTCAATGGTTCTGATATTTTGTTATAGAAGACGACTCGCTATTGCATGTGCTCAAGCCCTTGGGCGACATGTACAATCGATAGGGGCACACAATAAAACGTAACCAACAACAGGTATTTCAATTTGAGATACAATAGCCTCGTTTTATTGTACAAAACGTTGGAAAGTCGTTATTAATGGCCGTCAGTAGTAGACTACACCGGTCATCTGTCATTTTTCATATATTAGGACTGCAAAACTGACGAAGAATTCGACAAATGAAAATAAAAAAGTATATTTTTGAGTGACCACTTAAAAGTTATACGTTTTGATACGCGAGTACTGGTAAGAAAAA
>JAFELO010000294.1:180869-194661 GCA_017140195.1 Eumaeus atala
GGGGCGTCTTCACTTCAGACGGGTGTAACGCTACTTTGCGTATTTATTTTTGGTAACATCATTCACGGTATTTCCTTCACGGTATCACAAAATTCATTGTAGGTTTTTATTCAATTGTAGGACTAATAGACCGGCAGTCATTAATAAGCGCAGCTCACGACAGCCACAAATCGCGCAATTATTCACTAATTGAAACCCATAATTAGCTCCATTCAGAAATGTTTATTCATTGGATTTTGCATTTTTCCATAATAAGCGCATTTATATACCTACCACGGTATTGTCGCTATAATGAAGGTACTTAATTTAGATTGATATGGCTATATTTTTTCTCGATTGTGACAAGTGGTAGAGCCATGCTACATTGCAGCTGAACTGGACCGGCACGACTGTGATGGTACATCTTACTCACACCCCCCTAAAATGCCAGATATGCAGTCACATTTCGTGTAGTTGTGAGTAGCCGGTGGCTCATTGGAGGGGAGGAGGAAAGGAGGGCAATGCTCATTATTATCCACATGATTAATGGTAATGTAGTCGCGTTACCATGTACCTTATTCATCTAATTCAATTAATGGACCTCAAAATGACTACTCAAAATCGCACGAAACGTGATAGCATAGCCGTAACCTGGTCGGTGCTACCTCCCCGGTCGTGCAAGCCGGGCATTACTGACAATGGCACACATTATTTTATTTTAATTAATCACATCTGCTTAAAATATAACAATGACATACTTCCAGCATGGTACAGCGTATTGGGGGAACACGTGACATGCACATATCAGTAGGTTACACGCGGTGTATGTTAGTCAACATATACTAGAGGAGACCGAAAACAAGATAAGCACGTAGAATGTAGATGAGCAAACGTTGTCTTTATCATACACTGAATGAAGACTAGTTGAAAACCTAACCTCAATGTAATTGTTTAACATTTTGAGGTTTATAACACTCATTTACAGTATCTCATTATCTCAATGTTTTTCAACATTTGAAAAGTTTATGAGAACTTTTGTTGATGTCGAGGAGGGAAACCGACGGCTTTATATAGCAAGCCCAGTAAAACCATGGATGTTATTCCACCACTGCCACTATGGACAAAGACGCGGGAACAGCTGACCGTCTGGGCATCCGTCACGTGTGATATTTTTTATCACATTGTATTGGATTTGTATAAAACTATTATCGAACGAGCGAATAAAATATTCTCTCAAAAGGTATATTTAATCGATTATTAACAAAATTAATAGATTAGCACTTTTATCCAATCCGCTTGTTTCTGCTAGATGCATTTGCACACCACGCGGTCCAGTACGGATCCTCTCCATGAGCAATACATTCACGTCAACGCCGAGGCCATTATAGCTACCGCATGCGAGCTCCCCTGAGTACTTCAGAGCCAGGGTTGGGAGGAACACCGAGGAGACGGATCTCTGGCCGTGAGGATAATAGCTAATGAAGCTATAAAAGTTCTCATATCGGGAAGCATCCCACCCAACAAAGGGTCGGCCGCCCTTTCG
This sequence comes from Eumaeus atala, assembly GCA_017140195.1. Taxonomy (NCBI): domain Eukaryota; kingdom Metazoa; phylum Arthropoda; class Insecta; order Lepidoptera; family Lycaenidae; genus Eumaeus; species Eumaeus atala. The sequence continues at coordinate 182,392 of JAFELO010000294.1, forward strand.
ACTCCATATTCTACGACTATTCGACATAGTCTCGTCGACGACCACTCGGTCGTCGGACACCCGATGAAGCTGTATTGGGCTCTCTTCGCTTCCACAGCGTAAGTTCAGGTCCGAATAAAGAATAAAATATGAAAGAAAGGTGTATATCCTGTTCATTAAAAACTGTTAAAAAATAGTCCACTCTATAAAAATTTATGCGTGTTCTGACTTAAAAAAAGTATACGTGTCGAATTGAGAACTCCGTCTATACGTTGCATCTAACCGAGGCGAAAAAATATTTAAATTTGATCAGTTATTTAGCGGTGTTACCAGTTACATCCTGAACATATAATGTTTAGATTTAGACAATATAAATAAGTACCTATTTAAACTTTGTCAACTTATATAAGTTCATTCACTCGTATTCCACGTTGGTAGGGAACCTGCAGTGTCTGAGTCCACCTCGCACCTGGCTGGAGTTTTCGTTACACGTGCTTATTATGACGTGATTTATCTTTGTATTGGGACAGGCTATTCACACCAGTAGGTTGGTACACTGTACATTCATATTTTTCTGCGTAAAACATAGTTTCAACACGACTTAAACAGATTTTTGATTCAGTACTTCAAACGAGGATGAAACCCTTGACATGGACACCATGTTAATAAATGTCTTTCTGCATGTTTGTCAAGAAAATCAATTGCGTGATGAAGGAAATCAATGCGATGATCATCATGAAATTTGATGACGAGGCGAAGAAGTGGGACTGCAGCACGGCACTAGGGACCAACTCTAGGGCCATGCTGCAGTCTCGCTCACTTGACACCGACCTAAATGTAACGGCTGTGCCGCCGCCATTCGTTTGATTTGTGAGGAGCCCCTGGCCGCCATCTTGTCTTTATTTGGCAAAACGTGACATTCTTGCGTTGCTAGCGTTGTAAAATATTTTCGTGGACACAAGAGAGAGAACTGAAAAAACCGAACCATCCGTCTCATAAATTAATAAGAACTATGTCTCTTTACTGATCTTAGATATATTATCACCTATAACCATTACAATTCGTTATATAATGCTACTATTAAATTAAATAAATATAATGGCAAATTATTATCGGACGTACAAAATTAGTGAGGACCAAAACACAGAAAAAAAAACACGAGTCTTGTTTAAAGAAATAGAGCTCCATATTGATATTTAGCTTTAAGTAAATTTTATTGTTAGCACAATCTAAACATTATAGTAGAACCCCTATAAATAAAACAAAGTGAAACGTAAAATATTTTTTCACCCCGTGCGATAACTCCGCATTTGAATCTCGCTACAGCGAGAGTTAAATGGTTTTTCTTATTGAACAGTACTTTTACCGTGGCGGAAACGCATTTAACTCATGTTACAGCGGGACTTAAATCGTCATGAAACTATACACAACAACTTTATATGGAAAATAGGTTAAATAAAAAGTGGCAAATTACAATAAAAATAATTTAACCGATCTTATCGCGGTTTCACAAGTTTTACAGTTGCCATAGTCATGGTTGGACTGAGATGATAATTGTCCTGATGTCATAATTTATTAAAAGGACCCAAAGATTTTACGTAATTAATTAATTCTTCCGACTAACGCAGAAAGCGCTTGTCGTATCATGCAACTGTGAGGTGTTACGTTTGTTTTGATTTGATTATGTTTGTTGTATACACACACACACACATATATATATATCATATATATTGACTACCACTTGTGATACACATTTTAGGGGCCTACCACGGGAACCTGCCGGGTGTTCACCCGTGGATCCCAGTTATAAATATGACACTTATATACGAATTTCTTCATTTCTAACCGGAATTTGATTCCTATGGATTATCTTAACTTAACAAGGTTACTACTAGACCACGATTCTGTCAAAATAAAGAAATTATTCTGAAGCATTTATGTTGCCTATGTAATCTGTGAGACCGGGCCTCTGTATGTGTATTAGATAAAATAATGCAGTTTATATAAAATAATTTATTAGAAACAAAGTTAGGATTTAATATGATGTGTGCGAATTCATTGTTTGGTAATAATACACAACGAGCTGTAGGTTTTTTTTTCTATATTGACATAGAAAAACTGGTCGAGTAAGAAGTGTTTTATACCTACTGTTAACTTGCTTTAAGCGCAAGGTCCTTTTTTTTTGAAGTTTTTTGTTTGTTTCGAATAAATCATTATAGTCATAGAGCTAAATTATTCACAATTTTCTGTGTCAAATCTCCGCCGCAGCGGCGAGAGCGTTCTCGGCTGACAGCGATCGCAAGACGTTTTTTTCAATGACATTTACATGGATTAATTCATAACATGCACTTAAATACAGACATATAAATGTGTTTGGATTAATTTAAAACATGTTACTATTGTTTGCAACTGTATCAGTTTCCTGGCAAAAAATCGTACAGGAAGCAACGAAGTGGCATCATAATATTTGTACATATTACCTGTAAATACAATACATTATTTATAGTAATGAATGTGGAGGAGGCAAAACAAATGGTAGTAGGTTTTGTTATTCGGTTCGCTTGGCCTAACCCTTTAGGGAACCAGCCTATATATATATATTTGAAATAGGCGGTTAACATATATACATATATATATATATATATATATATATATATATGTTGTTGTTATTTACCTATATTTTTATGGGCATCAATATGCATCATGTTTTTATTGTGAGACTTGCGCAATTTTAAATAGTGGACGGTGAGTCACATGTCGCGCATCGAGAGCGCCGTAACAACAACAAAAGCAAATAGCTGTTGTTCACTTATGTTTATTTACTATATATATATATATATATATATATATATATAGAGGCGATTGGGGAGGAGGCTAGGGAGGCAACGCATTCGCATGACAATTATACGGCTTCTACGGCTGTCGGTAGTCTTCTAAGTGTTTCGATTTCTCGTGCGACTCCATATATATATCTGTACCTCGGAGGGATACAACACTATGTCCAAAACCAGTTAGAACTGGATATAGATAAGCCGAATAATTGTCATGCGAATGCGTTGCCTTCCTAGCCTCCTCCCCAATCGCCTACTGCTATACATTCGCGAACTGCATGAAACGCGACATCGTATCTATCGGTTTCCGGCGGTAGGTATCTTGTGAGCAAGATGTACCTCCCCGTCTGTCGGAGTCGGTCCCATTAGAGGATGATGATTATCCGCTAAGATGCTAAGGTCATTAAAAGTGTGTATTCGCCACAAGCCCCACAGGCTACCGGAATCAGCCCCAGCGATGATGGCATGTATATGCGATTCTCCTATCAACCATCATTAATTTCCGTATCAGTGTAATTTTTTTGTTTTTTTTTCTACCCGTTAAATGTCTAAAGCTATTTTTTTTACAATAAAACTACTTTTACGAATTTTATCGCGGTTTATTAATTTTTTAGCTACCTTGATGTTTCACAAGCTTTACAGCAACCATGGTTACGGGTGGTGGTTTTATTGTAATGAGTAACATTCGCATAAACTTAAGGCATCATGTATAAAATTAACACTGAAGTGCGCGTATAACAGTTGTGAATCTTATCTTGATATCTTCGTGCACGGTCCCTGTATTTTTTTAATTTATAGATTACAGAACTTGTGGTGTGAAGTGCGATATGTTAAAAGCGATTCACATTTTCGACAATATGTTTTCATAACGCTGCAAATAAATTATTTTTTGTATTTAAAATAAACGGAAAATAACACTCGAGCGTGCTGCACATACTATATAGAAATGTCTTTGCTTGTCGCTGGCAGCAATTTCGATCGTAACCATGAAAACGCTAATTAAAAAAATTGCTGATTTTAAGTGGCAGTAAAATTTTTATTTTCAAACAGCTTCAGCCACTTACTTAATCATTATTATGAGGTTTTATAACTACTTAAAAATAATAATCTAAAGAACAGAAAATCGGCTGCTAACCGAAAAAGAAAACAAGTCAAGTTAAAAACACGTAAAGATTTTTAGAAAGATTTTAAATTCTTCTGACTGTAGAAAGCTTATCTTTAGGGTTCCGTGGCCAAAAGGGAAAAAATGGATACTTTATAATTTTGACATATCCCGTCTGTTGTTTCTTTACTATTTCTAGTGTACCCCTTTGTCACTCAAACCTAGTGTCAATTCAAATCAAGACAAAACCAACGACTCACATACGTGAAAATTCGTTAAAACCTTTTGGTAAGAGGTAGTGCCATGCTTCATAGGAGGATGTAGTGCCATGCATAGTGCATGACACTACATCCGCCTATGCAACGGAATTGGGCCGGCACGACCGAGGAGGTACCTCTCGCTCACGTAATACCACCGTAAAATGACACCTTCAGTGTCCCGTTTCGTGCGGTTTGTGAATATCCGGTGGAAAATTGGGAGGGGGACGGGGTAGGAGGGCATCACATCAGCGTGGTAATTATGTAGATGTTCATGGGCGTCGGTAGTCGGAAAAAGGCACCGATTGTTCCCCCACCGAGGGCCCCCTATTCTATAAAAAAAACTAGGAGGGACGTTCGAAAAACATGAACCTCTTTCTGACGTAATCGAGTAAAGTCGTAACGTCTCGAGCTAGCTATAGTGGCTGGGTCACATCACACCAGCTAGTGACAAATAAATAAATAATGAGTCAGCCAATATCTGTGGACTGTCACAACTCACAGCGATGTAGCCCTGTGTTAAGTATCGGAAGAATGCATTACGTGATTTAAAATCACGCCTTCGCCACAGACTACTACACGGACGCACGGAGTTTGAATTTGAAACCGACGCGATGGTATGCCTAACCATTAAATTACTACATAATTGAAAAAATTCTATCCTGAAGGATAAAAGAGAAATAAATACATAATATGCAACTGTAAGAATCGTGACATATGACACTTAGTTCACTCTACCTACCCCGTTAGGGCGACGTTTACTAGAGTGTACATATTTTGTTTTCGTTTTAATCGCATAAAAATATTTAATGAAAAATATTTCTGGAAAGGAGGAAATGCACCTGAGACATATACATACTATGGGGCCAACTAAGACCAGCGATGTTTAAGGAGATGCGCACATGATCTGCTACGCGCACTTCAGCACTACTACGATGACGTAGCAGATGTAGCCGATAAGACGTTAAAGATTTCGTGGGCCCCAGTGATTTCAACTATGTATAATTGTGTCTTATGTATGTAAACGTCTGGTAAGCTAACATTCCGTGCCCTATGAAAAGAATCTTCTACCGGTCTTGTTGCGACAAGTTGACCTGTGGTGATCTGGCGTGTCTATTTATACATCGAGGAATTGTTCGGCTTAATACGAGCAGAAGAATTCCATCTTCGGGCATCGTGACAGAACTCTAAGTCCCACGCCCATCACCTTGATGTCCGTAAATCCACAACATTGCGGTTTAAACACCACTTCTTACCGCGCGCAATTGTACTGTGGAACCAGCTGCCCCCCTCGGTATGTCCGATCCGATATGGCTTAGAGGTCTTCAAAAAAAATGGCATACCTATTCCTTAAAGGCCAGCAACGCGTCTGTAGGATGCCTAGTCTTACTGATGTCTATGGGCGGTGGTAGTCACTATCCTGCTTGTTTGCCCCCTATCTCATAAAAAAATGTAATCCCAGTTCGTATTCGTAACATTTAAATTAGTGACATTTAACAAATTTTACGTACAAGTGCTAAATGGTGGAGACGCTAGGCTCTTTCTGATACATGGCATCATCACATTAAAATGAATACGCAAATAACGTACAAGTCATAATATACGTTGCGCTACGTCACTTTACACGTAACAGATTTGGACCTGCTAATAGACGAATATGATAATTATCATGCAAGCTACATTTGATGTGCTATATACCTTTCTAGGTATATATAATATGGAAATCCATTCATTATCATAAATCCCGACTGCCTCAAATATATCTTAACAAGCTTTCCGCCTCGGCTCAGCTCGTGAATATCTGGCGCCGAATTACATTAACGAACTACGATTGATCGTTTGTCCCCCTATACTATAAAAACAGTGTCACCGCTAACTATTTTTGCCAAGTTAACACCCTAGGGCGCTATAGTTGGAACCTGTGAAATCTTTTAGTAAGTATAACTGTGTCGGGTGGCAGGTATCTACTCAGTAATATCGGTGAGTTTGTTCGTTTGTTTGTTTGCTCATAAACTGTTTTATTTTCATGCTTCCTGTTCCTATGTTCAGTATTTTTACTGTCAAAATTCAAAACGAGTTTCGCTGCTAAATGTAAATGTAAATGATAATGTTTTTTAAAAACATTATACCTAGCGAAGAAGAGCGTATTTAAAAATATAGATAACATTTTTGCCAATTATAAACTCAACTTGTATGTAAAATGTTGTAAACAGAATGGTTAAAATACCTCACTGACCTGATAAAAAACGAACCAAAGGTAAAAAAAGAAACAAGTCTTAAGGTATTAGTTAATGTCTGCAGATGCAAGGCGAAAAGTTACGAGCACAAAATATATACCAAACGTTAGCTATACCAATAAATAAAATTGTTATTGCCAACTGGGGCCCTCTCAAATGAAAAAGGGTTCAACCAAACTTGTTTTAGCCGCTGAAGAAATGATTGACCCTTTTCAAAACAGTTGTTTCAAAAAAGGCAAATAGCATTATCAAACTCTTAAAACTGCTAAATATATTACTAGACTTCTGAAATAAAGTTAGTTGTGTTTGATAGCAATATTAAATGTCAAAATCAGACGACCTAATTATAACATAACTAGACACAGCTTAAACACAGATGTTAAAAAGAATTTTATTCAGCTGGTGCATGCACTTTTCCTTCACTACAGAGAATGTTGACTAACGGTCTTTTTCGTTACTCTACTGGAGGAAGGATTTTGACATAAGACCCATACTAAATATGTCAAAATAGTACCCAGTAGCCAAATCCATAGACAGATAGAGCATTGACAATGATACCTAGTCCACCGCATAAAATAAATTTTGTTTAGGCTGTTTGTTTAGACGGCGCGGCGTAATGACAGTGTTAACGGGACACCGTGCATGTGACGTCACAGGTCATGAATGTTTATCAATGTATTGTTTTATTACTGTAACAGATATATATTTTCTTTCATACGTATGAAGGAGTATTTCCGTTGTTTAGTAACTTTAACATAGGCCGCTAGGTTCTGTTCGCACCAGAGCTTTTTTATCGCGTGTAAAAAAAGTTCTCGTGCGATCGGAGTATTACGGAATCTAGCGAAAGGTTAACGTATACTTTGACAGGTCCACATTGAATAATAATTATTATTTAAAACACCATATAACAAATCTATGTTGCGTTTGAATCCTACTCCCTTTTAATATAGATAGCTATTGCCAAATATTATTCATCTGTCAATCCTGCTTATGTTATTAAAAATGTATACATGTTTGTAATTATTTCACGTAACAACTGCTGCATGGATTTGTTTTATTCAGAGACAAATAATAGCTTCCTTTTAAGTAGCCATAGAGTATAGTAGTTTATACATTGTGAGGAAGAAATCGCGGTTTTAAAAAAGGGTAGAAATTATCGAACCAATCACAATACCAGTGTATTGCTCCAGTAAAGCGCCGGGCAACTTGATTAAGGCTCCTGAGTGATCATTTTTTGTCCACAAAAGAAACAAGCATAATTAAATTATTGACAAAAAAAGACACAAACACAATGAGAACCAACAGGCCGTTTGCCTTTTGAACATACCAAGGATATATACGTAGATATTTACGCACATACATACCCCAAAAACATAAACCAGATTCTGTCGCAGTTGTGTAAAAAAACCCACAAGACCCCAACGGCTAAGACACGAGAGCCGTGGAACGGCGTTCATTCTCTCGTAAAAAAGGTCAGGGCGTTTTGAATTGATTATGAAAAATTTTAAAAATCTTGTTCGTCTTATGCGAAGAACGTGTCCTACTTTGAAGGTTGTTGACTATGATAATGGCATTTTTAAATACTTTAATCGTGTATATATATATAGTTTGCTCGAATTTTAAACAATTAATAAAGCCCATATTGGAAAACTATAATAAATTTGTTCACTCAAAACAATATGACAATCGCGATTAATTTTATAGTATGGAGAGACAAACGAACAGCCTGTAAATTACTGCCAAGGCCCATAAATATCCGCATAGTTGATATGAAGTTGCACTGCCCTCCTTTCCTATTCCCCTTCAATGGGCCACCGGAATCTAACGAATCGAACGGAATGCGACAGAGTAGGTGCTATTTCACGGCGATATCATGTGAGCGAGAGTTACTTGCCTGGTCGTGCCGAACCAATTGCGATGCTGCGTGGCACTACCACTCGCAAAAGTGCCCATAGCTACGTGTATGTTTTACACGGAACTGGGCACCGACAACGGTGCTACGCAAGTCGGGCCTAGGCGTTTACCCCATGCCCAATACGGGGGGACCAAACCAGAACAAAATTTTAATAAGAACACGAGAAAATCGATGATGTTATGCCTAGTTATATCCACATTACATAAGTACATAATAGTATGTGACTATATGGAATAGAGTGGCACTAGATATAGACTTTGTTGTATGCATGTATGAAATGAAATAAAATGAATTAAAATATTTTTATTCAAAACAGAATTATACAAAGTACTTTTTGAACCCTGTCCTGACAAGTCATGGATTATTAAATTCTGTTTGGATTGTAATGAATATTAAATGTCAAATTCTGTTTGGATTGTAATGAATAAGAAATATTAAATTCTGTTTGGATTGTAATGAACATGAAGTATTAAATTATGTTTGGATTGTGATCAACATTCCGCAATAATTCAATTTTTCATTCAATCAAACCTATGGCTATAATAATTCACTATTGCGAAATTATGAATATTTTTCTCTAGAGCCCAATTAAAATACGTAACTATTTTTATCACGCATTATACAACATCGCCTCGTCTGAAATATCATTCATGATATCATGGGGGTACCCAGGGGGGGCAATCATGTGGATCAACAGAATGTAGTAATTAAGTAAGGTGGTAATCATCGTCTAGGGGTCAGTTTTTTTTGTAGAATATAATCTAGAAAGAAGTCCACGCACTAAGTCTCAAAAAGGTGTTATCGAATTCAGCAATAATTTTGAAAGTGGAGCTCATAACGGATTCTTATTGGCACTCATTTTATATTTTATTCATAATTTATGTTAAACAAACCAGGATTTATATCAAAATTTAACGCATCAAATTAACTGCGCAGTGTAGGTAGGTTTAACGACTTTTCTACAGTAGAATCTAGGGGGGTGGGGGACAAAAGAGAAATGGAGCCTTTTGACGACTATCGACATCCACAGTATTGTCAAGCAGACGCGTTGCCATCCCCTCTCCAATGGGCCGCCGGCTGCTCACAAACCGCACCAAACGCGACAGAATATCTGTCACTTTGCACCGGCGTTAAGTGAACTGGCATTTATTATTACCCAGCGGTAATGCCAATTTTGCGGTATTGTTTATTAGAAAATAAGTGGTTACAAAATATAAAAATAGACTCAAACTTGTCAGCACCCGTCAGTATAGCGGGTTTCTAATCTTTGGCGATTAAATGTAGCTCCGTGGCCACGAGTTCAAATCACTTGCATACAATTTTACTTACACGGCACAAAGGAATGTTATGTTTGTACGTAATATGGGTCGCGCGCTTTTCTCGCATAAATATACTTTTTTTTTGCAGCGGGTAAGTTGGGAGTGAATTATTATATTGTTTCAGATGGTAATATATATCACACCTATTGTACAAATATTCGTTTCAAAAATATTTGTTTACCTAACGTGCGGGTCCCAGTAGCTACTCAGCTAGTCTTGAGATGCGTGTGGCGGGATCATCGCTCATTTACAGAGGCCTATGGGCATGACGCAGTGAATGGACAACGGCAGCAGCTCAAATGACGTCATCATCATCCCGTTAGTGTCCACAGTTGATCGCACTCTGAATGAATATCAATGATCTGTCCACGTCTATTTAGAGGAAACACTCGGCTGTTGGCGCGCCAGGCATCGCGATAGGAACGTGTATTTACTGTTATATCGATGTAGAACGCAAATTATTTTGTATAAGAAGCGAATTCTTTGAAATATATGTATATATAAGCATATGTAATAAAGCAGCGTGTACTGCTGTTTTCACTCATTGTCACCGTTGAGAAAATATATCACATAACAACAGACCGCTTTTGGCCCTTTGCTTTATAACATGTAAAGGTAATCTGTGCCCCCCGGTTTCACGTACAAAAAAAAATCTATCCTAAATGAGATATTAATTTTTCGGGATACTTTTTACGTTCTTCCAGATTGTAATCTATGTACCTCTGAAAAAAATTCCATCAAATCCGCTCAGTTGTTTTCGAATAAAAGAATAACATACACACAAACTTTCGCGGTTATAACATTAGTGGGATAACCTGGAGTACCTGGCTACGAACAGTGATCAGTCCTTTTGTCTATTAAAATGTTTCTTATATGAATTGAGAACGTGATAGCAGGTAATGCATTTATCATCGTACTAGTGATTCGCCGTGACGTCGCCCGTGAACAATCTATTCTATATAAGCCTTCCTCGTGAATAGCTCCGTCTTGTCTACACTTCTGAACGTGTTTCTAGAAACTAATTTATTGGTTTCATTAAAGAAATAATAAAGGAAAAAAAATTGAAGATGATTGTAAGTTCCATTAATTTAGTGTTCATCCGCCAATTGCGGAACCATCGTTAGTTTTGAAATTTTAAAGAATTTGGACATTTACGTACCACCTACCCACTTAAATCCACTAAACAATTGAACATTAATTAATATAATAAAAAATAAAATTCGATTATGGAATGCAAGTTTTAAATAAATCTACGCATTTGAATATTTAATGTATTGTTCCGTTAATTCAAAAGAACATCAAACAACTGTGAAATCATAAACTAACCTCTTTAACAGTAGAACATAGAAAACGTAAGTGAATTTGGCGTAGGTATATTAATTAGCCGTAATACATGAATGATTAATTTTAACTTAACATGGACCTATTCAGACAAATTAATTTTGGCGTAATCACACACGAGTTTGAATTAATAGTGTAATTCAAAAAATATTAAAAATAAAATAGACTTACTTAAAATCGCAAACATAAACTGATTGATGCGTGTTCCATTCTTCCACATGAATTTAGAAATTAAAAAATTCATTTTTATCAAATGTACCGTCACTGATACAACTTTGTACAAATCATATTCAGCCAAACACGACTGTTGCTTTTCTCACACAAACTCGAAATGTAACGATTAGCAGCGTTTAAAAAAACATTCGTTTATCAGCTGTACGTATTTATAATGGTTTACCCTAACAATAATAGTAGAAAAACAGATTGAATAGGTATCTGTAGAGGAGGTGATACTAAATGGGTGATTATTTTTTATTTACTATCGGAAGTTAACCATTAATGTATACAAAGATTTCATCCGCGTTTTTGACTAATTAGGTGAGTATTCTTTATTGTATAGGGTGCAAACGAGCGGTCTGAGGCTGATAACTACGTGCATCCGCATAATTCTCCTTGACTTCTATCTTCCAATAGGCCACCTGAAACTCGAAAATGGCTCGAAACCAAACAGCATAGCTGTCACCTTGCAGCGGTATTACACGAGCTTCCCTACTCCCTGGTTGTGCCGGCCCAATTCCGCTGCAATGCAGCAACTACGTCATTCAAACAAAGATTATTCTTGAGTAGGTAAGCATTTTATAAGGACTGTCTTCCTTCAGGTCCACTACAACAGTGAGAAACCACCGTTCTAACGGCCCTAAGATGAGTGTATGTTCTTTTTTGCATATTCTGCAGCCTTAACTACTGCAATGGAGGCTAGTATCTCCAGACTTGGCCTAATTATACGGGTGATATTGGTTACGAAGTTTTTAAAATTTTCATGCTCCCGGTTTATGTATCCCGTATTTGCGTATGGTGGTCACCTATCTAGTTCGCTATAATTGATTTTTAAGATATTTTTATTCATACGGTCTACTTACTAATGATTTATTTCGTATTGGTTTAATAGAATAAAAAAGAGCGTCGGATTAAGAGGTGTTCCGTACCAGCAAAAGAAAATACCGCCGCTCATAGACACCCGCCGAACCCGAAGTAGTGCTGGCGCGTCGCCGGCCTTCATTAGATAGGATCATAGGAGTAGGCCCTTTCCTTGTAAAAGCACAGCTCGTAACACACAACGATGTTGTACG
>JAFELO010000294.1:199690-246842 GCA_017140195.1 Eumaeus atala
CCCCCCCAATGGGACATGTCAGTAAGTAGGTCAACGAACGATTTTTATGTGAAAGTTCTCTAATTCTGTGAACGCATCGCCCGAGACCTCTCGCTCACAAACTCCGTCCATTTGGAACATTACTGTCTCGCAACGTGACTATGAAGTCACACTATTTCGTGTATGTACCCAGCGTCATCGATTTACAAGACACGTTACACGTCAAAAAAAATAAGTAGGTGAAAAATTTATTTAGTTACATTACGTGTTTATCGCGTACATAGAGAAACACTGTTTAAACAGAAACATCGGCCTTAAGTCCAGACGAGGAAGAAACATGACTCCTCTTTCACCGAACTTAATCGTTTCGTATCACTTTACAAAGTCGACTCTCCCTTCAACACGATACTGGAGTTCCACTCTTAGGAGCCTAAGAACCAACAAGATTATGAAGTGAAACACGTAAGCGACGTGAAAGAGTGGTGAAGCGTTTTTCTGGGTACGTTTCACACGAATTTATTTTTTATATTCATTTCGCCTTAAGTAAAAAATCCCAAAAATTATTAATTTTCTTTTTAATTTTAACACGAAAGAAAATTAATGATTTTATTCTTCATTACAACTCGATAGAAAATTACAAATTACTTCCCGCGCATTTCGTATATAGATTTATCTCTTCTGTTTGACTTACCACATATAAATTAACAACGTCTTTAACACAAGTAAATACGACTCATATTGGTGCAAATATCTTGCATACTATAAAATGATTTCGTGCTTGAAACTCCTCGTTAGCTGTTTGTGCGGCAACACGATCGAGTTGAGCAGAATTGTTTCTGCCGGGACCACAACACCAGCGCCTGTGAAAAAAAAAAGATAAAAATAAACCTTAGACAAAGTTGTGTACTAATTTACTGGTAATAGTATCTATGGCAAGTTCACTACGTTAACCTAGCCCCGTGGTAAGTACCGAAACATAAGTTGTGGTACAGGCAGACAACGGAAATATATTCAATATTATTTTATACATATAAGAAATTTTATTATATTTTTAGTATAGAGATTCACTGTATAATACATAGAAGTAAATAGTCTTCACTGGATGTGCGGTGTCGTGTCTGAGAGCGCTTGCTGAAAGTGTTTAACAGTAATGATGTGGTCGTGTTCGTCCGACAGAACGTGTCTGGGACGACTACCGATGATAGTCACACAGTATGTGACGAGAGGGTTGGGGTAGCGGGGCACCCGGATCGAAGTACTCAAGTAGCTTTACAAAGACATCTCGTCTTTGAAATGCCGGCTCCTGGATCTGCATGAAATCCCGAATTAAGAGTAACCGGGTACTCAGCTCCTGTTTGATATGGCATGGACTACCACGATACGCACAGGTGACGCTTAAAAACCTTACGGAGAAATGTATATAACATTTCAGTAAAATAAATGTATATAACATTTCTTGGTCAATGGGCATGTATACAACAGAAAAAAAATGTGGTGCAATCTGTTCTGAAGTTTGGCGCGTTGAGACAAACCCACAAATTTGAAATCGACTTTTTCGTGTTGATTTTTATTAGTCACAGAAGAGAATTCCAGGTTGTTAAAGAGTTCTAAAAAGTCTTGAATAAATATGATATATCCTTCCAATTAATGCCACCACCTTAGGGAAAGAGAATGTGTATCTACATACCGTCTGGCAGTTCGAATAATTGTATCATTAGACTGTTAGATAAAAATCTATACTATAATAAATGCCGTGTAAAGTGTCTTCATTTTTTTGTTTGTTCGTTTGTGCGCCCTAATATCTGGAAGTATAATGCGGATTTGAAAAAATATTTTTGTGTACGATAGCTACATTTATGAGACCTGAAGTACAATTATAACACTAAGCGCTGCTAATTATGTTAAAAGAAGCAGTTAAGGAATTAATTTATTTATGTATAGTTACCAGTTACTTCTGACATAACACAAACATATTCCCATTACAAATCTAAAGGGAACAATCTCTCCCAAATTAAAAGAGTCATTCAGGTTTAAGACACTTTTAGTTATCAACTCGTGGTAAGTGATCAGTCACTCAGTACATCCCATAGAAAGGAGATAGCACTTCTTGAAAAAAATATTAGGTTACGTATTTATGTAGCAGAGTAGTCAAGAAAATGTTCAATAGAAAGCTCAAAATAAATTAAATTAACATTTAATTTCGCACTTAGCGCCATCTAGGAAAATGTGCTTTAAATACGTAATGAAACCTCTACAAACAAGTTAATGATGATTTACCACCAGATGTCACTATGCCGCACAGAAACAAACTATCGTTTGACTTGGCTGGTTTTATCATGTGAAAATCGCGATCTCATACAATTCGTGCCTCAATCTATTGAGTAAGGAAATTATTGGGCCTTGGTAACGCTTGGCTATGTCCGTAAGGGCGAAATGATTTTTGAGGGGTACAGGTCGTCCCATGAGTGGCAAGCCTACTTTGCTAGCTGTTCGGGTGAAGCGATCTGCCCTGTATAAATGTAGAAATTTTACGACTTTACAAATATTGTATAATTAAATGTGGTCTTCATAATAATGTCATTTCTAACATAACATAAAAATCAACATCATCAATTACTTCAGTTGCTGCTTTTTAATTAAATTTGAATATCTGGTTATTTTAAAGTATAGGGTGAAGTGCGAACGAGCAGTCCAGTCACTTAATAGCACGTAACTGCCGAAGCCCATCACAAATTTAGCGTTTCTGTACCGCGATGGAATCACTTTCGTACACACCACACGTTCCCACCGCTGCTACTCCAGTCTAGCCAGGATCGACACTTCCACCTCCACCAATTCTCCTACATCTACATCATCATCATGAATCATGGGAGATGCACGGAGGTTTCCTCACCGGCTCTGTTCCCCAAAGTACAATTCTTGGCTCGGACGGCGCGCGACGGTGCGACATCAAACAATCATTGGGTCTTCGATTTTAACAAAGACAAATTATCTAAGCAACACTTAATGTTTAAGCCATTTTTTAATATAGATTTTATTGTTATAAATTTACTCCAATTATATCCCAAACTGTCAAAACAACCCATAAGTGTTATCATTCTCAGCTGACTCAATCATGTTATGACATATGGCTTAAATATATAAGAATTAAAAATAATAACTTACAATACAAATAAATAATTATTGAATAAGGACATTGGTAAATTATTATAAAATTTTTACCAAATTTTGATACCTTTGTCAAATACAATTTTATCAACACACAAATTGTGATGTCCTTACCTCCCATTGTGACCGAACACCCAGTCCACTTGGGCGGATTTTATATATCTTTAGGTCACACCTAAGTTAGATTTTCTATGTATTATATACGTATGTTGATAATAAAAATCACAAATATATGATTTATAAAAATAATATAAATATGCTTTAGTTTTCTAGTATATGTTTAGTTTGCGGTATTTAGCGGCGCTTCTACTAGGTAAAAGTATTTTAAGCCTTTAAATCATTATATAATTAAATCATGGGTTGAATGCGGGAACACGAATTTGTGATTTAGTGGTGAACTGCCTGCTTTATGCTGTATTTTTACACTCCACTACAGCTACAAACACTAATTATAACATGAAAGATCATTGTGAGAATATGGGCTTACATATGAATGTGAAGAAAACTAAAGTTTTAGTATATGAATTGTATTTGAGCAATTGAACGGTTATTTATATCTTGGTTGTGGTTCTAGCAGGGGCGAAAGGTACACCGCAAATGTCGAAAAAGAAAGTGTGTGCAGGGAACAGCGTGAATGGAGCGTTAGACGAACTGCTTAAAAGCGCAGTTTTAAACCAGGGTTACCCGTCTTGCTCTGCATAGTTATGTGCTAGTCCCAACACTATTGTATAGTAGTGAGGTTCGGTTATGTCAGAAAGTGCATGAAAGTAGAATAAACGCGATTGAGATGAGATCGTTGCGAAAAATATGTAGCTACTCACCTAGTATAGTGATGGAGGGATTGAGCCTGCCGTCGCTGTTGAAGAGCGGCATGTTGTCCATCTTGGCGAAGGGCTTGTTGGGGTCGGGGTCGGACGGCGTGCCCTCCACGCGCGACCACTCGCCCACCGACGCCTCCTGGCCAACTGGAACAAGTGTCGATGCTCTCGTATACACTGGGACCACAATGGAGGCTGTTGTGACGATATGTTGTACGTATGGTATTATTTCAGTAAGAAGTATGCAGCGGAATTACGCAGGCACAACCGGGAAGGTACCACTCGGTCACATGACACCAGCGTAAACTAACATCTTCTCGTCTTGCGTGAAGTTTGCGAGTAGCCGGTAGCCCATTGACGAAGATCGCAAAGCATTTTCTATGCGTGATTCTGATACATAAAATTTTATCTAATTTGGTTTTGAATTTGTTTCTATATGGTGGCCACTACTCGCCCTCACGTCTAACGTACCCGGGGTCTTTGACCTTCGAGCGCACGAGTTCCTATCGGTTTTACGCGGTGTAAAATGATATCCCAAATTGTTAAAATAACTCATAAATGTTATCATTATAATGCTAGCTGACTTAAAAATGTTATGACGTATTTTCTGAAAATACTAATATATTTTACTTGTTTTCCCCTGGATAGATAGATTTAGGCTTCGTAAATTGTACTGCAAGCTTTATAACCGACATGTTGCCTAATTATAGTTTTGATTAAAGTAATACGCAAAATGCGCGCTGTGCTGTACTGCTGCTGTGGGAGTACGAGTCCTTTGCGACAACATTTCAAAAAAGCTAGTTGGGCCTAAGCCCGTAGAGGCCTCATCCAAGCGAGGAGGTCATTGAATCTGCTCGTGATGGGTATCCACATCATCTTGTGACTCACCAACAGAGTGCATGACCAGCGCGTGCTCGTGTATCTGCGCGTTGTTGAGTACGATGGACTC
This sequence comes from Eumaeus atala, assembly GCA_017140195.1. Lineage (NCBI taxonomy): Eukaryota > Metazoa > Arthropoda > Insecta > Lepidoptera > Lycaenidae > Eumaeus > Eumaeus atala. The sequence goes on from JAFELO010000294.1 coordinate 204,605, forward strand.
CTTGATGCGTACGCCCGCCATTACCTTCACGCCGGCGCCTATGGACACGTTCGGTCCGATCTGAAAGTTTACATTTCGAAGCTTTACTAGCGAACGCCCAGACATTTGAAAATCTAACATAAATATAAAGAAAATAATTCAACTTCGAATTCAGCTCGATTGTAAAAATTTTTTATAGATATATAATAAAACTAAGTGTTTTAAAATTGTGTGCATACCATGGTGTTGGTAACGTTTTATTTAATAAAAATATTATTAATTAAATGCACATTATCATCCATCAGCGCAATTTTCGTAAGAGGGGTTCAAAGGTTTTGCATTGTAATCAGTATATGAATGCGTGATTTCTAACAGAATAAGCAGAGGTTCAAGCTCTCTGCGAAATTGGTGTGGATCTCTGAGGGCCAAAATCGGGCTCCTCACTTTTGAAATTCTATTTTCTATACCCAGGTTTAATATATGATAGTAATGTTTACAAATTAGGAGGTAGTCGGTAAATTCTATAAAACTACCCAAAATATATACACTTCCGAAGAACTAGACATATGAAGTAAGAGGTAGGGCCATGGTGCATGGTAGCTGAATTGGGCGCACACGACGAAGTACCTGGCGCTCGCATGATATCAGGTCGTATAGCGAAGTCTTCGCAGTCGCGTATCGTGAGTAGTAGGTGGGGGAAAGGGCGACTTAACTACATAACAATTATGCGGATGTCTATGGGTGGTGGTAGCTTAGTGGCGTCGATCGTTTATCCACCTATAGTATAAAAATAAAACATGTCAGTCGACATTTCGGCGGTGTCTTTTTCTTTCTCAAACCCCTCCTGCCTCGTCCATAGATCCACCAAAGAACAATTGTAGTGACCACAGCAGTCTCGTGCACGCTGGCCGAGGGGTGCACGGAGACGTCGGGCAGCACGCGGCAGGGCGCCTCGCTGCGCCGGTCGCGGTACAGCTCCAGATAGTGCCGGTTCGCGTATATCGCGGAGCCGGCCGTCTTCACCTGCGACCACCAGTTCGTCACCTGGAGTTATGTACAGTGTTCGTAAAGTAACAATATTGAGTTTTATATTATCAATTTAAATAAATGAAGAATAATTTTATTAGTAAAAATAGCATTCTTCTTCTCAATCGTTTCTCTTTAGACAGAGCGGGGGAGCAAACGTTGGCAGACAAGAAGGAGACTGTTATATTTTAATCTGCCCATCTCTTTGAATCTGTCACACGCCCTTCGACTGTACCCTATACTACTAGACGCTATGTCTAACATATTCGGCATCGCCGGACCGATATAACTTAGGGATCCTCAAGAGTTTACTCTCATATCAATGGCTGACAACGCAATTGCGAAATCGCTGGTGTTGCATCTGTTTGAGGGCATCGGTAATCAGTTGCTTTTAAGCGACCTGACTGCTCATTTACCCCTGATACTACAACAAGGAACCTACATACAAACGAGCCATTGAAATCATTTGGTGATTCTGTTTATAGTTATGCTTATGCGGTGCTCTCCTTTATCTGTAACTCCAATGGGCCACCGTCAATTCACAAACCGCACGAACCGCTATACCTTCAAATGCGATATCGAGTGAACGAGAGGCACCTCCCTGGTCGTGGCCGCCGGATTTAATATATGTATAATATAAACAAAAAAATATTTATAAAAAATAAGTCAATTCCTACTTAAACTGACATTAAAGTTGGCAATAGTTAAAAATACGCTTTAAAAATACACTTGCTTGGATGATAACCCATCATAATTTCACAAACGTAGTATTCCTACGCGAGAGTGTTATGAGATATGGCGTCCCATACATCATTTATGAAATTATGACGCGTTACCTTCCAACCGAGTCTTTTATTTTAAACTTGTAGAAAATATTTTGTTGTCTTTTGTTTTACCTGCATCGCATATAGCTTATTGGTGCCCGCGAGTGGACCGAGGACGTCCTGCTCCCAGGACATGTACCCTGGGTTGGGGCTGCTCTGGCCATTGCCGCTGAAAGTACGAATAATTATTGTTAGGGACTATTTTTGTAAGAGGTAGTGCCAGGCATGTTGCACGTCACTGCATCCTTCTATGCAACGGAATTGTGCCGGCACGACCGGGGAGGTACATCTCGCTCACTTGATATCGCCGTAAAGAGACACCTACGGTGTCGCGTTTCGTGCGGTTTGTGAGTAGCCATGGGGGGGGGGGGAGAGTGAAAGGGTGGGCAACGCGTCGGCATAATTGTTCATTGTGCTGATGTTTATGGGCGTGGGTAGTCGTTGAACGGCTCCCATTGCTAGTTTGTCCCCCTATACTATAAAAAAAATAGGAACACACACTTTTCATAACTCCGGACGCCCATATTAGTTCCGCATAATTGACATTTGTTTGGTCATGGATGTTTATATATGTATTATATGTATTTCTGTAATAAAAATCTTATAATATAACATTTCTTAAATTTATAAAATATATTATTTATGTTTCCGTTGTCTAGTATCGTAACAATCCTTACGGAGCTTAACATGGGGCTGGGCTAACATAGTATGATAAGTCCACAGATATTATTATTAATATAACGATTGTGGGGTCACATATAATGGGCCTCTATAGTCTATAGATTGCAACAAATTGAGTCGTATCAAATAAATACACTCTCTGTCGCTTGCTTTGTAAATTAGCTATGGTTATTGTTCTCAGAGAACAGACACTGTATCTTTTTTTTTGTTTTTTTTTTTTTCAGAGGGACCTATTACTGATGGCGGAGCTGTTGCCCTCGCCCCTACAGTTCGTCGGGTCTACGGAAGACTTTTTGTCTTCAGGTTTTAGGTAGACGAAAGGGGGACAGACCCCCCTCTTTTCCCGCAGATGGGAAGAAGCATACCGGAATTTTTGTGGACATTACCCTATCGTGATTTATTTTTGGGACCGAAAAGGGGGAAACGGTCCCCCTCTCCACGCTAGTGGGACGGCGCGCGCACGGTGCCGTTGAATTTTACGGGACGTGTATAAGGAGAGTTGAGCTCGTCTTTCGGTTTGGCTTGTCAGAGGAGGCCGGCCTCCTCCCCCACCCACCGACGGATGGGGTCGATTTGCGCTTCAAATCGGCTAGAAGCCGTGATCATATTTTGTTTTTATTATTAGAGCTCTCTAAAATCGCGTTATTTTATTTCTACATTCATCTAAGCTCACGTCTCACGGATTCGAACCCGGACTCGTTTCCGTAAGCGGTGTGTTAGTTTGTCATTCTGTCAGTCATATGTCTTATAGCTGTGTAACTATATGTAAGGTTCAACGCTCGACCGGTACGAGCGGTGTATATCGTATTGGTGACAATGTATCTACAATCAATAAAACGTATATATAATTCTATATAAATAACGAAAGCGCGATTTATAAACGGTTCAGCGCCATCTTGTGGTGGACTGAGTGCCTTAAAAATCCATTTAGTGTTTTTTAACATTTACAAAAGCAGTATATTTAATTATTAATATCTTGATTTATAAAATTAATTACTTTTTAGCTTCTAAATAGAGTTGTTTACTTTAAACGTCTATATATTATGCCTTATTATTTTAAAAGTTAAAATGATATTTTTATAGCATATGGCTAGTGGTGGGCATCAGAGGCCATCCTATAGCCCCGTTTTACACATAGTTTATACAGGTGAACTACTCTAAGGTCTTAAAGCTATTACAGATTATAAAACAGAGGCCTTCGTAAATCACATCAAATAGCCCGCGCTTATCCACCATCCTCTTGGATAATTTAACGAAATTATTTACAAAAAATCTGTAATCAGAACGGTATAAATCAAAAATATTGACATGCTAAGACATGGACAGCTTTACGAGCAAAACAATAAGTGTAATGTTGACACAGATATGACACTGATAGTGACAGTTTACCTGTAAAATCCATCTTGTTTCCTCTGAAATGCTTCAGCCATAGTATGAAATACTTGTATTGAGCAAACATATACACCACAGTTGATAAGTGTCGACACATATGAGTTTGGTTTCTCAACATAATGGGTCACAGATTGTGTTGTAGGCTCTCGGACCATGCATCCATAATAAACTGACTGTTGTTTGGTAGCTTCTACACTCATTATTGTTACCTAAAATGGCCATTTGGTTTAGTAATCATAATAATTATAACATTAGTGTTGATCACCAGGAAACATAATGGAGGCTGGAAAGATTATGTGTCTTTTACACCACTCAATATTGATATGAATATGCTTGGCTTTTTGGATTAATCCATAAATCGGAAAAAAAATTATGTTGGGGCCGTCAATAGTCATAAGGTAAAAAGTGGCTGTGAAGTATTTGTTAAAAAAGTATATTTTTACCAGTGCATTATTTCTCTTTTCATGAAACTCCCACATTTCTTTTAAAGGAAAATTTGCACAGACATCTCCATTCAAGAGAAAGAAAGCAGTTGGGTTTCCAGCTCGGATTTGGTCTCTGAAGTGATACAACCCTCCACATGTACCCAGAGGGGTAAATTCTTGAAGATATCTGAAATGATTAGTAATTTTTTTGCAGATTCCGTTTTATGTTAGGCATGCCTATTCAAAAAAATATTACATACAACAAAAAAATATGCCAAAGCTTGATAGAAACACAATAAATCCCCCTTGCACTTCACTTTTATGAAATTTGAATGTGATCACAATTTATTTTTGGATGTTGGAGGGTAAAAAAATTCTTGTATTAAGAGGTATAAAACTAATAACAAAAAACATATGCTGAAATTTTTAACTGTGTAAATTATTTTGAATTTTATAAACTCTGTAAAAGAATTTGAAAACTACATTTGTAGATTTTTTTATTGTTTAAGTAATGTGTATATTAGCTAACTCAACAGAATATTAATTTTATATCAAACCACAAATAATGTGTTATTACTTCTTGGAGATATACTATTTCAATGATTGTATAAAAATCTTTCATGAATTTAATTATTTTAATTGTAAACATACCTAATAAGTACTTTATACTCTTTTTGCATGTCACTTACAAATTGAGACATAGTGTTTGTAACATAGGAACCAATGATAAGTATTTCTTTACAGTCTGTTAGCTTTGCACATGCTGCTATGTGATGTTGTATCAAAGGCAGTCCGGCTATTGGAAACAATGGTTTAGGTGTGTCTAATGACAATGGTCGAAATCTTGTCCCTGGAATAAGAAAAAGATAATGTAGGTGGTACCGTTTCTTTAAATAGCAGTGATCTCGCTGCATTGAATCAAACTTATGTAGTATAGATTTTTTTGGGTCGAGACTTCATCTGCTTTTGTATCATGTGCGGTGAGAGTTTCTGAAGCCCCCGAAGGAAGGATCCAGTGTTTAAAAAAAATCCATGAATATAAATGGAAATTTAACTATTCTTTTTAACTGGATGGTCCCGATCAAGTGATTAGGATGCTCCTTTTCAGCGCCTAGATATGACTCCCACCATTCTTATCTAATTTTACATATACTATATCTTTTCTAATATCATTTAAAACAAAATGCTAAAAATTAATGTGGAGCTGTTGGAAACATAGTATAAGACAACAGCTTTTACATGTTGATAAAACAAGCAATTGTAGAATAAATGTGCAAGACAGATAAAGCCGGTGACGTCCACATTATTATTAATTACAATATTGTTTACCTTTTTGAGGACCTCCAATGAGTATGACAGCCTTTAGCATGGTGCTTGTATTTATAAAAAAGAAATCCTTTATCAACTCGAGAACAAACTACAACACGAACAATACAAATTACAATTCACAAACACTACGTGTTCCAAACAAACGTTGTCTAAATAATCTCCGAGTACCGATTCTGAGTACTCGGAGATTATTTTCAGTCAGTTTAAATGTCAACTGTCATTTGTCATGTTGTTGCATCTTTGAAGTTAATAGCATGGCTACACAAACGGATGGACGGAGGCTAAGTTGTTATTGTCAATAATCGTGAACGGATCCGTCCGTTCGTCTCTCTGGAAAGCGTTGACATAAGTAAAATAATGTATAGGTATTATGTGTTATTTTCGTCTTAAAGCATTTCATACAGGATAAGCCTTGCTAACGCGTTCCTCCCTGGCGTGCCCAAATACCTAATGCGTTTATAAGAAACTATTGGAAAATCGATTACGAAATTAGTATCGAAAGGACGTTAAAAACGCTCCGACAAAAGTGCCATTTTGTACAGTTTCCTCTTATAAAAGGAAGTCAAATAAATTCAGTCTTTATAAATCAGAATAACGTTTCATTTGTGAGTGTTTTTTATTTTATTAACTTTGTTTTCTATTTAAATATTGTTGGGATGTTTTGTAGTATTGATTTTGTATTCTTCCAATACCAAATATTTTTCCCTATCACGAGGGGAGTATGTATACGTCATCAAATTCTCGTTCACATTTGTTTCATTTGCAACTTTCGTCTTTACTTCATTAGATTCGAATACAGATTAGACTTGCATTTCTATCTTTGAGCTGTGTGCGTTTGTGTGTGTGTGTGTGTGCGTGCGTGCGTGCGTGCGTGTGTGTGTGTGTGTGTGTGTGTGTGTGTGTGTGTGTGTGCGTGCGTGCGTGCGTGCGCGCGCGTGTGTGTGTGTGTATGTGTGTGTGAGTGAGTGTTTGTGTGTGTGTGTGTGTGTGTGTGTGTGTGTTTGTTTGTGTGTAATTCTAATTAATATACTTGATTGAATGACAGAGTAGAGTAATGTTTGTGGTGCTTACGTATGTAATGAATTCATATAGGCTATTACGGAATGGCAAAATAATATTTAAAAGATGCCATACTCTCATATGAAGCAACCTTCTTCATGGGATTTTTGTGATTTCTCGTATTGAGTGGGTCGCGGATTGTGTGTATTGTTATTTTTGAAAGCGTTGGCATGGTTCTTATATGTTTGAGGGTGAATTGAAAAGTATTCGGCCTAACCAAGAAAATAAACACATATTAAATCACTTATATTTTTACTTTTCTACATAATCACCATCAAGTTCGACGTACTTTTGCCATCTCCCATTTAAAGCATTTAGACCGTTGAAAAAAAAAAGATTCTTCCTTAGAGAAGTCTGACGGTGTCAGATCAGCCGAATAAGGCGGACGCGATAACAGTTCATAGCCACGATTGTGGATTGCAGCCATTGATTGTACAGGCGTGTGTACACGGGCATTATCTTGATAACACAGCTTTTCGTCTGAGCATCCCTGGACGCTTTTCTTTTACTTCCTCTCGTAAACGACGTAGTAAGACACAGTAATAATCAGGGTTTATAGTCTGACCCCTTTCAAGATAATTATATATAATCACACCCAACGAGTCCCAGAATACTGAAGCCATTACTTTATTTGCGAACAAAGTCGCCTTAGCCTTTTCAGGGGGTGGTGATTTTCGATTGTTCTTTTGATTCTTGTGTACAGTAATAAAATCATGTTTCGTCCATTGTAACAAACCAATTCAAAAAGTAATGTGCACCGGCTTCAAATAACTCCAAACAGTAACGTGAAGTAGTCAATCGCGTCCTTTTTTTTGTTCAACTGAAAGGGCACTGAAAGCGCACCTCGTAAACACCTTACGGAAACCTAATTCAATGACTATGATGTTTGGATAGATATCGGCTATCTCTCCAATTTTTAATCTGCAATCTGCATAATCAGATCAAGTACTTATTAATAAATTCGTAAGCAGTGGACGTCGAAGGCCTTATTCTGTATCAAATGATCTAAGGTAATTTAGTATTATCTGAATGCTCCTGACATTGCCCTGACCCTATAGAAAATTCAGACAGGCAATGTATCACAATTAGTGTTAGCCCTCTAAGTTCGATTTTTTTCCTGATAAAAATAAAAACATGACGGATTTATCTTTCCTTTTATAGCATAGGGAGATAAATATACACAAAGACATTTATTGTTTACCCGACGTACATAATCATCCGCATATGGAGATGCGTTGCCCTCCTTTACATGCTTCCAATGGGCCGCCAGCTACTCACAAATGAGAGGAATCGCTTTAGTATTAGCACTTTACCGCGGTATCATGTCAGCGAGAATTACCTTCCTGCTCGTGTTAGTCCGATTGGACTGCATGACGCTTCATTTACCAGAATATTTCAGATACGAAACAACGAATTTAAGTGTTGTACCCATAGCCGGCCAGGGATGGGTGCGATTAGTCGGTCGTCTTGGCGTTCATTGAAATAGGCCTATGTCCAGCAGTGGACCGATAAGGGCTGATAATGATGATGATGACCCATTTCCTGATGTTGGCGAAAAGATAAAAGACGCGCTATTAATGACATTGCATTCCCCTGACCGTAATAATTTAATTAGAGGCGAATAACGTAATTGGTGAATTGCGACAAATTTGTTAAATACAGCCATGCTGTTCCTTCTTTCATTATAAGCTGTTTTAAAAATTACACTATGTAATTGTTCCTTACTAGTAGCCCCGTAGTAGGTAGACGCATACTACATTGCAGCCGAATTGGGGCGAATGATCGGGAAAGTTCCTCTCCCTCTCACGATACCACCGTAGAGTTTCATATGCACAGATCCATACAGATATAGGTACGAGCATGACATTCACGGGTGTATGCATCCTTTTGTATGAAATGATTAAAAGTATAATTTTGTAGTGATTTTTTAACTGTGTAATAACTATAAAAAACTTTTTTTTAGTATTTGCTGTTATTGCAATTACAGCAATAAACACTTCATGAATTAAGCCAGTGGCAGTGGAACAGACAGACAGCGGACCAGCACGGTAACTGAGACTCTTGGCACACTTTGTGTACGGAACTCCAAAAACGATATTATATCAACGTAATAATATCTTTAGTTAATTATAATAAATTTAATTCAGAATAAAACCATATGTTCCATAGAAAGGTTAAGGTAGTAGCAGTAACAAAGCATTTAATCTACCCATCAAACCATTACCGTCGGCTGTCTCTCTTTTTTTTTTACAAACCATTAAAACTGTACAAAAGAAATGTCCCCTTCGTTGAATGTGAAAAGCTGTTTTCTTAATGGAAACCCATTTGCACTGTAATTACGAATAAAGTGTACATCTTTTTACTTAAGTGCAAAAGAATGAAAATAATTTACGACGTCCATGTTGATGATGGTTTCATTGTTATAGATAATTAATTATTGTTTTTGCGTGTAATGTTATTCAAGCGACTTCGGCTGCCCCGACAAGCGTTAAGCATGTTCTACCACAGATGGCAGGGTCGGGACTTCAAGTCAGGGGTCTGTAAGTGTCAGGTCTTTCAATTTGTAATAATAGTCCGGGTGGAACGGGATAGTTGGCGCTCTATGGAGGGAGCCTACGTTGTGCAGTGCCTAGAGGTAGTAGGCTGTACGCATCTTGGGCGGACTTACTACTTCTGTACTTGACCGCTAGTAGCAAAAAGAGGCTTCTGTTTGTTGAAAGAACTATACTTGAGCAGTGGGAGGATACAAGTATATTTTTCTTGAGTTCCCTTATATATATGAACGCCACTTTGAGATTTTATAAACATTTTTCACTATATTTATTTAAATTAATATATGCAAATAATAAAATTTTGCAATAAATCTACCTAACAGTTGGGTTTGAAAAATGTATAAGCGTTTTTATTTAATCTCGATATCTCAACTCTTGTTCTTGTTAAGCTATATAAATTTACTGCTACTTACAGACATGTAATAAAATGACTAGAACCGTCAAATGCTCTGAGCAGACTTTAGGAACACAAAAATAGCCACATGAAACCCCAGCACACAGGCTACAACTACAAAATAGTAATTTCGTAAACTTGACGAAGTTGAATCGCTTTTCTAGGCGCCCAATTATATTTTTTTATACAATATTTGTAGGCAAACTTTTCCCAGAAGTTTTACATGATTAATTTGTAAAGGAAGCAATTATGTAATTTATGAATTTTGTTAAAGGATAATGTATTTGGCTTCATGTTAAAGCGAAAGTTATTTTTGACTACTGCAGTCACATACTGCATACAGTTTAGAATTCTGGCATCCTAAATACGTACACCCTGTCAATATTCCGCAGCGTAGCGACATGAGGATTTTTGGTATATTTTCATACGTTGGTTTTTTAATTTATTATTTTTTAGTTAATCAGATGAATAAACAATCAAATATTTCCAATTTCAAATTTTGGCTTAAGAGATAAAGCAAATACAGCTCCGGCTCAAATATAATTTGTGAGAGTTTTACCGCGACTTTAACATTTAACTCACCTTTTTTTTATAGAATAGGGGGCAAACGAGAAATCGGAGCCTCTTTACGACTACTGACGTCCACGAATATCTTATCATAATTACTGGGCCCGATGACTTGACCCTCCTTCTCTCCGACGCCCAACGAGCCACCGGCTATTCACAGACCGTACGAAACGCGACACTGAAGATGTCATCTTACGGTGGTATTAAGTGTCACTTAAAGAATATATGTATCATTCACCTGGAACAATATCCGTTGTATAAATCAATGGGATAACATTATTAAAAAGTGTAATATATTTTACTAAGACCCAGTTTCGAGATTAATTGTTTGTTCTTGCTACTACGAATGAGGCGATGTTTTAAACTCTGGGTTATGCTGAATTTTGAAATTCATAATGTGACTTTTATTCAGCTATTCGAAGCCTATTTATTTTTCAGTATGATTTCCTTTCATTACACAAAGGACGGTTTTTTTGACGCAGGGGAAACGTATTTACACGCCTTCATTGGCCCTGGGTCCAGTGCCAACCTCCGCGAGTGCCATCAGTGTCATCCTTGAGGTGCCCCGGAACAAAAAATTAGCAGGACACCTAGACGGCTAGTCAGTCCCCATCGAAATAAATGACTATACAATCCTACAAAGAAGATAATATGTCATTTTATTGTAAGAAATAGTCAGTAAGTAAAATTTGCACCAACATAGGGCACCTACACATTATTTTAGACTATTTACGATATTGAAATATACAAGAAATATGTTACTCAGTTCTCTTTGCCTGCCATAAGGTAAACGGAGTGATGATATTTGAGTATTTAGGATACATATTTTAAGGGCCATTCATAAGCATAAGGAAATCGAGCGGTGTAACTGCACTGCTCTAGTGAATGGCTAATGCAGACTCGTATACATCCGTGTTGTTCTCCTTATCCTCTACCGTCCAGCCATCGGAAACCCATAAATAGCACAAAATGAGTTGCATTGTTGCACCTAAGCGGTACCATGATAGCGAGAGGTAACTCCTCGGTCATGTCTACAACATACATTAGCAGATATGCTTCTTATTTTATTGTAAAATTTCTTCATTTCGAATGCTTAAGAACCGACTTAAAGGAATTTGTAAAGACGAAGCCAGGTATAATAATAATTTGGAGACGCTTGAAGAAGATTTAGTAGGAAGAGGTAGTGTCATGTTGTATAGGAGGAAGTAGAGTCATGCATGGTCCATGACACCACATGCTCCTATGCAAAGGAATTGGGCTGGCACGACCGGGGAAGTACCTCTCGCTCACTTGATACCGCCATAAAGAAAGTGACAGCGTCGTTGTCGCGTTTCGTGCGGTTTGCGAGTAGTCGATGACCCCTTGGGGGGGGGGGGATGATAGGATTGCAACGCATCTGCGAAACAATCATGCGAATGTCCATGAGTGTCGGTAGTCATGAAAAGGCTCCGATTGCTTGTTTGGGCCGTTATGCTATGAAAAACAAAACGACATTAATTAATTTATTGAGGCTTTATATTGGACAGAGTTATATTTCGTCCGTAACTCGATAGGTAAAAAAGAAAACACATTAAAATGGAAAGGTCGCTCTTAATTGGAACGCGTAGGACTTTTATTTCTCAACAAATCAAAAACAAAAATTGTTTTTTTTTTATCACTTAATAAAACCAATGATAAACATCACGTGAATTCGTATCAATGATATTGTGAAACATTATTAATATTTATTTTATATTATTTTTTGTAAGAGTTAGTGGTATGCTGCCTAGGAGGAGGTAGAGCCATGCATGGTGCATGACACTACATCCTCCTATGCAGCATGCCTGCACGACCGGGAAGGTATCTCTCGCTCACTTCATACCACCGTAAGTGTCTCCTATGGTGTTGCGTTCTGTGCGGTTTGTGAGTATCCATTCCATTGGTGAAAAGGAGAGCAACGCATCGGCATAAATATGCTGAAGTTCATGGGCGTCAGTAGTCGGTGAAAGGCACCGTTTGCTCGTTTGTCTCTACTATAAAAAAAATTGGCCAATGTTAAAAGTAAGTTTGGTACCTGGTAGGTAAAGCTTTTGGTTTTTACTTCATATAATTCCGACGGTCTTGGCAGTGTTGCAGCTGAACCGGGCCGGCTTGGCTGAGTAAATAATGCCTCACTGAACACTGGCACTCACCAATGTTGCTATGGTGCAACGTACACCATTCATTTCGTAGGAGGTCGGTGAACATTTCGCTGATTAGCAGGAAGAATTCACACGTTACAGAACCTATAGATTACTACCAAATGCTAAAGCTGCTGTTGTATATATGTCCCATAACATGTCTACTAATATGTGTCTGCAATACCATCATCATTATCATCGCTATCAGACCTTATTGGTCCACTGCTGGTCATAGGCAGTGCCAAGACGACCGATCTCCTGCTTCTCGCATCCGTCCCATGCTATCTACAATATGCATTCAAAAAAATCATGAATATGATCCGCCTTTTTTCTTCCATAGCTGAACATTAAATATCAACGCCAAGACGAGCCGTGAAACGTCGTAATCAAATTCCAAACAATTTACCGAATATCATTATTCGATTAAAACCTCAGGCAAAGACAAATGTACGTTCAATTTAATTAATTAATTTATGAGGTGGCAAAGTTAAAACATATTAATATTTTGTTCCAATTAACTCACTCTATGAACACTCAACTTTACGGCAAAACTTTCCTTCTAAAACTCTGATGACAAAGTAACTTGGGCCAAACGCGGACTGATGCATACATTTAAGTCATGGTGGGAAAACTTACTTTAACACTTACTAAAAAGTTTAATGTAAAATGTTAGCTTTTATTGTAGTAATTTTTATATATTATATTCGACAGATATTATATATTTCTATACTAATATTATAGAGACGAAACAACTGTTTGTTTATTTGCATTAAGTAGAGTTCGTAACTACTAGACCCTTAGAATACTACACTATCACTGCTGGACATAGGCTATATAATATTTTCTAAAACGTTATAGACAATTGTGAAAATTTCCTAAAACAAAGGTGTGAGAAAAGTGTCAAAGTAAATCCTTATATCACAGCTGCAGAAATTAGTGACAACTAGCTGCCCCGACAGACTTTGTTCTGTCATAAATTGAATTATTTGTCATGTAACGCATTACGTTTTTTTTTTGTTTACGTGACCGAAATTAAATAAATACTTACCATGTTTAGTGAAATATCCGTGCGAAGCCGGGACGGACTTAGTCATATCATAGATATTTCAATAAATATAATGAACGTTTCTACCTTTGTGTGTTTGTAGGAGGTAATCTTCGGAAGCACTGGTCCGATCATTAAACTTTTTCACTAACCAAAAATTAAGTGATTCAGGAGTGACATAGGCTAAATTATTTGATTCAGGAGTGACATAGGCTAAATTATGTGATTCAGGGGTGACATAGGCTAAATTGAATGATTCAAGAGTGACATAGGCTAAATTAAGTGATTCAGGAGTGACATAGGCTAAATTTTATTACTAGCTGTGCCCGCAGATTCACCCGTGCCAAAATTATCCCAAGAGAAGCATCCGTTTCGTTCGCATTATAAAAATAATGAACATTCAATGAAGTGGGCACAGGTCGGTTAGTAGATTAAAATGTAGACAGACAGACAGATATTAGTGAAGAATATTTGAGAGGTCTTTAATCGGCCAATAGTAGGCGTAGATAAAAGTAATGTATTTTGGTTGCCTGCCTGTGAATTTGGATGCAGACTAAGCAACACGAACGTAAGTACTCGTCAGTTTTATAAGCAAACATAGTTTACATATCCTCCAATGCACCGGAACATGGGCCGGCACGACCGGGGAGGTACCTCTCGCTCACACACTACCGCCGTAAAGTTACGTCTTCAGTGTCGCATTCGTGCGGTTTGTGAGTAGCCGGTGGCCCATTGGGGGAGGGGCGGGGAAGAAGGGCAACGCGTATGCATAGTAATTATGTGGATGTTCATAGGCGTCGGTAGTCGTAAAAAGGCTCCGAATGCTCGTTTGCACCCCTATTCTATATAAAAAAAACACAAAACAAAGATTCCAGAAATATTGCGTAGTCTCACCAACGACGCTCAATCAATATTCCGTGTAAGACAAAGTCTACGTAAAACAGAATTGGGAAAACTCATTTCAAGTCGATCGTGTTTAATACAATTTGAAAGTACAGAGGCTCTTGTGTGTGTTCTGTCTAAAATGGAATGTCATAATGATCACGTTCTGTATCGAGTCGACTACGGAACCACCGTACGTTAATAAGTTGTATAAGAGGGAAGACGCCCAGTCGGAGCATTTTGGTGACTAACTATTGACATAAATATTCTTGAAGAGGCAGCTCCATGTTGCATGCCTAATTGGAGGTACACGGCTGGGGGAGTACCACTCACAGGATACATCCACGTGACAGCTATGCCTTCGCGTTTGGTATGGTTTGTAAATCGGGATGGCCCGGTGGACGAACAAGAGAGAAGGAGAGCAACACATCTGCAAAATAATTTATAGGGTGTCTGTGGCCGGAGGCAGACACGAAATGGCTCCGACTGTTCGTTTGAGCCCGATAGAAAAATGCCAAGAGTGTTAATATAACATTAAAAAAAAAACATAAATAATAGCTGTAAGTTATCAGTACAAGTACTTTATACTTTATATAGTTCGGAGGGGTGAGAAAAGGAGGGCAACGCATCTACATGCGGATGTCTATGGGTAAAAGTTGTTGTTAGTAGGCTCCGATTGCTCATTTGCCTATCATCATCGTCATTATCAGCCCTTATCTGTCCACTGCTGGACACAGGCCTCCCTCAATGAACGTCAAGACGACCGATCTCCTGCCACTCACATCCATCCCGGACCAGCTACTGCACGGAGGCCGTCTTCATTTGCCTAAACTATATAAAAAAAATGTATCCGTCTCATTGTGCAAATATCCTCCATAGGAGCTGACACAACATTGACGAAAACATCGCTTTGTGTCGGTGCCATTCGCTCGCTTTAATAAAAGAATGGAAAGAGGTAGTGCCATGCTGCATAGCGGGAGGTACTTCCCCACCATGGTTCAAACCTTGTCGTGGCGGTGGGGCTTAGTAGCCTGGGGTGAACCCAGGTGACGCCAAATGAACCGAGGAGGATCTTTGCAACCTTCTTATAAGAAAAGGGGGCTTAAAGATCAGGAGAAGGAATCGCTCTCAGTACCCCTCTTATAAGAAGAGGGGACCTAAGAGGGAGGTGGCGTTATGCGCATGGGGCAAAGGGCGAGGATGGGAACCTCACCCCATGGCACTGTCCCAAAGTCGGTGGGGTTGTCCTATAGCAACCCCATCTGTGGAGGTGGTGTTGGTCCCTTAGGGAGCTGACTAGCCGTCGAGGTGCCCTGAAGATCTGTTGTTCCGGGGCGCCCCATCAAGGCCGGCACTGTTGGCACTCGCGGTGGTTTTTGTGGGTATTCGGCACTATCATGTGCTGCGAGTCCCACACACCATTGGACCCCACCCAGGGCCTGTGAAGGCGCGTAAATGCGCTTCCCCGCGTCAACAAAAAAAAAGGAGGAGGTAGTGCCATGCATAGTACAAGACACTAATTCCTCCTATACAACGGAATTCGGCCGGCACGACCGGGGAGGTAGCTCTCGCTGACATTATACCGCCGTAAAGTCACATCTTCAGTGTCGCGTTTCGTGCGGTTTGCGAGTAGCCGGTGGGTCGTTGCAGGGTGGGGGGTGGGGAAAAGGAGGTTAACGCATCGGCATAGCAATTATGTGGATGTCCATGGGCGTCGGTAGGCGTAAAAAGATTCCGATTGCTCGTTTGCTATACTAAATAAAACAAAGAGATTTTTATGATACAAGCCCGTTAAAAAAATATCATATAAACTGAATTTAATCAGAGGACAATAGGAGGAATAGGAAGGAGTGTCACCTAGTTTCAAGACGCTTACAATCGATACTAGTGCTGGTTCCACTGGCCAACTTGGATACGCCCATAACCCCTTCTTGTGCAGATGGTTAAAACGAGCCACCCGGTTCGGCTGGCGAAGCGCTCGATCAATTCCCTCGGCAAATGAACGTTTTATGTACCCACTAATGCACTTATACTGTAGCGACAGCGAGCGGTCGACAATTTCAAAATAAAAAGAAAACCATTGGGCTTATGTACATCTACGACATTTCATTTATTTAAGCTGCCAATCCGCCCCGCTAGATGCTATTTTAGCAAATCATACGATGAAACCTTCCTGAAGAGTCCAGCTTTTTTGTTATCTTATTTTAATGTAGGAGGGCAAATGAGAAATCGAAGCTTTTTACGACTACCCGTGTGGGTAGAAGACGTTACTTTAAGCTGGTATCATGTGAGCGAGGGGTACCTCCCCGGTCGTACCGGCGCAATCGCGCTGCAATGAAGCATGGCACTACCTCTTAAAATAGGTAAATACTTTTATGAAATAAAGGAAATATCTGGATCGATTGCGAATTCGGGATGGATGCGAGTAGCAGGAGATCCGTCGTTCATTTAGAGAGGCCATGTCCAGCAATGAACCGATATCGGCTGATAATGGAGGTGATGATGAAAGGAAAAATGCGCAGGGGATGCATAACTACCGCTGTCCACAGACATATTAACAATTCGAGGTTATACAGACGTATTGTAGGGTTATTTTTTTTTAATCCTCGTCTTACGCACGAGACCTTCCTGAACGTGTGTTTAACAATAGTGTGATGGCGGCTTTAAAACATGTTTATTTGTATTATTCACGTTATTTAAATTAGCTTAGCTTTTATTTAGGGCTATGTTGTGTTGACATGTAGATCTCTCCCTCGCCTTTTAGGTATTTAAGGACAATATCCAGGATCTGTGAGGTAGGAATTGAAAGCCTAACAAATTATTCCAAATATAAACTTAAATAAAATATTAAAAAGGATCCATCCTAAATATGTCTTAACAAAAAAATAAAAGACTTGTTGAGCGTCAAGAAAATGCGATATAGCCTACATAGGCTAGGCAATAACCTAGAAACTAGTAGGGCGAGATAATAGAAAAACAGATCCAGCCGATCATCGGAATTAAATAAATATTAAAATGTTGAGGTAAAAGATATGATATTAGACTTTATTGAAAACCATTAAATGCATGGGCACACTATAAAAATAAGGATAAATGTGTGAGAAATAAATACAAATTATATTGCTTAGTTTTGTTGCCATTCGGAACTCTTATCTGGTATAGATGTAAAAAGCTTAAAATGTATTTATGTATTTATATTTTTAATTCCATTAATAACATAGTAATAATGTTAGCGCTCAAGGTTATAATCATCTAAGCCATCTTACACGTGAAGTCAAAATGAGAAAAGACTTTGGAACCAGCTGTTAGTTCGGCTTCTTTGTGGTAATTATTATTATTCGCCATATCTCTTAAATAGTGTGCAATAGGTCATGGCGACAGAGTCTTAAACATATATATATATAATATAGATAGAGAAAGCAAACCAGCCAAAACGCGGCCATTAAATTAGAAAGAGACGGCGAATGTACAATAATCTCTGTTTCATTTATTTCTATCTGTAAAATGGGATTAGATAGATTAAGATAATACTGCTGATAATCTTTCTTCACTATTCACCAAGACCGCTTCTATATCTATATTATTCCTATGGTCTAGAATCATGTATTGGCTTTATGAGGCAGCGGACTTTAATAGCCTTTGATGAACTCCAGCTGCTTGAGGGAAGACTAGCTGTAGCGCTTAGGTTCAGATTACGCTGATCACTAGATTAATGTTTAGCAAGATGCAGTCATATCCCCTATACGAAGGCCTGCTGCATAAATCCCCACTCATCGCACTGTTAGTACCCTATAAGGGTTTTATGCACAATGAAAAGTTGTTTTATTCGTTTCAGGTTTGCTAAAAGCATAAAATTTGATATACGAGATAAACTTCGGTACACTTAGCAGCTGCCTTCTGATTTATGTGCATACGTAAGCGTATTTGGGCACGGTTATGAAGAGAAATGTAAAAACATTGTAATGCTCGTATTAATCTATTACAAAACCGGAAAATGTATTTATATCATTTGAATCGTACCATATTTATGTCACTGTAAAGTGTATCCTTAAACTTAAAGCTTGGTTATGTTATGAATAATACCACAATCACTATTTAAAAAAAAACATTTTAATTACTTATAAAGTGTGATACACGCGTTTAATTGACCGCTAAAATACTATATTTAAGATAATGTGGCAAAATTAAAATAACTTCTTTCTTTTATGTGTATTATTGAAGCAAAATCGTGCCGGATACGTTTGGTTCGAATTTCTTTATCTCTTAAAGTACAAGTATCAAATGTGAACCACATGGCGTATTATTATCCCAAGGTTTCCTTGTTTTGTTTTCAGCGTATAAAGTTTTTTTGATGTTATGCCTAATTGTAATCTATAACTAGTATATTATATAGAAAAAGATTGGAGGAGGTGGTGTCGTGCACGCTACCTCCTTCTAAGCAACGGAATTGGGCCGGCATGACCGGGGAGGTACGTCTCGCTCACCGTCAAGTGACACCTACGGTGTCGCGTTTCGAGCGGTTTGTGAGTAGCCGGTGGCCCATAGGGCGGGGGGGTGCAAAGGAGGGTAACGCATCGGCATGATTATGTTGGTGTTCACAGGCGCGGGTAATCGTTGAAAGGCTCCGATTTCTCGTTTGTCCCCCCTAAAAAGGGTTGTCCCGAAACCTGTCCTGTGTAATATGTTTTACGTGAAACATGCTAACTTTAGTATATATGATATTAGAAGGATTAACATTGATCATATCCCGAAATAAATATTAGATGGCGATGATGGAGTATTGATTTTCTGCAGCGTAGAAACATAACGACTATATGGTACTTGACCGGTAGTAGGAGCGTGTAATCAAGGCTCCGCGAGCCAGTATCGAGGGCCGGTCATGAATATTCCGCGGCGCCGTTTTCAATCTAGATATTCATGGACTATCGTTCGGAATGAATTTAAAATATTTACTGTAACGAGTGCGCCATTTTATTGTTTGTTTAAAGATAAAGGTAAGTGACGCGCGACTTAATGTAAACTGTATATAAATCTGCCAACACTAGTTATTACGAGCGGGCATCATAAATATTTATGAAATGTTTCATTTATAGCTAACTGTGTGTCTTGGACTTTCATTACTATATTTAGGCAGAACGGGGGAGATGTGGATAGTTGCATCAACTAATGTAATTTGCCATCGATTTTGCCACAGATGACGCGATATACGAGTAGCAATACTAAAGATCCGTAAAATAAACAATGTCACCTGTAACCGTTTCCGCGGAAATTAAAAAAAATTGCACTACTTTACAATATCTAGATCAATCACGACCACACTGGAGCAATAAGTTGGGGGTAACATCATTGAAAGGAAGTAAAATTCCAAGCTGGGTGATGTGTTAACTGAATTGAATTAACCAACTGTTGTTAAAAAATCCGTAGCCCGGAGATTCTTAGCACTCATTGATGTGGTGGCTCAGCGGGCTATTGAACGTGCTATGTTGGGTGTCTCTCTTTCCGATAGAATCTGTAACGTAATCATAAGGCAGAGAACTAAGGTATCCGACGTCATGCGACGAATAGGCTCGCTGAAGTGGCAATGTGTTGGTCACACACTCAGAAGAGAAGACGGCAGATGGGCCAGTAAGGTTCCGAATTGGAGGCCGCGTTTAGGAAAATGAAGTGTTGGTCGACCGTTCACCAGGTTGGAAGACGATCCTTATGCAGTAGCTGGTCCGGGATGGATGCGAGTAGCAGGAGATCGGTCGACTTGTCGTTCATTGAAAGATGCCTGTGTCCAGCAGTGGACCGATAGGGGCTGATAATGTTGATGATGATGATAAACCTACTTTTTATATACACACCTTCCTTCTGCCTTACTGAAGAGGCTTCTTGTAATCGGAAAGCAGTAAATGCAAAACGTATCCAATGAATAATTTGTTGGTTAGACATTTAATGAATTGAACTAACGTTACCTACGTTAACAAAAATAATCAATTCCAGATGTCATCTTTAGTCGTGTAACAAAAAGAATTTTATTATATCAGCACTTATTCGACCTGGATTGGCCCGTGAAAAACAATTTACAGACTAACCTTTCTTCGGGAATTGGTCTATCCTCTGGTGAAAACAGCATGTAAATCTGTTCAGACGTCTTATGAAAAAAAGGTTAACGTGTAGACAGACAGTTTTTTGGTACTTCGTTTTTATAGATTTTGATATTACAACAGCTCTACCTATGAAATGTAATAGTAAAGTAAAGTCTAATAAAAGTTAATACAAAATTACAGCGAATTGATTCAAAATATAATTACCGAAGTAAATATCAATTAATCAGGCTCTCAGCTGTAATGTCTCGGCAAGCTTGGACAAGTCGTAAACAACATTACCGGCCTCGCCTCTGAGATTGAGTTAAATGTGTAGAGTTACTTTAGAGTGGCTTGCGTATGGTCGGGAAGTATTCGTCTCTATATATGAAATTGGCGCTTTGTGTTTAAGGAACCTCTACTTCTTATAAGGGGACAAACGAGCAGTCAAGATTCCTTCTTTTTTTTTCAAGCCCCTCGTTCAACTGACCTAAGTGGGGACATAGTAGAGCTTCACAAATAGCACACGTTACTGCTATAACGACACGATAGTGTAAGTAACATTATCATGCAGCCAGTTTCAGTTGCAATACAACAACGGGACTATCGCTGATCATATTATAATAAACAAAAGTACCTTCACGCCTCTGCCTACCTCTTCGGGGTAACTCCCCGAAGAGGTAGGCAGAGGCGTACTAGTACATCCACAACTCGTAAGTAGATATACTAGAACACCCACGATTAGCCAAGGTACTGAGGCCCATCCCCACCATGGTTCAAGCCTTGCCGTGGCGTTGGGGCTTAGTAACCTGGGGTGAGACCAGGTGAAGCCAATTTAAAGATCCCTATCTTTGCACCCCTCTTATAAGGAGAGGGGGCTTAAAGATCAGGAGGAGGAATCGCTCTCGGTACCCCCTTATCAGAAGAGGGGACCTAGGAGCAACAGGAGGTGGCGCATTGGCGCACGGGGCAAAGGGCGAGCCATCCTCGCCCCTTGCCCATTGCACTGGGGTTATCCTGTAGTGCTGGGCAACCCCATCTGTGGAGGTGGAGTTGGTCCCTTAGGAGGCTGACTAGCCGTCAAGGTGCCCTGATGATTGTTGTTCCGGGGCACCTCACCAAGGGCTGCACTGATGGCACTCGCGGTGGTTCTTGTGGGTATTCGGCACCCATGGCCGGCGAAGGCGCGTAAATGCGTTTCCCGCGTCAACAAAAAAAAAAAGTGCTGAGGCCCATGATGACATAGGTGGCAAGCCATTCCAATCTCGTACAATGTAATGCGTGATCAGAACAATCTGAGAAATATTTAATAACAGTTGTCCGTCCTGGGGCTCACACGCAGTACCCCACGTGGCTAACCACAGAGGCGACTATATAGGGTCGGTAACTGACTTCCAAATCGAGGCAAGGCAATTCTTCAAGGAAATCACGAAACCATTTTGATAAAGGTCTCGTGATTCCGGCCTCTTGTCGCTGTGTTGAATCAATAGGCTTGTTAGGGATAACGAAACCCTTTCAATTATACTTGACAGATTGATTTCTTCCACAAAAAAAGAGGAACGTAAAGTGTTGACAAAGTTACGCGACGATGAAATAAAAAAAATCTGGTTTCTATTTGCATTGCAAAAGCCGGCCACCAGATCTTCGGCATTTTAAAAATCGTAAGGTCCTCATATTCTAAAGACGATGGAAGCTAGGAACGCACTCTAGAAAGGCAGGTTTTCGAAATATGGTTTTCTTTTTTTATAAAAGGTGGAGTCATGCTGCGTTGCTGCACAACTGGACCGGCACGACCGGGGAGGTACCGCTCGCTCACATGATATTGTCGTTCTGTCGCGTCCGATAGCCCCTTAGCATACTTTACAATCGGATGGGATTGTGTGCATATGTTGCGGTGGATAAGTAGAGACAAATGGAGAGTAATGATGAAAAAAGTACTGGCGCTCTTGTCAAATCCCCTAGATTAGAGAGCCGACCCTTATATCATTTAGCAAAGACACAGGATAAGCCTACGATGAAGATAGATTATAATATTGATGATGTTGAAAGCTTGATGGTTATTTATTCAAAAATATTTTTCAATTTTGGCTCGTCGCTTTGAACTATTATTTGTATTTTGATGAAAATACCTGCCTAATCATTTACCGGCTTCAGCGAAATGAAGACGTGGTTTCAATGTAATGAAACCTTGTCGGGTGGATACTAGGTTGTTATACAATAATTATTTTAGGGTCGCTTATTTTACCTTCGAAACAAACTTTATATCCAAGTTGTAGAGACTTGCTCTGCTCTGTTTGTGATGTGGTCGGTGTGTTAGTGAGCACGCTTCAATGGCTACTAAATATACATCATAATGAATTCACTCCTCTTAGAATTGTGTATGGAAGTTCACCTACGTATGCAAACCATTGAGTAACACACTACGTGATGGCAATCACTTACCGTCCGGTTTGGTCATTTCTGCCATTACTGTTACCAATGAATATACTTTTTTGTATATTGTATTGGGAAACGGACAATCAGAGCTGTTGACGACAACCAGACACATCCACATTATTGTTATCACGTTTTCGTTGTCCTGTTTTTTCTCCTCCCCTTCAATGTGCCATTTTATTCTGTTAATAAGTTTCAATGGAAATATAAAATTATACTAAATAGGGTCTTTTAATTTCAAACCTCTTTCTTGTAAGTAAGTATCTACTTGCGTACAATTGCGATTTTTCTCCTGTTTAATCAATTATACGTATTATAATTTAGGAAGAGGTAGCGCCATGCTGCATAGGAGGAGGTAGTGCCATGCATAGTGCATAGCACTACATCCTCCTATGCAACGGAATTGAGCCGGCACGACCTATCGTTCACATAATACCTGCCGTAAAGTGATATCTTTAGTGTTGCGTTTAGTGTGGTTTGTGAGTAGCCAGTGGCCCATTGAGGGGATGGGAGGAGAGCAATGCATCGGCATAGTAACTGTATTAAGCGGTTGTTCATGAACGGTAGTCGTATAAAGGCTCCGATTGCTCGTTTCTATAAAAAAAGTTGGGTTTCGTTATGTAATGGATTTTCTCAAAATATACAGAACTGATTTTTATGCTCTTTTCACACATGGATAGAGCGATTCCTGAGGAAGGAGTTACGCCAGGGCAAATCGCTAGTTATAAAACAAAAAATTATCAACCAGCTCTTAAACTTGGGCACCAACAGGTCTTTTTCTATAGACGGTCAGGAAAAAACCCATGTGTGAGTGTTAAGGTAAGTACACACTTACCTTAACACTCACACACGGGTTTTTCATATACGTAAGATATTATACTTCTGTGTCGTAGAATAACAAACCATATTTACGTCATTTCCATTTCAACAACCAATTACAAAACTAATTAATGTTCTTATCTCTTACTGTCAGTTTAAGGATAAATCTCTCACAATTTCACCTAAACGCGCCCAAAAAAGTAAAATTAAAAAAAAAAAGTTGCCGTCACAATATTAATAAACAACTTCCGTCACATCCCCATGAGTCCATTACAAAAGTTATATGTATAAGGACAGAATTGGCCGATCGTTTTCACTTCGGCTCGTAATTGGCAATGCACGTCACCAATATATTGTGAAAGAGACACAGCCCCGTATTTTTTGTACTTTACTAATTACACAAATACACGGCTCGTTCGCATGAGAGTCTGTTAGAAACGCTCTGAAATAGAACAATTGGCGCTTATACACCTACACACTACGACTTAAGAAAGCACCGTTGCGTGATTAAATGATTGGCCAGAGAAAAGCTCTAATTATCAAAGCCAGATTAGTGATTTGGCGTAAAAAAACGAAACATGTCAAAGAACAAAGTGATCGGGATGCTTATTGCTGGTGTCGACGCGACCTTCTGTATCGTATCCCACCAGAACCAATGAGCTAGTTCTAAAGTTAACTGAAAAGTATCAACAAAATTTGTTTAGTATTTCCAAATACAACCAAACAGATCGCCAAATTTATGAAAATGAACAATTCATCCATCTTATAAATTTAATATAGAACACACAAAATGCTGTAAATAAAATATATATTGTAATTTTTCTATAATAACTCATAATATGTGCAAATATGTAGTTGATTGAGTGTATGGTCACTTCTTGATGGAAATTCCTGTTAACACTGGAAATTGTTTGTACATTTTATTTATTTATTCGAATGTGTACAAATGTGTTTACAGTGTATGGTGGTACGTGGATGCTACCTGCATTGCAATGTCGCCACCGAAAACCGGAAGCATAAACGTACGAACCATGTATCCATATACCATTTTCCATGACTTTTTATACCATAAACTAAGGAGCAATCGGAGCCATTTTGCGACTATCGAAGTCATTAATGTAAGCATTTACAGTTGCGATTCCCTACTTCACCCCATTGTCCCAAAAGGCCGTCGCCTACTCACAAACTGCAATGAATGCGACAGCCACAGATAACACTTTTTAAGTCGAGGACATTTGTCGTGCTGGCTTAATTCAGGTGCAATGCAGCACAGAAGTACCACTTACTCAAGCCATGCGCACGTTAAATGCAGTCGAAGACACATTTATTACGTTATTCCTCTGCTGTAAAATAAATAACCCCGTAAAATAAAGAAAGACAGCCATGGAATCAAATTTTTTTTGTAGTTGATCCTTTTGGAGTTACAGCTTCCGCGAAACCGACATGCACTTCGATAAACTTGTTCAATGTTTTGTGTCGCTTTTTTATTCTGAAAATTAGGTTATTGAATTTAGATATCCCAAGAATATCACCCAAATATGGAAGATTTTTCCAATCATACGAAATTAAACATTTGGTTAATAATGGTCATATTACAACCATTTAGCTTTTTTTGTTTCTAATAATATTTTGTCATAGATATTATTATCGAAAATTTAATGCATCATAACTTGAGGTGTTATTAGCCTTATTTTCCATAACCTTTTAAATGAATATAACGCTTTACCGTTAGTATAACATTGTAAAACCTGTTAAGGGACGTTACAAAAAATGAGTATGGTTGTATTGGTTTTCGTTATTGTAAGTGTTTGATAGAAATATATTCGCAGGCGTAGTCGAGTCACAAGGTTGAAGTATGAATATTATGATCAGTAATGATAGGGGCGCATCATTTAAATATGTGAATAAATATAATTAGTAGTAAAGTTATTTTAAGTAAAATATAGTGCCGTGCTGCATTGCAGCGGAATTGGCCGGCACGACCAGAGTGGTATCTCTCGTTCACTTGATACCGCCGTAAAGTGACATCTACGGTGTCGCGTTTAGTGCAGTTTGTGAGTCGGATGGCAACCCATCGGCATAATTATGCTGATGTTCATGGAAGTCGGTAGTCGTTGAAAGACTCTGATTGCTCGTTTTAAAGAGAAAAAAAAAGAGAATGTAAATAAACATAATTATTTAGGCACTGGGGAAGGCCAAGACTGACCATGACCAGATTGATTGGGTATTGTCCGCTGGTGGTATAAAGAATCCGGCGTATTTGTATGAAGAGAGTAATGAGTGTGGAAGGGGCTAGGCAGGTATGTAAGAATCGTGATATGCGGCAGTCCGTTCTCTCTGCCTACCCTATTAGGGAGCTGGCGTGTGCATAACTATTTCAAGTTGCACCTCCACTTAACACCATGAACTTCACTTGTCTTGTCCTTACTTGTCCGGGCCATAAGCTCTTCTCAGACTGTTTGTATGTACCTACAATGGCTTTTATTTGTAAACCTGAGAATAAAATCAGGTGTCGCCCAGAATATTTTCTTCTAAATAAACAAGTGGTAATTGTCTGTATTAAATACAATAAGCTCTACTTATACAATACACAGGGGCGCCGTTCGTGCCGACTTTTACTAACATATAACCTCATTTTAGGGACACTATCATCATCTTTGGTTTTTGATCCTTTTGTTTAAAAAAAAATTATTAGTTGTGCAAAATTAACAATGTGATATAGAAAAATAACCGACTACACGAAAAAATGTTAAATGACTGCTCCAGGAGGGTAAAGTTAGAGCGTACTTTTGTATCGACCCTAATATTTATAATATAAATCGGAAGAGGTTATCTGTTTGAATTCGCTAATCTTAGAAAATACAGACAGCAAGATCAGGGATGACAACGATCTCCTTGTACAAAATGATATTGACGTTAATTATAGATGACTTGTGTAGAACCATTTTATATTATAAGGGTATAAACGAGCAGCCAGAGTCTAGGCTACCAATGGCAATAAAAATTCATATAATTGTCATGGTAATGCGTAGACCTCCTTTCTTCTTCCCCACCAATGGACACTTTCACTGTACAGCGGTATCATATGAACGGGAGGTACCTCCCCGTCGCCGTAATTCACCTGCAATACAACCTTCAACTACTGCTTAATTTATATGCTATTGATTTAATTCTTGGTTTCATAATTATGTAACTGGAGTAAAAAACAAAAGATTGTTGGAGTCGCTTCTTAGGCGCGCGGTATAAAAGAATATGTGAATTATGATTGCCTACGTAGTACAGGTACTACGTAGGCAATCAAAATACGTAGGCAAAAAAAAAGCATCGGGTTTGATAAATAAAAAAGTGAATCGAAATAAAATAATTAAATATATTTATTATAATATGTATATAATATACTTTGTAGAATATATAAATTACATATTTCTGGCGCATTGTGCAGGCGAAGGGTGGTAATGGATCACCCTTCGTCAGCACAACATCTTATGCGCGATCAACATTATCTGGTTGTTTCATTGTGAGATTAGGACTATCTGAAAAACAAAAACCTTGTCTGCTTAAATTATATTTTAATAAACTCAATACATTATTTTAATAAACTACAACCCGTGTTATCTAGATACATTGAACTAAAATCTCATATGATAAAGTCCGTCAAGCCAGTCAAGGCACACAAAAATATATAAATTACACTAGCATTGCCTTACGGTTTCATCCGCGTAGCTCCGGTTCTGTTAGTCGAAACGTATAGCCAAGAGATTCCACAAAAAATTGACTATTCAACACAAAAATTCAATACGGGTGTGTAGTTTCTAAATATAAAGGAAGGATATCTACGCATCACCATGAAAATTATATGAATTTTTATTGGTAGTCTAGACTCTGGCTGCTCGTTTATACCCTTATAATATAAAATGGTTCTACACAAGTCATCTATAATTACCGTCAATATCATTTTGTACAAGGACCATTGCATCGTAACACCTGACTGACCTGATCAAGCTCCCTGCACCCTAAAACTTCAGAAGTCCACCAAGACTATGTATACTAAAAGCAGGCGATACTTCAAGAGACGTAATCCAATTGAGCCTATTCGTCTCGTCAAATTATTCCAAGCTAAAATGAAAGCTCAAGTTACTGGGAGTTAGTTGACAAGCGACAGTCAACTTCAGAGACGATAAAGATGCTTTATGATCTCTTCAAATTAGAAGAGCATGGGTCGTGACCTATTTCTTACTTTTTTATGGAATAGGGGTGCAAACGAGAAATCGTGGCCTTTTTGCGAATACCGACGCCCATGAACATCCACATAATTATTATGTCGATGCGCAATAGGAAGCATACTCCCAAGTCAAGCGTACGTGAAGAAGTTTTACTTCAAAAATACAAAAAGGCTTACACAATATGTTATAAATTATTAAACAAAACTCTAGCGACGCACCGCATGGTCCGCACCGTGTGGTATTTACCAGATACCGAACGGAATCCTTCGACAGTCGTCGTTTACTTCGAGAAAATATTAACTACGGCGAACTCGAATAGCCCGTATCATGTCTTCAATTGCCTGTATGAAAGTCGATGGAACAACGAAACAACAAAAATAATCCTTATGTTTGCATGCTTTTTACGCATACGCATGAAACTTTAAAGACAGCTAGCACCTATACCCATGTATAAATGTTTTACCTTATTGCGACTTCAAATATCCCATATTTAACTTTCTAATTAACTATTGGTGTTCTTATTTTTTTTTGCTATTAGAGAGGTAAACATCTTATCCTGGGGCAAAGCTTTGACAGGCGCAGCTAGTTTATGGAGGCTCTCTGATTTGGAATTATTTTAGGTATAATTTTTTTTTATTTGGAAGTATTTTAGGTATAAATTATTTTATTTAGAAGTATTTTAGGTATAAATTATTTTATTTGGAAGTATTTTAGGTATAAATTATTTTATTTGGAAGTATTTTAGGTATAAATTATTTTATTTGGAAGTATTTTAGGTATAAATTATTTTATTCGATGATGGTGATGATTGTTATTAAATTGGAATTTTACTTTATGATCGTGAATTTCCACATGTTCAGATCTTTTTTATACTATGTATAGTGGGGCAAACGACAAATTGGCGCCATTTGACGTCTAGCGACACTCATAAACATCCGCCTAATTCCTATGCTGATGCGTTGCCCTCCTTTCCACTTATCCACCAATGGACAATGTATATTTTTTTTTCTATTAATAATTTACATTCAGAAGAACAGATGGCACATGGCTCAGTAAGGTTCTGGAATGGAGGCCGCGTTTAGGAAGATGAAGCCTTGGTCGACCGTACACCAGGTGGGAAGATGATGTTCCTGGTGCGGGATGGAGGCGAGTAGAGGAGATCGGTTGTCTTGGCGTTCATAGAAAGAGGCCTATGTCCAACAGTGGACCGATAAGGGCTGATAATGATGATACGTATAACACGTTGTCTCACACCTGGTTAATTTCATATGCAATGACCACTATGTCTATGTAGAAGTTACAGCCTTGCACCTATATCAGATCACTCAGTATACGATGTACTAATTACCAGATTTATATTTGCTCAATGATATAATGTCACAACTTCTTATAGTCTAAGAGCTTGAGCTTCAACTTATCTTTTTATAACAGTAGCAAATCCATGCTCGTAACACAGGTGTAAAAAAACATAGTGAGTGTCATGGTTAGGGTTGTATAAACTCACTATATCTAATAATAATACAATAATGGCCTGTGGACTCATCGCACCACGTTGGCCTATTATTTTGATAAGTATCGTAAGGACTTGTATTACAAGAAATAATAATAATAATAAAACACTTTATTTTGTACCAAGTATTTACAATAACTTATTACTATGCACAGGCAAAAAAAAGTCTGTCTTACCACTACAAGCGGTCTCTTCCAGATAATCAGCATTTAAAAGGAGACAGAATATAAAGACAAGTATAAAGAGAAGAGGCACAAACATTGTATAGAAAAAAAAATAGTACAATACAAATGAAATATATTTAAGACATTTTTATAAATTTATCAATAGTTAAGATGTTTTATTATAGGTATACATAGAACACATATACAAACATCCACGACCCAGGCGGTATTCGAACGAAACGAGACATGTGGCGTAATATGCGGACTAACCGCCGCGTTACCAGCGTAGTCAGTCGAACGTCAAAACATTTTCTGTTAAATATATTTGTCTATATCAACAACAAGATAACTACATTTCTATAGCATATATTCGCAGCCTGTGAACCTGAAGATATTAAAGACTCGCTTTCATTATATATTAACGGCAAAAGACGCTCGGAGTACAATATGTTGTATTTAAGTGATAATCACTTGGAGGATCTTTTTTTATGTTAATTGTATTATCTTTATGTTAATTGTATTATCTTTATGTTAATTGTATTATCTTTATGTTAATTGTATTATCTTTATTAACGTCCTGACCCATTTAATGGTGTTATTTTTAATGATATCGTAAGCGCGTGAATTAAAAGATCAGCTAAGTTCGTGTCGGGCTTGCTTGCAAAGGGTCCTACGCCACTATCTAAAAAAAACGGCAAAAAATACGTTTCTTGTTTTGGAGCCCTTTTAAATATTTCATTCTATTTTTGACAGAAATACGACATTTGTGGAAATTCAACTATCTGGCTATGAGAGCTCACGTGGTCTGGTGACAAACAGACAGACAGCGGAGTAATAGGGCCCCCATTTCATCCTTCAGGTACGGATTCGTAAAAGACAAAGTGGAATACTCGAAGAAGTAAATTAACCTAGTGTTCTAAGTTTAATGGAAATTGTCTTTAGTTGCGACTTGATTATAACACGAGACAATCACGAGAAAATGGTACAGCAACACTAACTATTTTCCAGCTTTCTCTTTTCTTGTTTTAAAACAATGTAATCTTAGTTGAGTTACGTGCTTATAGTAAAGTTACAGTTTAGAAGTTACACTTATATTCATTCTTAAAACGTTATCATTCAAATTACATTAAATAATTTACACTCTTGAAAATATTTTAAATATTTTGGAACATACACTTTTGACTTTAATCTATGACGTAGTCGTATTGTGCAGATCGCAGCAACATTACGGCTAGCTAGTTTCAAAAACAGGGCTGTTTTGTGTTGTGGCGGGCTGACGATTAGCCGGATTGTCATTGCGAGAGATTCTTCAATATGGCGGCTGACGTGGATCTATAGATTTTAAGGCAGTGATAGTGATCGATACAAGCATGAAAATAGCCCAAGCGTTTTGAATGCAAATAAAAATAATAAACTGAAGCACGAATGCGTAATCAGGAGCTACGCTCCCGCCTAAGCCTTGGAACCTATCTTGGCATACTTTTTTAATTCTCTGTATTCGACATTCGAAGGCAAATTTGTTGTCATGTCAACCAGCGCCGCCGCGCGTGTTGAAATTAGAAGTTAAAACGTCCCAAAAAGGCGGATAATAAAATAACTTTGTTATTTTCTTAAATAAGGTTAGCTTTATTGATTATTGTATAACGCCGTATTCTTTCTGGCGCAATTTCACTCAGCCGTATTCAGTCCGCCTAATGTCGTTCGCCCGTTACAAAAATAACGCCCTGTTTTTAAATAAGCTTGCTCGACTACGTGAGGTGAAGGGTTCGAGTCATTGTTGTAATAGCTCGACGTTAGTGTTGCCATCCCCATACATCTTTTTGCACTGGCTTACTTATCGCTTCCTTGGTGTGGTCACGATAATTAAGAATAAAATAAATATCTTTCCAAGGTTATAAATAAAAATAATGTCATAACACAAAAGGCGATATTCAGACTTTTACAATCTTATCTCTAACAAAATGTTATCCTATATTTTTAAACGAAAAAATAATTTCCTAAAGATTCCTAAGGAGTTTGCTCTATATAAGTCAGTTATAGTTCGAGTTAAAAGAAGTTGTTGAATATTATTATAGGCTGTCTACAATAATATAAATAGTTTTTTTTAAGGCTAGAGATTAAGGATTAGAGGAGGTTTTGTGTGGAGCTGGATCGCAGATACTTGCGCGGCTCCGTTATTGTTTGTTACTTATTAATAGTTGCCTTTTGCGGTTACATCTGTTCCATAGATGTAACCGCAGTTGGTTACGTTGAAATGTTGACTTACGAACAGAGAAATTACAAAAGTTTAAAACGATTAGTTATTTTGAAAACACAGATAGAACTCTTGAATATTATTCAAATCTACACTTCAAAAAGGATTCTTGATTATGTAAATAAGGGCTTGTAATAAAAATGCGTCATATTTCAATACTTTATTCATCTATTTAAATGGATCACATACATTTTAAAAACACCGAAAACAGTAACATGTTTATAGAAAACTAGACACCGTATGTATGGTTACACTATTAATATATGCGCTGAAGTCATTTTCTGTGATCAACATAATACAGTCTAAGAGATGTAATATGCAGAAATGCCATTGTAGTCTGTATTAGAAGCAAAATAGATTCAAACATGAGAAATGTAAATTTTACTGATCACAGACATTCCAGGGATTGAACTGTTCAAGTTCCAATCTGAATCTATAATGCCATTGCCTCGTAAGATCTGAGACTTGTGGCGATATTTTACGTTGAGCATTAACGCTTTAATGCACAAAGTGAGTTTAATGTGCCTTCTCCAAATCAAGGAGATCATATAGCATTAAATATAACCTCAAACAAAACAAGCGAACGCACATATTAATAAGTATAAAAAATTTACAAACTAATTTAACATTATGAAGGCTCAGACTTTAGAGAGATAAACAGATCTTAACGATACATTATACACCGCTTATTTTTACATACCGGACTTAGATTATATCGACATATAAATCCTACGAGAGAAAAAAACGCCATACAATTTATTAGTCACAGGAAGATGTTGTATATATTATGATTAGAGTAGAATTTTGTTAACACAATAAGTACTAAAACTTTACGTTTAATTATAATAATAAAGTCTAGTGTACACATAAACTACAATGTGGTAACAATTTTCAACCGCAAAACAAAATTTAAAATATAGGAGGTGTATAAGAAATAAAACTACAATATACGTCTAATAAATTTAACGTCTTCTTATAGTCGACACACATACATATTTAGTCGGGACATGAATACTGTTACAATTAAAAATAAAAAAGTGTTACGTTTGAATTTGGAATCTGTCATTTTTATACGATGGTTCATTGCGTTTTCTCATTTTGACGTCTATACATTGTGCAATATTTTGCGACATTAAAATAGAGTAAGGTGATATAAAGAATAGAATCGCTGTGATTGCATTACACAAAGTAGGTATGAAGCCAAATTAAATTTATAAAACTCTCCATACACTTGATATTCATCATCATCATCATCATTATCAGCCCGTATAGGTCCACTGCTGGACATGGGCCTCTCTCAACGAAAGCTAAGACGACCGATCTCCTGCTACTCGCATCCATCCCGGACCGGCTACAGCACGGAGATCGTCATCCCACCTGGTGAACGGTCGACCAACACTTATTTTTCCTAAACGCGGCCTCCACTCCAGAACCTTACTGGCCCATCTGCCATCTGTTCTTCTGAGTGTGTGAGCGGCACATTGCCACTTCAGCGAGCCTATTCGTCGCGTGATATCGGATACCTAAGTTCTCTGCCCTATGACTTCGTTACGAATTATGTCGGACAGAGAAATACCCAACATAGCACGTTCAATGGCCCGTTGACCTTCCGCAAACTTGCGGACCAGTCCTAAATTAAGAGGCCATGTTTCGGCCCTGTAGGTTATCACGGGGAGAACGCATTGGTTGAAGACTTTCGACTTCAAGCTCTGCGGTATAGGCGACGTGAGAATGTGACGAAGTTTCTGGAATGCTACCCAACCCAACTGAATCCTTCTATCGGCTTTCTTCTCGAAGTTATGTCTACCTAATTGCAATAATTTCCCGAGGTAGACATATTCGTCTACGACTTCGAGAATAGCACCATCGACGTTAACCGGCCTAGGGAGAACGTATTCTTTGAACATGACCTTTGTCTTGTCCAAGTTCATTCTAAGGCCGTCGGGAGCATTCATTTAGGCTGTGCCACATTTCCTGCAAGCTTTCCAAAAACTTGGCCAACGCAACAATATCGTCGGCGAAAGATGTGAGAGGTACTCACCGTTAATATTTATGCCGCATTCGGCCCAGTTTAAAGTTTAAAGACTTTCTCCAAAGCATTAGTGAACAGTTTCGGGGAAATAACATCCTCCTGTCGCACTCCTCGACGCAATTGGATTGGACTTGTTTGACCTCCCGGAATCAGAACGGACATAAAAACAGTGTCATACTCAGTACTTCGACGTATCACCAATCGACCTGACATCGCTGTAAAGCGTCCAGAACAGACCGATTTCGAGAGAAGAAATCCTGTCCGAAAACAAATGATTTTATCTCGGGAAATGAGGATAGCCCTCAGGACTTGTAGGCTATAATGGACGCACTGGTCATTTCTTAACGGATAAATTAAAGATAAACAGGATGGTAAAATTGAAACAATTACTGAAGCGGTATGCAAAGGGGATCACAAAAAAATTGTTTACGGATAAGATTTTATTACAATTGAGCAGCAATTTATAAACAAAGTGTCCGTGTTTATAGTCAAAGCTCTAAGCAAGCTTCCCACTTAGTCAACAGAGTACAACATGGGCATTTTACGATTTCTGTGATGTTTTGTTGGGGTGTTAGATTCGAAGTAGTGACTGAGCAATATTTTTGTGAAAAAGGTATCAAAACATCGGCGCAAGTCTTTTTTATAGTATATTGGGACGAATGGGAAATCCGAGCCTTTCAATGACTATCGACGCCCATGGACATCAGTATAATTATGCCGACGCTTTGCCCTCCTTTTCACCTCCCCCCCCACCAATGGGCCACTGGCTACTTGCAGAACGCACGAAACGCGATACCGTATGTGTAATTTCACGGCAGTATTAAGTGAATGAGAGGTCATGCCAGGCCAATTCCGTTGCATAGGAGGATGCAGTGTCATGCACCATGCATGGCACTACCTCTTACTACGCAGCATGGCACTATCTCCTACAAAAGTGTATCAAGATACCATTCATGAGAAGGTAGTTAAGCCCCTTAATAATACCATGTTTAATAACCACGTATGGGTCTTCCTGCAATATCCCGAGTATTGCTGCAAGAACCATACTTGGTATACCAGGAAAGCTCGATCCACCTGATAATGGTTAAAGCGAACGAACTTGATCAGAGCTGAAGACTGCCCTTCATCTTGTCCCGCTGTAGTCAACGCTGAATTATGATTTATGGTCAGTTATAGAGAGTACAGCTTGTTCTAAACGCCACGATAATTTAG
Organism: Eumaeus atala; assembly: GCA_017140195.1. Classification (NCBI taxonomy): domain Eukaryota; kingdom Metazoa; phylum Arthropoda; class Insecta; order Lepidoptera; family Lycaenidae; genus Eumaeus; species Eumaeus atala. The sequence goes on from JAFELO010000294.1 coordinate 239,634, forward strand.
AGTCCCTAAAACAATCCATGCGATTGACAGTGAAGACTTTCCCCATGGAAAGAGCGCGTGCTTCTACTGATAACTGGTCTCAACGTTTAAAGGACTGTGTTACAGCCAATGGAGCTTCGAATGAGTTTTCAATATTTTTAGTTGTGTATTTTGTTACAATATTTATGTCACGACTAGGTATTTTTGGATCGTCCCCACCATTGTCCAAGCCTTGTCGTGGCGGTGGGGCTTAGTAGTCTGAGGTGAACTAGGTGAAGCCAATTGAACCGAGGGGGATCTTTGCATCCCTCTTATACGAAGAGGGGGCTTGAGAATTCACTCTCGGTACTCCTCTTTTAAAAAGAGGGGACCTAAGAGCAACAGGAGGAGGCGCTTCTGCACACGGGGCAAGGGGCGAGGATGGGAACCTCACCCCATTGCACTGTCACAAAGTCGGTGGGATTGTCCTGTAGTGCGGGGCAATCCCATCTGTGGAGGCGGAGTTAGTCACTTAGGGGGCTGATTAGCCGTTGAGGTGCCCTGATGATTTGCTGATCCGGAGCACCTCACCAAGGGCGGCACTGATGGCAGTCGCGGTGGTTTTTGTGGGTTTTCGGTCTATGAAGCCGGTGAAGGCGCGTAAATGCGTTTCCCCGCCTTTACAAAAAAAGGTATCTTTGGATCGTAACGACCTTCTGATTTTCGAAGCTCTCCGCAATTTCGTGCCTACGGAAGTGTATTCATTATTTTTTGTAACAATGTTGATGAAGCGAATAATGCGAGTCAAATTATATGTACATGTGGAGTTTTGATTGAATGTGAAAATTAAGGCGTTCATATTTATACATAATTGACTACAAATTTTCAATTGGGCTGGGAGGAAAAAGCTCCGTCTCGCATAAGGTTTTAAGTGAAAGCCACGCTATCAACTTTAGTACAGTTTGTGGGAAGGCCTTGCAGAAGTGGTCTCTATGTGAGGCGGCAATCTCTCCTTCGACATGGGCCTTTCCTTCACCATTACTTTCAGTTACTAAAATTAAGCAGTGATAAGAACTGGCGATAGAAGTGTACACAGGTAGTCCCGTAGCTCCAAGCGTAGCATATGTTCGTAGCACCGTGAATCACTGCTACGAGTGAGCGTAGCTTCATTTTTCTGTGTTACGTAATTTACCTAACATTTTTCCCAACCAAAAATCGTCCAGCTGCTAGATAATATATTAATAAATTCAGATTAAAAAATAGCTGGTACGTTAAGAAAAATACAATTCTCCGGTTAAATGTCATGACGAATATAGCTGTGGATGGGTTGTGCATCTGTAGATACGGAGACTACTTACTATGCAAAAGCGGTGCAGTCGTATCGGCTATATTCATAAGAGATTTATTCTAACAAAACTGAAAAGATTTTTTTACTCTACCTTACTATGTAAGGATGGCTACGTACGCATAAAATTCTGCGTCAAGCTCTTTATAAAACCGTTTTTTTTATTATTTGTGAATCGATATTGAGGGTAGGCAGAGCACAGCAGTTTGAATTGAAGCAAGTTTAGAAACTTTCTGATTTTAAACTCGATGAAACATTAGGAAGAGGTTGAGTCAGTGCCATGCTGCAAAGGAGGATGTAGTGCCATACATGGTGCATGACACTACATCCTCCTACGCAACGCAATTGGGTCGGCACGACCAGGGAAGTACCTCTCGCTCACTTGACACGGTCGTAAAGTGACAGCGTCGCTGTCGCGCTTCGTGCGGTTAGTGATTGGCCGGTGGCCCATTGAGCGGAGGGGCGGTGTTAGGAGGGCAATGCCTTACGTAGCAATCATGCGAATGGATATGAAAAAAGGTATATCTATCTAATCAGCAAATCTAGTAATTTACAGTAAAAACTATTTTCACCAACGTACAAACTTAGGTGAAAACGGATATCTAGGTCACGTTGAACATAAAGAGTTTACCAGAATTTTTAATTCTACACTTCACAGATAATAAATATAAAATAGACTATACCATATAAAAATTGTAGAAAGACTTTAGAAAAATATAGTTTAACAGTAACACGAACATTTATATATGCACTTAGTATATCAAGCGTATTCTGTATTGTATTACAATTATTACTTAATACTGTCATCAGTAACGCTAAACTATCGTGTGTCTATATTTTCTACAGTAACAATGACTTCAAGGCCACTAGCTGACAAGGTACGTAAAAATCAATTCTCCAGTAAACATCGTCAAAGCCACGTTCCGAGTGGATGGACGTTTTAGCACTAAAATCATAACTAACCCTTTATTTGTAAAATCACGCTGCACTACTAGATGAATATAATAATACGGTAAATATTTCATATTGTTTCTGTGTGTGTGTGTACCAAAATACGTATAATTACGTGTTAAAATTCAAAATGTAGTTCCAAATCAAACTGCAAGGCTACGAGAAGATCTTCCCTTTCCACTGGAACTTTCCAGTGACTGTAATTGTTTAACTTCTACGCTTTAGCAAGTGGCCTTAATTCTACATTCAACACTTACCTAAAAAGGATTAATAGAAATGTTGAAAAATCTACGGAGTAGCCTAGGCTTATACACAACACTTATCTATGGAAGTATTCATATTTAAACTTTGCCGAATTAGTAGCTTACAACACTATAGTAAACCCGAAATAATAGATTGTCACTGTAAGCATATTATAAAATATCTTTATACAATGCAATAAGACTTTACAAATATAGTGTTCTTTGTGGTATAAATTAGAAAGGACGGTTTCTAATTTAAGCCAACAAATATAGTATATTTCCTGGTAATACCAAATAGGAGAAGAAAATAATTTATTCACAAAACGTTTACAAAATTTTTTAATTAAGTTTTTAGATAAAATTACCTACAACAAGCCATATAAAAGTTTCAATACTTATTTAAATGAATAATCTACAAAATATAATAAATAAAAATGTGTGTGGGCCTGCTTATGTATACGCGTTAGGAGTTATACTTCTTTGACGTAGCAAAAGAAAGACTAAAATGTTGACCATAGCTGACTACAGGGTGACGTTTTGACGAGACGGTGCGTACGCGCATCGTAAGAAAAAGTCTCATCGTTTTTCCCTAATGCACCAAAAGAAATATAACTTCAAACACTTGGCTTTCAATGTATGATTTATTTAAAGTCTATACTTTGAAATGATCACGGACTGAGAATTACACCAAATATAGTAAATCGTATCATTGACTTAAAATGTTTAAATTATCTGTAACATGATCAATGATAAATTGACAAATGAATGAATGAGAGAGTATTGGAGGAGACAAAATCAACAGAGGACAATAGATGGTAATGAAAATCGAACGTTTGGCATGCACGAATGAAACAATAAATTGTTGCACGTACGGTTTATAAAAGCTACATCGATGAACTGAGAAATTAATTGCATTCATTGTTGGAATAAAACACAATTTGGGATGATCAAAGTAGAGTCCTTTGGGTCGTTGAATATTTAATTTATTGGAAAATTCCATTTCAATTAATGAAATATAAAAATACTTCAGCTACTCAACCGCCGTTGGTAACGTACTGGTACGTAGTACCTCACTTAACCAGAACGAAAAATTGCGAAGAATAATATTGTGCCGGTTTATAAAGAAATTTATGACCTATTAAGGACTTCTTTTGGCATTAGGATGGTGATGTAGCAAGTCTTACGACATTTTTGTAATTTTTAAATTATTATTAATCTAATGATCCGCGACATCGTCTTTGAGTAACAAGTGCCGGTAGATTATAGGATCTACCTCATGAATCGCTCTATTAACTTGCAAAAACCATTTCAAAATTCGTTTAGTAGATTTCGTGGAAATCAACTACATAAAAACAGACGGCTTTTAGGGACGTTATTTTATTGGCTGATGATTGGGAGTGAGAGGGTTGGCACGAGCGACTTGGTACCACTCGCTCACATGATGACGTCAAGAAATGACATCTAAGCTGACGTGTGCTGTGCGGCTTGTTCCTTGTGGTCCACTGGAGGTGAGGACGGAAGGCGGTCAATAACATTTAGGCGGATGTGTATGGGCGTCCATAGACCACAACAGCTCATTTACAAAATAATCCTGTTATAGAGAAAAAACACCCTTTTAGTAGGTATGAGAAAGCTTAGAATGAATAATCATTTCGTATAAAAACTCAACATGTTGTTTGTTTGTTTTTCAATATTTTTTGTGTATGTTTTAAATCAGACTCATGCGTCCTCAGACTCGCTCTGAACCACATGTTACTATTTTATTTATAGAGAGACACACTCCACGCTGTGCATACGGTCAATAGTTAATTATTTATTTTGTGTAACTAAAAAGTCGACGTGAATGAAAAAAAGGCAGTCAAAAATCTTCGTGTTACTGAGTGTAACATGCGTGTTTTCTTTTTATTAATTGAGAATTTTAATTCGCGTTATCTTTTACCAATTTATTTATAGTTTCATATGAACTATTTTTGAAAATCAATATTTTTTTAGACTCATGAAATGTTTATAGGAACTCCCAAAGCAAAACAAAAAGATAACAGGTTAAACATAAAAAAGTGCATAAAATAAATTAATTAATCAATGGTAAAAAGAGGAAAAGGATAAAGTAAACTGAAACTCGAGCAAAATATTATTTATGAAAACACTATCATTATATAATGTTAGGCATACTTTACAAATGACTGATTTAGCATATTTTTGCCTGTAATATAAAGTAGTTCTATATAGGACACATATATAAAGTCCAGGTAAGCTCTAAGTAATTTTAAAATGAAGACAGGTAGAATGTCTGTAGCATGGATTAAGGAAAAAGGAATGTCACAGTAATACAACAAAGAATGTGCAAAGATGAAACATTGATTTACGGTCAGCTGGAAACGATCAAAGTAAATTCCTGTTACACTTATCTATCTATATGAAACAACCCATAAAAAACTAAGGGCCCACTCATAAGATACATATTTAAACTTACCTACGTATACAATTTCAAGTTGAGAAGGCGTTCCAACTGTTACAGCGTAATAAAGCTTCTTCTTACCCTTAAAAGGTTACAAGTTTGTAATATTCTATTGTTTTGTGAGGTAAAATTTAAGAAAATAATTGTTTCAAAATATTGCGATATTTGAACTCTTTAAACTATACTCACTTTCTTTGCGTTGCTAGATAAAAAATATATTTGGAAAACCGGTACGACAGGTTTATTTTAAAAGCTCAAGTCACACAAAAGACACAACTCTTAACTTACATATAAGTACTTCTGAAATTAAATGAAATAAAAATGTTTTTATTCAAAATATAATTATAAAAAATAATTTTAAACGTCAGCAAAAAAAAAAAACACCTTCTTGTCAATGAGCTGTAATGAAAAAAATTGTTAGGTGCCGAATATTCTAATTGGACTTTAAGAGGAGCTCGTGCAATCGCCCAAAACCATAGTATTTACTGCATCAGAATGAAAGTAATGTTTCAAACATCTAATCAAATGAAAAAGAAGTACACAGGATACACATATCAAAATCATTTGAAAAAACATGAAAGGTACAATAATTTCTTGTGACGTTATTTAATAATAGTTATATTAATAGTTGTTTATCGCAATAACGAGTCTAATATTGTGGTTTACAAGAATCTACACTAGATCTGTAGATCTTTATTTATACTGTAGTATAAAGCATGCGCTCTTAATGTATTTGCACTTGAATCTAGCGCAGTGTTTTCTTACTTTACTACCTTCGACAGGTCACAATTTAAGGGTTGTAGAAAGCGAAGGAGCAGGTTGGTCGTAACCCCTTGTGTACAATTACTCCGTCTAGACTGCTGCGCATGTTCCTTACACTGTAGACTAACTATTAGTAATAGGAATGTGTACATTTAAAACAATTTACAGTCCCTTTGACAGACTTCACGTTTGTTTTATTTTAAATACATTTAATCGTTTTGTTTAAGTGAGAAAATGATTATTGTACTCTCTTTATAAATTATAAAACGTTAAAATTATTATTTTTAGTGGTATTCCTCACTATAGTCAGAATGAAGAAAGCGATATGCGATGATAATGGAATCAAAATTGATTACACAATCTCAAACACAAAAATAATTTTACATTCTAATTAATTTAAAAAATGTACCAACATTTTAAAGAAAAGAAAAAGAACTGCACTATACAATGAAGAACTAAATTGTTGTAATGAATCTACAGAACGTGTAAGTTTTCGCAGGATTTCGATTTGGATATATCGTTTATACAAATCTTCTGGAGCAGTTCTCGGGCGATGCTGAGTGAGATGTGTGTACGGGAACTGGCCAGTTTTGATGGTTTTGATTCCTGTCAAAAAAAATGATATTGTTAAATATTTGAATTTAGATCAATTTGCACTGTAGCGTTAGGACGTTTTTCTCACTCACACGATGCCGCCAAAAAATGACAGCTGTGCTGTTGCATTTCGTGCGAAGTGAAACTGAGTAGCGCAACTCGTCTACATAACAATTATACGGATGTCTATGTACGGCGATTATCAAAAAGTACTGACTGCTCCTTGGGAAGTCGTATAAGAGGTTAACCATACAAGGGTATATTATTATAATTGTTAAGAATCAGTTCTACACCCTGTAGTCATCATTAACGCCTCAGCTGGGATTCTTTGTACTGGCCCCGGTGCTAAGTGGCGATTAGTGTTAAACTCTTAACGGAAGAACAAATTAAGTGTTCGTTTGCTCCTCCTTATCATAATAAATCTTGGCTTATTATTTAGCAGAGTTGTGAAAAGTCAGCAACGTAATTTATGATACTCGTAATAAATTTGTGTTTACGTAGAAAACCTCAGCGCCGGTATCGAGCAAATTCAATTAGACGTTATTAAGTCAGAAAATATTTCAATATGCAACTTTGAAATGAATGTTGAAGAGCCTTGTTCGATTACGATCTTAAATAGGAATACACGAGCAAAGAATTTCAAATTGCGGACGGCCAAAGAGACCAGGCAAAAATAAAAAGGAAAAATGACCTATTAAATTATAGGATAAATAATGTTCCCCGTTTTATGGGGGATAGTCCCATAAAACGAAACGTATAAAAAATATAAATGGCAGTAAGTATTATTGAATTCAAGACTAAACGGTTGGCTTTTGACTTATGTATTAACGGCATGTAGGGATGGCCACCCAGTCGATTTTGTTACTATGATTGTCATTGGGGAGGAGGGAGGGGGGGGG
>JAFELO010000294.1:246854-287374 GCA_017140195.1 Eumaeus atala
GGGGGGGGGGGGGAGTGAAGTTATGTAGCGTAACCTCTTGTCAAAGGTTCACCTCTATTCCAGAAAAGGAAACCACCAAAGCATTAGTTTTATAATAAAATTGTTTATTCCCCACCTTTTTCATTCCTTTTTTTGCCTCTTTCTTCTCTCTGCTCTCCTTTAGTCGTATTTGCTTGAGAATGCCAACGAGCAGCTCGTCCACGTTGTGCTGTATTCCCGACGAGGTCTCTATGAACTTGCTGTCTCTGGACGTTGCTAACGCTTTGCCCTCTGGAGAAAAACTTCTATTATTAAACGTCACAACAATCGTCAGTTATAACGATGTGTTCCATATTAGTTGTTTTTAATGAGATAGGGGGGAAACGAGCAGGTAGATAATGACTACCGCCGCCCATAGACATCTGAAAGACTAGGCGACTTATAGACGCGTTGCTGGCCTTTAGGGAAAAGGTATGCTCTTTTCTTGAAGACCTCTTTCCCATCCAATACCACCTGTATAGGATGGGAAACACCAAAGGAGGAAGGCTGGTTTCATAGTAAAGTTGTGCGCGGTGAGAAATAAGTAAGTTTCTGACCTAATGAGCAAAGATCATATTTTCTCAAAAAAAATTGTTGTGATAACTAACGTCTTGTAAATTGAAAACACTGGCTGCATGCACGAAAAACATGATGTAGCAATATTCCGAGTCATAGAAATGCGCCAAATGGGCGACGCGAGATAACGTAACAAGCCGTCTCCTTTCCACCTTTGGGTGATATGTTCACAGTTCGTAAAATTAAAGCGTTCAGTTTTACAGCCGTAAAGCGACAGCTATGGTGTCACGTTTCGTGCGGCTGTGACAGCACACATCTGCATAATAAATGATGATAGCTGTGGGCGCCGTTAATAGAAGACTAACTGTTCGTTTTCCTGTATACTATAAAATTCACTTTCAAAAATTAGGTAATGAAATTTTCATACCTGAGAAAGACCCGCGTCTTTCTCTTGCGTAATGGTTAAACGATTCACCTGGTAATGAATGAAATGAACCAATTAGAGATCGGATATGACTTTATTTTACGTAAGGTATAAATTTCTAGCATGTTCTATAAGCACTAGATTATTTCAGATTGAGCGCTATTGATGCTCATGACATTTATATCTTAAAAGGGGTAAGAAATTTGCTGTCCATGTTCATTCAGTAATGTTGCTGGTCCCATCACTAACATTCATCATTATCTGCATCGTCGTCAGCCGGACGATATCCACTGCTGGACGTAGGACTAAACATTATTTAGCAGCAATCAGCAATATATTTACAGAATACGTTTTCCGATGAATAAAAATATTGAATTGCTCTCGGCTCCGCCGTACAGTGCCAATAACCGAGTGGACCATGCACTTTTTTTGAGAGTTTTATGGCGCCGAAATAATTCAATATGCTGTTTAAAGTAGAAATAGAATCGCGCACAAAGTTTATCTTCGCATAACAAAGATTTATTTAAGAGTTTCGGTGGTGTAATTTGTCATCGGCTACGCTGTACCTACGAAGATGACATAAAAATTATAAATGAAACTTAACGTTTTCATGTAGCGGCATGTTAATAGTAATATGGATATGATGTTCAAAATTGTGCATGGATCGTTGTATAGCAAGAATTTGTTTATCTAATCATTTACTAGCAGCATTCCGCGGCTTTACACACGTACTTACATTCGTCGTAGCGGGATTGTATATAACTTATAGTATAGGTTCGTGACGGTGAACTATGGCGCTCTCTGGTGAATGCCCATGTCCAGCAGTGGACTAATGATAATGATGAATAAACAAACTTTTTCGCTTTATAACACTAGTATAGATCTTTATATCATCATCCCGAGAGAATGGCGTAATGTAAATGTTTTTATCCGAGTATTCTGTTTGAACTTAAAAAACGTAGATATTAAACATATTCCATTATATAATTCACATTTTCATAATGAAATTTAATGCTACAGATAATTTAAGAACGGTACTCGTAGCCACCGAAACGTGCCATTTATGCCGCAGTAATACTTCTTATTCAAATTTATGAGATATTTTTACATTGATCACGTCTTGTTTTCAAATAAGTTATTATTGGAAATTCATCTTTGTAGTCTGTTTGGCTATTGTTGAGATCAAGCAACGAATAAAATATAATACGTTTCTGCTTCCATTGTAAAAGGGACAATTCAACATAGCATATTTATTGAACCGGTATTCGATAAGGCCGCATCAGTTTGCATCCGATATCGAAGGAAAAATGGGACCGCCTTGAGTGCTCCTCTTGACCTATAACATAAGCTGTGTCCTCGTACCCAGGACGTATCTGTTACTCGCGAGTTCACAACACACTTGTCGACAATACTACACTTATAATGGGTGTGTTTTTGCTGGACGAGAAGGTTCAATGTTTGTTTATGGTTTGACAGCTCCGAATATCAAACCGGGCTGACATTTCGATTCAGTAAGATTTAACACTTTAAGCATACTTTAAGTGTTTAATAATTCGAATGCGGATATTTACTTTGAAAAAAGATCTACTTCGCGAAAATCGAATAGAATCGCGAATCATAAGACAATGCTAAATCTGTTAAGCTCTGACAATATCATCGCTTCTTATTTCTTTCGAGACGCGTTTGATGATGCGAGGCTATCGAGGCATGCCAAAGCCAAACAATAGAGAAGCACAGAACGCAGTGGTGGCAGTGCATCAGTGAAGGTGCCTACTTAATTCATTTGACCACCATAGGGCTTAAATCTTTACATTTTAAGAATATCTCTGTAATGAACAAATTTGATGGCTCCATCCACAATTGCATAACATAATTTATTAACATTTTGCAACAGTTCCACGTATGGTTGGTAAAGTGAATAAACTTTACAGTATTTTAATTAAAAATATAATTCACAATAGTTTCAATTCAACTTTACGTTTTTAAGCACGCTGTGTTCTACAAGACTTTATTACAAAAGTTTCTACTTTTGTTACCGCTTTCCGTGCCCTCGTGCCAGTTTGAGGTTAATATTTAAGTTGGTGAGTGTTTCAATGCTTTTAAATCTTACGTTCTTGACATTCACTTCGTCTTTTTAGAGTTACGTATGTAGAAAGGGAAAGAGCGGATGACTTTGTTGTCCGTCCGTTTCATTGTCAGCATCCTTTTCTCAGAAGCCCGTGGTAGGGTCAGGCTTTTGATTGTTCGTTCATGTTTTTTTTTCATCACAATTCATGTCCAAACTGAAATCTGTAATACCTCAAGGTACGAAAAAAAATTCTAACGGCCGTTTTCAATAGTCTATCTATCGATGTATTTGGGTATTTGAGATTTTCTGGTATCCATCCCGATCAGTCGTGGCGAGCTCTGGGCTTAGCTCTCCAATTGTCATTGTTTTTTGGAAGCATAATATTCCGGTCAGCTTATTGCGAGTGTTTATACCTGGAAAAGGGTGCTTTCGTGGTCTAGGTACACGTTTTAAGCAACTTTATTGCGCGTTACACAAAATATGCATTGAAAGAATTTTGAGTGATTGTGCCTATTTGATGTATTAATAACCTCGAGGCACGAGTTATTGAGAGGCAGTGTGAAAGGCGAAGCACGTAAGTCACATATATTTTGGTATGGTAACACCTTTAAACACACACCTCCCACTCACGTGGGACGGGAAGTAATTTGATCCCTATGTGTTTACATAATCAGATGCCCAGACCATAGAATAGACCCCTAGCTTTTCTCATGGACATGTCATAGGCCTGTGCTCTCATACACTTTTTCCAAGTTCGCTAGCAGGATTGTAAGGAGCAGTTTCGCAAAACTGTTACCATAACCGACGCATCTGCACATCCACTTTTACGGCCGTGGAATCTCAGACCTCAATGACCGCTATTTGGCAACAGACCGCTAAGCGTACAGTCGCTCGGCTCCACGATCAGCATCTCCTCGGGCAGACCGCGAAGTTGCCTCTAAAAGGACCCCAGAAAAAGGCAGCAATCCAACGCTACATCTAATCAGTCTTTTAGCTCACCACCTCCGACCAAGGCGCAAATATTGCCTCTTGCGGCCAAAGCCAGACCGCTCACCGCTGCCAATGAATATCGCCAATCAGTCGTATCCACCATCACCCGACAAACTAACTGTAATCAGGATACCCCTAGAAACGTGGGCCCTCTGCTCGCTTTGTATCGCTGATGTACGCGCCAATCGCGCCCAAATCCACTTCTAAGGCGAAAAAGCCCCCGCCCATAATAGTGCCTGGAATTAACATTGCCGCACACACACACATGATCATACTGCCTGCAATTTTATTTCCAGTACTTTAAATAACAGGGCCATAACGTTCACAGAAGCCAAGTCCACGTGCAAGTGGATAACCCAAACGACCCCCGCTGGTAAAAAAACGGCTTTCTTACAAGGTAGGCTTGTAGACTATCATTCTTATGCGCTGGAAGACGAGCGAGAACTTAGAAATGTCATAGTCGGAATTCCCAAGGAAGTCACAATAGAGGAGGTAAAGCCGACCACTTACGACAGGGTATTCCGATGACCCCGGTACATCGGTTATCATACCCAAGAACCAAAATTATATTTCATGACGTACTATGCATCCTGCCTCTAATACCAGAAGACGAGGCAATTTGCAATATTTGCGGGGTATGTATGTAATTTAATCGACATATCCGTTGAGGCCCCGCGTAGACGCACCTATCCTGTGCAGTGCCATAGCTGTCCGCAACACGAACATTCCATGCTCAGTCGCCATGCGCGACCCCGGTGCTGTAAGTGCCTGGAACAGTCCCTAGTGTGGTGGTCACCACACCAGGGACTATTCACGTACGCTGCCGTCCAACGAGCCGCCCGTCTGTTGCCTCTGTCGCAACACAAGCCATAAGGCTAATTATTAGGGATATCCCAAGGCGCCTAAGCCATATAAAAAATGCCACAAGGGCAGTGCGAATAGAAAGAAGGCGTGCAAGGTAGAAAAGGGCCTGATTAAACCGAAGCCCTTTAAATTCTCGTCGGAAAATTATGTACCGGCTTAACCACCAGCGACCAACGCCTGATTTTCGAGGCAACATGAGTTAAGCCCCGTTCCCTCGGGATAATAAAGTTCAATGCTAACGTTATCCGCAACAAAAGAACTCGTGATCTGTGCTTTCTTAAAGAAACACAAACAATATCGACGTCCTACTATTGCAGAAGATGTTTTTAAAGTGTAATAGAGATCACAAAATCTGTAATTATCAATTAACTCGGAATGACAGGTTGCGGTCCCAAGAAGGTGGCACGGCCATCTTATATAAGAGAGCAATCCACTGTGTCCACCCCGACCCCACCTGAATTAGAAAACTTAGGACTTTCCCTATGCAAACTATGCACTCGTATATCAGGTTAACGACCTATCATGCAAGTCTCTGTTTACTAACCATCTAGGATACCTATAGTACATGGCGATATATAATCTCTAATAGATCTAGAACATTCAGTAATTTTCGGTGTCTAGATATTGTTCTCGTCAAAAGCGCTTCACAGGCCAGAGGCTTATTCTATCTGTAGTACTAGACTTTGGTCCTCAGAATAGGGACTAATGCCAATACGCTTCGCGATTTGTCTAGCAATAATAATACCGTCTAGCAATCAAATTACCGCACGTGAACTACCCCAGACGTTAGAATCATGACCTCTCGGTCCCTCTGGCCATGATAATAATAATTAATTTTGCTGTTAAAAACACTCTCATGTCAGAATGCAACCCTCCCATCTGCAGGAGATAAGCCCCCCTCCTCCCGGTCGGTCTATCTTTCAATCACAAACCTAGTCCCGTCACCCGATGAGCTCTTAGCAATCCGATGAAGCTGTATTGGGCTCCTCTTCGCTTCGCCAGCATAAGTTTGAGTCGAAAAAAAAAAATCATTTTAACATAGGTTCCATAAAAAAAATCTATCCCCAATAGCCAAATCCATTTACGGTTAAAAACGGCAATAAAAAACTGCTGTATCTTTTTATTGTGTTGACTGCCATTTACAATTGTGAACTTGAGTTGAAATCATGAAATTTGCCAAGAAGTAAGAACTAAGAACGAAATGAATCCAAAAATTAGTAAATGAGAATTATATGCCACAAAAGCAAACTTAACTACAAGTATTTCAAAAGTTTCATGTAACCGCGAACAACCGAGCAAGTGCGAGGGTTCGATGACAAGGTACGAGCAAGACGACTTACATTATGCCCTCTTACGTAAGTCACAGTAAGTAAAACAATGTATGAAAAATATTACAAATATAAATTTGTTATAATTTTATTTTCCAATTTAATGCATTTATTCTTAAAAATTAAACCAATACCCACTGTACCACTTTTACAGCAAATAAAGGATTATGATTATGAAAAAAAATGTTAATTATAATTATTATGTTCTAATATCTCTATATTACATCAAATTTCTTGATTGTTGATGAATTTAAGTCAACGGGTCCACCAGGACCTGAAGTAAGTTGTAAAGTATATTTCATCTCAACTTACAGGGGTGAAACCGCGGGGCGCAGCAGCAGAACTTATGAGTGCTATCGAAAACTGACGTAAAGATAATTAAACTATAAAGATTTAATTTTGACCATTTTGCTTTTGAACGTTAAAGGTAATACTAATAACACAAACCGTTAGTAGAAACTTGTCTCGCCCGCACTAGGTCCGCCTTGTTCCCGACCAGCACCGCCGTTCGCTCCGTCGTGAACTGCTCTCGCGCCAGATACGCCAGCAGCTCACCCGCCCGCAGGAACGAGCTCTTGGCGATTATGGAGTACACCACCACGCAGGCGTGGGGCTCATACGTTGACAAGCAATTTTCTACCTGCAAGAAAGCACTTGATGTACGTTCCTTATTAGACTAGCAACGGTACCACCTCCATAGGGCTATTACAAAGATCTTGTGTCGGACTCGAATCGACTAAAACAATACGGGGGCTTTGTCTTAAAAGTCTGTTCCGGGTAGCGAGGTTCGACCGAGTGGGTACTATTTGTTTAACCTGTTAACCTGAACCGTTTAGGCGTTGGTAACGCATAGCACGCGAAGGTACTTTTTTGAGCGAACGAGTCCTTTACGACGACCCCCGTAGTCATCCTCAAAATTGCCATGCAGCCTTCTATTCCTCCTCCAGTTGAGTGGACCACCAGTAACTTATGTGCCGCATGAAGCGCGACATAACTGTTGTTACTACTGCGAACAGACTCCCCGGTCGCACTTGCAGCATGGCACTACCTATGACTTATTAATAGTTTGTTAATAAAGTGACTTTGCTCTGCAGATAAACCTACATGGCAGCTACCCCTTTTCTCCTTAACACAATTACTACGTAACGGCCCTACGTATGGCATACATTACTAAAATTATGATCTAATCAAGATGATATGGTAGAGGAAAGCATGTAGGTATTCCGATGACTGATAAAATGTTCAGTGGAACTATAATGTATCACTATAGTTATGATCCCATCATGACCATCTAATAAACCACTAAAACGTTTGTCTCACCTTAAAGAAAAAAGAAGTTTATGAAACATCAATCAATAAAGAAATTCGAAAGAAAACGTCTTCTATAGCTGTGACAAATATAAAATTAGATTACACATTTCAGTAGCCCTTGATCATCTATTGCCCCAAAACTGACTCGGAATGACTTTATTCCCAATGGGAAGGTATCTTCAATAAAGTACCTTACTTTGTAGTAACCACACAAACGCTTTTTTCAACAAGTTTTAAAAACTTGTTAACTAGGATGTGCTCGTTTCCGCGGATCTTTTTAAAGATATACATTGTTCAATGAATGTTACTTTTACACGTTACTCACATGTGAAATAAAAGTTAAAACTGTGTTAAAGATAGTGCCATTGAGTATTGCAACCGAATCGGAGCGACACAGCCGATGCGGCGCCTCTCGCTCGCACGATACCGCCTGATAGTCATAGCAATGCTATCGCTTTTCGTGCGTTGTGTGTTTACAGTGGCCCATTGAGAATAAGGTGAATGTAGATGGCTGCATAGCCTCCATGTGGATGTTATGGCGTCGATAGTACCACTAAGGGTTCGACTGCTCGTTGGCCCACTCATACTATAAACAATTATGATAACACTCACACACACACACCACACGCCAGTTCTCTGATGGGCCACCCCATTGTTGTGGTAAAAATAATGATAACAATGAAGAGTAAGTCGAAACTCACAGATTTAGGTATAAAATAAATACTTCATATTACTTCTACAAAACAAAATGTCGTTTCGGAGGTGACCATCTGTTGCGTTAACCTCGTCTCGTATTTCATTTTATTAAAGCTCAATAAGCCAAATGAAATTCGTACAAAGTAATAAGTACTTTTTCATTAGGCTAAGCGACCAATACTCCAATTGATTTCATATAACTACAGTGAATAGACGACGTTTCCTGCGAACTATATGCGATGTTAACTTTGTTATCTATGTATGCGTAAAATCAAGTTTATTATTTACTAGCCTCGCGGTTGTATCTGTGTAAGATCTACCCTAATCATTTTTATTGCATAAAAATAATGCTTCCGATCTCCTGCTACTGGTCCCATCCCGGACTGGCTACTGTATATACTAATACTAAGAGCAAACATTTGATTGTTTGTTTGTTTGCACTGAATTAGTTCCTAAAGTGCTGAATTTGAAAAAAATATTTTACCATTACAATTCTACATTATTTTTGATGAACTTAGACTATATAATATTTCCCAAAAAGTTGTGATCTTCGATAATCTAATCAACAAAGGTGTGAAAAAAAATACCAAAGTATGTCCTCACTAAGACGTAGAAATCATTGTCAACTAGCTCTCCCTGCAGACGTTGTTCTGACATAAAACAATTGTTGTTGTCGTAGTATCGTGTAATATTGACGAGGCAAAATTAAAAATTATTATTATTGTAAATCAATATCATATTTTGTGAAATAACCGTGCGAAGCCAGCAAGAACAACTATCTAATCAGTTTATATACATACCACTGGTGAACTATTTATTTAATTGGTTTAGCTATTATATCATATCTACGCCAAATTTCATCTAAATAGTAATTTTTAGATAGAACAAAGACTGACACATTTCCTACAAAATGCCTCCACTTTGCCAAATCTAGCGATTAATTATAAAACAACGTCGGAGGACTAATTTAAACTTCAGCAAACCTCAACACAATGAATCAAAAACTTCAACATGTAACGTTCATTAAACCCTTATCATTAACTGCCACTTTCGTCACTTTCATAATCATTTGACAGATGACTGACATTCAAACACTAAGCCTAATGGCTGAAAATCAAAATAATTAATTAACGAAATAGATACAATTTTGCAAGCTCAAAATTCTTAAATTAGTTACGTACATATATGTCTTCTTGCATTATATACCTAGCCTTGCCATAAATATTGTAAAACAAAAGTTTTTTTTCATTGCAAATAACGTTTATTAGTTTCTCAATGTGCTAGTTTAATACACAAATATAAAACAATGAAAAACTTAAAAAGCTTATTCAAAATTGCATTTGCAAATTGCAATTGCAGCCAATGGGTCTCCATACAATACATTCCTTTAAACGTAGAGGCCAGTTATCAATAGAAGATCGCACTCTTTCCATGTGGAAATTCTTTACGCGACACGGTTCTAGGTGCTATCTTCCATTACCCGAGATCTTTTGTTTCGGACAGATTTTTTTTTTCCCGTACTGCTTTGACCACCTTTTACGTACGAACACTACGTCTCATTGTAATTATTAATAGCCCGGTACACAAAAATTTGACTAATACCAAGTGTATGGGGAGTTCCATAAATTGCATAAGCCTATAATTTTAGAACGAATATTCTGAATTAGAAAAGAATTTTATTATTGCGTTCTTTCTGGCAGAGCAAGTTTTGATATGTAGATGTTTGAAAGATAGTACGCAAATGCTTGAAAACTGGTTGCAAATTGTCACATCTTTTACAGAACAAAGTAACGTGTTTGATAGATCCGCCTCGTATCATATCGATAGCATGACAGCATTCTGCAATTATAATTAGACTGCGTCTGTAGCCAGCATATAAAAAAACGTATTAAGCATATTTTCTAAATTTAAGACAAAATAAATTAATTAAAATAAACTTAACCTAAATAATACGATCTCCGTGCAGTAGCTGGTCCGAGATGGATGAGAGTAGCCGTCTTGGCGTTCATTAAAAGATGCCTACGTCCAGCAGTGGACCGATAAGGGCTGATAATGAAATTGAACCTAAAACGTTACATTTCTTATTTTGTTAAATTATAACTTCGGGGTTAAATTGGGTTGTTTTGGTTCATAGGTAAATTATCAATATGTTTACACTAGGTGAAATGTCATTTGATTTTCTAACTACAATAGGTTTCTAAACTCGCGAAGGCTTCTGGAGCTTCAACAGGGTTCTTTATTCCACGTTTCTACTCATTCTCGGTATCAAAAAATTGTGAAAATTTGAACGTCTATAAAAGCGTGAACAAAATCTTAAAAGAAAGTGGGACTGCGTTATTATAACTCGTATTTCACGGATATTTCTTTCAGTACATTTACATAATTTTCCACATTTCTGAGCCTTGAAATTTCTCAATATAACATTTTAATATCGGCAATGTTACATACTCCGTACTCACGCCGCTACTAGCTCTTAAAGGTTCATTATTAAGTATTAACTATTAGTTTTACCCCGCGATTTCACTCGCAAAATATAGGTAATCAGTATTTTTTTTTCGCGAAGAAAGTAATTATATATTATTCCAGAGTTACTATAATATCTGTGCAAAATATTATTCAGTAGTTTTTGTGTAAAAGAATAGCAATCCTATACATAAAATCTACCGTGGTTGGAGTTGTAGCCTCTACTTCTATGCTGATATTTAAACAAGGAAATATTTTATTCTTTGGCTTCTTATGGTTATGCCGGAATAGTACTTCATTTCTTTTTCCACCGTAAACCGTACATATGATAAAAACCGTCCAGTGCCTTATCAATAATAAATGTATTTAATAATAAAACGTACATACCGACATCTCTGTACTAGGATGATCAATGAATATTAATTCTGACTCCTCTCCGTCTAACAGCACTGACACCGACTTCTCGCCAAATTCGTCGTCTGAAACAAAAGCTCTCATCAACATTACTTTGTAGCGTCGAGGCTCATAGCAACTCATAGCAATCGAGAATGCATTGTATTACAGACACAGTACGTGGACGCAAACGTGGCATGAACACAATTACTATTGTGGACAACCGCACAATGTAACACTTGGCTTACATTGTGTGAGTGTACACATAATTAAATACACAGAACTGGGCTTGTGGTTAATATAGAACAAAATAATACACACATATAGAAGAAAAGTTGTAACTGATTTTTTTTATATATTTAAGAACTTTAAAAAAATATCTCAGAAAAAAGTTACAGAGATTATCTGTGGTAGTTGAATTTTGGTTACTCATTGTATATATTATTACTAGGTACAGTCATCGCCTAAAGTATGTGAACACAAAGAATTACAAAACTGTTAAACAACATATAATGTAATAATTTTACTTCTTTAAACTATGTGTAAACGATACAGCAGGGTATGAAGTAGTGCCATTCCCACAGCGTTAAGCTGTTAACCTATGGATCTGTAATGTTTAAATTAATAATGGTCTTGGTGTTAATTGGCATGGAACCGCTGCGGAGAGCGGATAAATGTTGATTGACGATCGCGGTATAATAGATTATTTTATAAAATATGTACACAACATTTATTATCCTCCCATATATGATGCCGCTCTCTACTGCCCTGTGATCGTAACCAAATTATTGTTATTTCCTTTACATACGAGTACCATTGTTTTATTAATGTAACAAGCGATATGCATATTTTGTAACACAATTCAAGCGTACAACGAATACATAAAAGCATCGTGAAACAAAAGAGATTTCATTTTATGTTCTGGATTTTAAAATGTAATTAAGGTCAATATTGGATTTGAAATTAATACAATCAATTATTATTATACCAACTGGTATCGGAGCCTTTTGACGACTACAGATGCCCATAGACATCCGCATTATTGTCATACAGATGCATTGCACCTTCCTCTCCAATGGCCCATACATTATTTATTATATACTATTCCATCAATTTCTAAATATGACTAACTTTGTACCTTTAGGGATATGAAATGGCCTCTGAACACTTTAACTAGCAAAAAACATATCAATTAATTACATACAGTAATTGTTATAAAACGTTTAATTGCTGGAGTACAGTCAAGTGAAAAAATGTTGTGCTAGCGGAGAATTATAGCACTGGCACATAACACAATTGAGAAATATGCCTATAACGTGTGCGGTCGTGCGTTTCTAGTGCTTTCTTTGGTTGGGAAATATCAAGCAAGGGACCAGTTCTACAAAAGGCCCGCGTGTGCCATCGGCTACCTACACCGAGTTGCCCCAGATTTATCAGCAACATCCCTCACATTGGGCCGACCTACACCAACAGGTGGGATGGAGGGGCATCGAACTCCAACGTTTCAACGCCTTAACTCAATTAGCCTCCCGTTAATACTCGGAAAACCGAAACATCATGTTTTTTTCGGACATTACAATTAGTTAATGGTGGTGGTGAATGAATGATCAAATGTATATGTCGCAGTCGGAATGTTTAAATCATATTTCTATACGCCTAACCATTTTCGAAAACAATGATGTTTTATTTTGTAGTGGGTCAACGATTAGCCGGATTGAATAAGGCTGAGTGGAATTGCAGCAGAAAGAAATCTTTCTGCCAAATGGCCGGCATGCGGTATTCAATAAAGTTTGCCTTGTTGAAGTAAAGTGAATCATTGTCCGCCATTTTGACATGTTTTAGTTACTAATATTAATATTCGCGGCCTTGCTTGACATGACAACAACAATGGCGTCAATTGTAGAAAATAGAGCAGTAAAAAGGACTACGCCCAGACAGGCTTAGGCGGGGGCGCAGCTCCTGACTATGCCTTCGTCGTTAGGTTATTTTTATTTGCACTGCAAACACTCGGCATAATTTCATACTTATATCGATCACTATCACTACCTAAAATCAAGAGCAAATTCAGAAACGTTTCGCAATGTTACTCCGGCGAATCGTTAGCCCGCCAACAAACAAAACGGCCCTGTTTTTGGAAATGGCTAGCCGTAATGTTATGCGGCGATTTATACAATACGACTACGACATATATAACACACTCACAATTACTCATTCGTAAAAGCATAAAGGAGGTATTCATCGGCAAGGATGTTTTATGCCCCCCAAGGTTCAGGTTCAGGTTCGCGTGATTGAGTAACTAACATCCATATACCCATACAAACTTTCGCAATTACAACCTTAGTAAGACATTAATTATCATTATCATCTTCACAGGCCCTTATCGGTCCACTGCTGGACATAGGCCTCTTTCAATGAACGCTAAGGCGACCGCTCCATTGCTCCTCGCGTCCATCCCGGACCGGCTACTGCACGGAGACCGTCTTCCAACCTGGTGAACGGTCGACCAACACTTCATTTTCCTAGACGCAGCCTTCA
Organism: Eumaeus atala; assembly: GCA_017140195.1. NCBI lineage: Eukaryota > Metazoa > Arthropoda > Insecta > Lepidoptera > Lycaenidae > Eumaeus > Eumaeus atala. The sequence continues at coordinate 260,461 of JAFELO010000294.1, forward strand.
CTAAATAACCAGTAAGACATACATACACATACATACATTGATCTATCCCTTATTTTTCTCCAAATCCAAACCACGACAGAATAGATTTCGGGCTTGGACAAACACAGGAAACTCCTTGTATACGTAATTATCTGTGTGCAAATCTCTTTGAGCGAATAGCGATTGATTAGAAATACTATGTGGAAGCGAGGGCTTAGTTGGGAATAAATCTTTATTTTCTATTCTCGTATTAGAAGCCGAACGGTCCGGATTCGTTCCCGACATCTGAAGTGAGTATTTTAACAGTTTTCGTGCGAATCTGGATTACTCAACATCACATGCGCTTTGATGAAAGAAACTTTGTAGGAATCTGCAATCCCCGAGAGTAAACTTTTGAGATTGGATTTCCAAAGGCCAATTTTATTCATTAACATTCTGCTAAGTGCTCCTTAGGAAACTGTTCGAGGCGCACCATTTGACAAAAATTGAGGAGTAAAATAGTGTGAAATAGTATACCGCACTGTCATGGAATACGTCTCATGCGAACGGTGTATCGTGTTTGATCTTACGGCGTAAACTAAGCCGCGTATTTGAGCTGATGCACATATTTTACGAGCTGCTCCGACACAATATATTGCACTATTATAATGGGCCCGTAGGTGTCAAGAAACTGGTAGACCTGTTTTCCAGTTTTTTTAATCATTTCGTAATTTAAACTTTTCTGTCAATTTATTAATAAACAATTTCCGAACCGGTACGACTTAGAGGTCTTCAAGAAAAGAGCATACCTATTCCTTAAAGGCCGGCGACGAAATTGTAAGATGCCTAGTCTTGTATGCCTACCTGCTCGTTTGCCATGTGCCAATGGGCATGTGGCAATCTGTTTTCTCTGTCCCCCATTAGGTCACTGACATGAAAGCGTGTTCTTGATACAAACAAACTTACCACATCATCATCATCATCGCCGTCATAGTCGTGGCCTATGGCGACCCATAGAGCGCCGTAGATCACGGTCACGCCACCTTAACCAAGTCGTCAGTCCACCGGGTAGGAGACCGTCCAACAATCCGTCTTCCGGTGCGATACATTACAAGTATTAATAAATTTAATTCAAATATATTTCAGAATCGACTCATAATACACTGAAGCTTGCGACTAAGATTGATGATAATGTATCACGACCTGCGCCCTTCGACCTACGCAAATGGAACTCATTTCACGGTGTTCTCCGATAAACGAAAAAAATACTGGTAAAGAAATCCCATAATGGATTTGTTCCAAACGATTGTGCGTCGTGATGTCGGTTGATTGTGGCCATGGGTTCGATTCTCCCTCGGACTAGACGTTTGTATGTAGAATATAAACGTGATTTCCGAAAGACTACATTCTGCAATTACATCAAAGAACACTGCACTGTACTGTCGCTCAAATGATACCATCGGCGCCGTATAGTCAGCTATACGATTTGTGCGTAGCTGATGGTCCTTTTGAGGGGAGAAGGGAATGAGAGCAACACATATGCGTGACTACAAAAATGTGGATGTCTATGGGCGTCGGAAGTCGTAAAAGTGCTCCTACTTCTCGTTTCTCACCCCTTAAAACATTGACCTGCCATATTGTTTTTTTTAATATCATCATGCACTGCATCGTATGGCATATATTTTAAGCGCATACAACTGCAGGATACAGCTGCTAGTCGTCAATATACCTTTGTTTGTGCATCACACCTTGTGCTACCTTAAAAGCCTCCGGGAGAGATTCTTGTGAGCTACAGCTTCTAAACGGCTGGCTATAGTTACATGTTGATGTACCCACTGAGCTCGCTGAGGTTAGACGGAGTGAACGAACTTTTGAATAAAGTCGTTCGACATTTTAGCCCAGAGCTTATTTAATGCTTAAACTGCTATCCGGTCAATTAATATTATTAAAGAAATAATATTTATGTTATGCGCGTGTTATAATGAAATTGTATAACAACGTATGTGCAATAGACACAGGACTGAAGAAAACTTAAAACTAACTTAACTTTTGCACTAGCTATGAGAGAGAGAAATGCTTACACGTCTCTCTCTTGCTCCTACAGTAATATACGTGAGAGAATAAAATGCGATGATTTCCAAGACTCATTTCTATTTTGTTATGATAAAAACAATATTTTGCAAATGAAACTTATAAGAAAGTTTCGAATTTAATTATGTTTATTGTAGTATACAAAAGTATCTGTTGCCTGGTTTGTTTTGTATCTCCCAAAGTCGTCACACTGCTATTGGAAGCTAAACAATTTATTTCGTCAGAAGTTTTGTACTTGAGTAAAAGTTGTGATTTCAAGCGACAATGTGGCTAAATTGGCAGCACTGCTCCCCTAGAGTGTTTAGTTTATTAATATAATTCTGGGGTATTATTAATATCATTCTGGGGTAAGGGCTTATTAATAATAATGGGTGTATCTTGTATGTCGATATGGAAAAAAATGGACATTGTTCACTGACCGTGATACGAATTTCAGCATTTTATTAACGCTTCATTATTTAGGTGGAGCGTCTAAACATTGATATCGTTATATGTCTAAAATTTTGAAAAACAATTTTCACTTGTCCCTCAAATATCCATCGGAGTCAATAAAATGGTTTATTAAATTTTAGATTAAAATAATAAAATTTTACTGTCTCTAAAATGTATTCCGCCTTTAAAATGTTCAATTATACTAATTTTGACAAACGTTCTGTCTGTACCAATCTGTCGTGAATTAGAATTACAATTTTACATATATTAATCTCCTAATGGCAAGCTCAAAGAGAAAGACCACATATGGTTTTATGCGATTAACAGGTTTTATGCATAAAAATGTTTAATAAAATGCGACAGCATATACTTGTAAATAAGAGATAGGGAAACTGCATAAGAAAAATGCACGAAGTGTCTTGATAGGAACAATAAAATTCAAAACCCAAATACATTTTTGTCCATTTCTCTATCTGTTTATGTATAGGTATGCTCATCACACAATGCAACTAAAAGAAAATTGATATGGTTTAAACGATTGGTCTTATCTTAATACAAACGTATGTTGAAAACGTACAGATCTAAGCAAACAGCGCATCTCTTTCGCTCTTTTGAGGCAGTTTCTATGAACACCGAATACGTCCAATACGTAACATGATTTCGTGAGTAAAAGCTACTAGTGACCAAATAGTATTAGTAAGAGTGCTGTGACATTTTTCTCGAGTACGTGCTCAACCGGATGCGTACGAGTAAATTACCGAAGGGCTTTGTCGTGGACGAACATCTTTTATCCTGGCCTCACGTTTCGGCCTTCGCAGTTCCATTGCTTTAATGGGCTGGAAATACTGTAAGGTTTTCAGGTATTCAATACATAGTGACGTCATTTTATACGGTCTTAGAAAATGTTTATGTTTGTTGAAATTTTGTATAAATATTTGTATAATTAAATATAATTTATTTTAAGATTGGCAATTATTGTACGGTTCGAAATCTCATTAGTTACACATATTGCTTAAGAAATAATAAAGTGAAACAATAAAAGGAGTAAAATGTATTTTATAAACACTAGCAGTATAAAATTATTTCAGCGATTGTAAAATATTACACAATATTTCATAAGCCCAAAGAAAAAAAAAACTACAAGTCCGACTTCAAGGAACGATTAAGTTAAACTTTATTTCCAGTAAAAATGTATGTATTTTTATTACTGTAGTATGTTTACGCAAATGTTATCCATTATTACGATAGTTTTAACGGATTTTATTTGCCGATGTGATGTGTCATTCTACAATATCTTCAGAAATGCGACAAAGTCCGTCAAAAAATAGCTCACATTAAAATCCAAATTCAGTATAGAAGAAATTGATTTGCCTGAGATGTGTCTTTACTGATAGCTGACAGCTGACACTGACAGCTCTGAGAATGTCGCGCTGTCAGATCTCAGAGCTTACATGAAAAATTATATTTTCGATAACAGAGCAATTGACTCAACAGTTGGTGAGTGGTAATAAAAATACTTTACTATCGCGTTACGTCAATAAAACATTTAGTATAACATGAAACTTAAAAACTTTTAATCTAATAATATTCAGATTTCTAAAGCGTCATAAGAAAGTAATAAAAATACACCAGCATAGTTAACAGTATTACTATATTAAGATGTTTTAAATAAGTATGAAACAAGGAATAGACCATTGAAGGAGTGGGAGGTACGAGACCAATGCATCTGCATGAGAACAATAATGCGGATGTCTATGGGCGTCGGTATTCGTAAAAAAATTGATCGTTTCCCCCCACTATAAAAAAATAAGTTTTTTTAATAGTATAGTAGGGCAAACGAGGCAATCTTTAAAAACGGGCAAAACGCCCATTAACATAAACACAACTACCATGCCGATTCGTTGCCCTCCTTTCCTCCCGCCCCAAATGGGCCACCGGCTACTCACAAACCCTACCGAAGATGTCACTGTACGGCGCTATCATGTGAGTGAGAGGTACCTCCCCGGTCGTGCCGGCCCAATTCCGCTTCAATTCAGCATGGCCTCTTACTTAGGAAGTTATTTATTTAATAACGATTTCATTATTGAACAATGAATGAATTAAAAAAAAAAATACATTTAACACGTATTTAACAAAAACATTTTCTAAGAAATACAAAACCAAAACAGCAACGCCATACTTGAAAGTAAATTTTAAAATGCAATGAAACAACAATCGAGCACGTGATCACTAAACTACGAGAAATGTAAAAGTGAACTTACCACGTTTTGCTTCACCAGATAGCAAATGAAAAGAAGTTATGTTATTTACAACAGATTTTGCAGTAGCAGCCATACAACTATTTTATCTACATATTTATAAAAACTAATGATTTGCCTGGATAAAAGAAAGTATCAATAAGGCTCTAGTTGTGCCCGGAGATTTTTTCACCTGGAATTGCATTTCGAAATAAAAGTCTAATTTTATATTAATTTGATATCTATGTACATTTCTTACAAATATATTCGATATTTTTTGCGTGAAAGAGCAACAAACATACGTACAAACGTTTCTAACACTAGTTGGATAGAACTGTGTTATGTTATTTACTAAGGAGACAAATGTATATACTTGCTTTACTCTCAAAAATATATTTATTTAAATAGTTCATTCCAATTTCCAATGAATGATACTTTAATCATGTCTTACAATAGAATCACTTGTCTACAGCAGTTTCGTTATTGATGTGTATTTAACTTGAAGTATACGCTAATTTCTTTATTGAAATACATTTAATAAAAATATTAGGAATACCTAGCAATAGTACGAAGAGGCATATTTGGCTGATGTTTCATTTAAACTTTGACTTCGGCTCGTGTGTGAGGTTGAAAATTCTATAATGTATTTGTAAACCGTCGCTCATGTCATTCCTCACTTGAGTTGTTTCACAAATTGTTTGTTCACTATAATCTAAGATACTGCATCAGTAACAATACATAGCATTACCATATAGTTAGTGCATATGAGTGTATGTTGACTATTATAAGAGCTACATTCAAGATTCTATTGTAGAAGCCAATATACGTAGGCACATAGATAGGTTGTAAAATGTGCCCTTCACTAATTGTTACGCACATAGTTTTCATTATTTGACCCTATTAGACCGACATGTAGCCAGGCAACCTATTCAAGTTTAATTTATACACAAATTATCTAACTCGTTTTCTTTCTCAATATCAAATATCAAATGACGGTGATGAAACTCGGGTCTTTTAAAAACGAGACAACTCCGCAGGGCAAAAAACTTGATATGAATCTATTTTTCTCCCGTCTGTCGCTTAGAAGAATCCAATTAGTAGACACTGTAAACACATATATTTTTATTTATACTGTAAAAGTAATTATTATCAGTAATCATCAGTAACATCTAGTCACTACTATCTGTACTATTCAGGATGATAAAGTTATATTACTTCCGAATATAATCTATACTTGTGTACAAATTTCATCCTGATGCGTTCAGTGGCTTTTGTACAAAAGAATAACAAACATACGTATGTACGTATATAGTTCCAAATGTATAACAATTATTATGACACTTTTTGCCTGACTTCTACATTAATACAATAAAATTATTTTCGGAAAGTACTAACAAAAGCATCTGCTCATGTAACGAATCATAATGTTGAGGTGTGTCGTTAGTTTGTGATAACTTTCAGAAGCTGGACACTTTGGGGATCATTTAGTGAGATGATGATGTGAATACTCTTACCGCATTATAATTCAAGGGGAAAATGGAATCTAGCTTACTCGCCCAAGGGATTGATACATGAACTGATGAGCATAAATATAAAGCCTTGGATTATCGTTAAAACAAAGACCGACTGGCTCAGTGTCAACAAATGTCCATTATATTAAAGAGCCCAAAGTTCAGTGACTTGTGTTCTTTTTTTAATTATAATCATACAATTAGAGACTATTTGCCATATTGTTTATGTATATACATATAATAAAACAGTCATAAAAGCGTGTCTGTACATAAAAAAAATGTGCGTTTGTCTGTTGTACAATATAATCAATGTTATATAGCTATTAGATCTGGGAAACATAAAAAATCTGACGTAGATAGAACCTTCAAGGAACGATTTTTTTTTTCAAAACCGATTAAGATCGCAAACGATATCGTGAGCACTTCTTCATAAATCAGCACAGACTTCTACAAATATAAAGTTGTGTAGACTTGAAGCAAAAACATCCCTACGCTGTGATAAAATTATTGTAATATTGGGAATACTGGGCAGAGACTCATCTTACATCTAAACAGAATCTGAACTAAAACCGATCTTGACTTGACGTACAAGCTACAGAGCAAAAAGCAAACAATTGAGAAAAAACACACATTTATCACAAGCTGGCTGTATTACCACATGAAACTAGTTAACTTGTTATGTTAACTAGTTTCATCTGGTAATACAGCCAGCTTGTGATAAATGTGTCTTTTTACTAAGCAGTGAAGAAATGAAAATTTATTTTCTTAGTAACTTGTTTTCCGTCCTTAATTACACGGCAAAGCGTTAAAGTCCAACGAAAGCAAAGATGAAAAGGCTATGTAGCTTTTTTATTCACTTATTAATTCAAGTGGAAAAGGAACGTATAATGACTTTAATATATCATTTGACTGGTGGGAAGGGTTGGTTATGTTTGGTTAGCATTAAGCCCTCATTCGGCAGGTAACCACGGAATAATTAATTAGTACCCGGGTTTATTGTTTTAGATGGTAATTAGTGTGGTTCCTAAAATAGCTAATCTATTATTTGGCTGGTATCGTTTGCAGGTTGCTATGTCAGGCTGCGTCAAGACTCAAGAGTTGTTTATAAAATGCCTGCAATGGAAGCTACGGCAGACATACTGGGACCTAGGACGTCTCACTTTAGCAGTCGCTATTCTCGTGATTTTAGTGGATATAAAGTCTTGAAGCCCCGTGTCCCACATATGGACCGGATTCCACCAAGGGACTATGACATCCAGTTAATTCTCTACGACGAAATGAAGGAATATACAACATAAAATTGAGTATATGACTATTCTTTTTCGCTATCCAGATACGTCAAATTATGCTATCAATATTGCATAGAAGATAACATTCTGAAATCGTATGTTGAATGTAGGACTTGACGTGTGTTCAGTCCTACGCTCTATGTGATATTGAAATAAAGGAAATAAAATATATAGTAAAATTCCATTAGAATAAGTAGCTCCGTTTAGTATAGTACATAACTAGAATTCTCTTATCTGTAAAGCCCAAATGTGTATTGTCTTTGTGTACATAAATTGTTAAATAAATAAAGTAAATATAAGACAGTTTCGATTTGTTGAAAACCATGAACCTATTCATTGGCCTTGATTTTATCGATATATTTTTAATCTTTTCACAATAACCAATGAAATATTCATACATTTCGACGTTTTCTGGTAAACATTGTGGTTTTACAACATTAAAACACGCATCCTTGGGTGTCTGCGGATGGATGTCGGTGTCACCACGTACTGTTAACAACACCTAAGCCAAGCTCGGTATAAAACAATTAATAAAATACGAAAACACATTTATTGACATGCCTAAAGGGCGTGATTTTCATGTAAAATTGTCAACTTAATATGAAACTTATAATAGGTTTTTATTTTTCACTCGTAATCAGGTTGGTAAAATTAACCTATTTTTTTATTGCAATCTTCCTACATTTCTCTATTCCCAGTATAATGGTACAAGACCCCCACTGAAATGGATGGTCTCCTTTTCTACAGAAAAATTGCCGAACCTACAACAAGTATTAAATAATATTTAAAATTAGTGTTATAGTATTAGAGGATATGAACAGATCGGTTAGAGCTTCTGAATGACTACGGATGTTCATAGGCATTCGAATAATCATTATGCAGATGCTTTTCTCTTCTCCTGAAGAGGCCTACTGGGGACTCACAAACTGTACAAAACGCGACAGCAAGTCTCGGCACAGCAGTGTTATGTGGGCGAGAAGTGCCTCCCTGGTCTTGCCGGCTCAACAACTCTTACTGAATGCATTTATGCGTCCCAAATTATAAACAATTTAAGTATACAACAAGTTTTTTGTTTCAGATAATTTAACTATTTAAGATTAATTCGTGTCTATATATATTTGAAGTCCGATAATATCAAATCTGCTGAAGATTATAAATGTTCAAACAACGTGCACTACTATCGCATAAACATCATTACACTCATAGCTTCTAGGTAATACTGAGGAAGTTAATCGGAGCATGAAATAGATCAGCCAGAACTTGGACAGTCCAGTTGCTCCTTTGACGCAACTTACAAGTTTGGATTAGCAGTTACCCAACGGGATTACTCGCATGAACAATACTTATCTCCTGGCGGCGACGCGTTTAATGAGAATACGTTTCGCTGTCATTTGGATAAACTTCCAGGTCCACCCTTATTGCGCGGGGAAACCAACAGCTGAATCACCAAAATAAGTTTAGTGATTATTTACACACAATCTGATATTTCTTTATGATATATGAAAGCTTTGGGAAGAGGTAGCGCCATGTTGTATTGGAGGAGGTGGTGCCATGCATGGTGCATGACACTACATCCTCCTATGCAACGGAGTTGGGCCGCACGACCGGGGAGGTACCTCTCGCTCATATAATACCACTATAAAGTGGCATCTTCAGTGTCGCGTTTCGTGTGGTTTGTGTGTGGCTGGTGGCCCATTGGGGGAGGGGGAAAAGGAGAGCAACGCATCGACACAGTAATTATTTGGATATTCATGGGCATCGGTAGTCGTAAAAAAGCTCGGACTGCTCGTTTTACCCTTTATTCTATAAAATAAGGGCAAACGAGCGCGAACCCCCGGCTACTCACAAACCGCACGAAACGCAACAGCCAAGCTGTCACTTTACGGCAGTTGAACGAGAGATACATCCCCGGTCGTATGGGCCTAATTAGCCTGCCATTAAACTTGGCACTATCTCTATTATATACTATACTAGCGATCCGCTCCGGCATTGCCCGTGAATAAATTGTTACATAACGTACACAAATTTAAGTCTTCCTCGGGAATTACTCTATTCATGGGTGTGAAATAGATAAAAATGCGCACAGTAGATTATGAGAAAGTAGAACACAAACAGATAGACAGGTTTCGGAGACTTTATTTCATAATATATATAGGTAGATTATACAAATGTAATCTGTACTTATTTTCCTTCACTGGACTAATCAGACTTTCATAAGCCATAATAGCCATCGATTGTCCCATTGTGATGTTAGCAAAATTCAGTTATTGTAGTTAATGTACCATCGAAACTAGACCAGCACAGCTGCAATGCAAACCACTACAACTGTCTAGGAACGTTATGACTCTGCGATGGTTATTCGAACTTTAGGCAACTCGTCGAACTTGAATTGTGAAATAGGTCCCTAACTTTTTAAATCTAACGATTTTTTGTAACTCTGAATCACAGAATATTAAGTGTATATTAAATATTCAGAGTTTTCTATTAAATTAAAGAAAACAGAATAAAAATACACGATTGAAATTTAGTCAATAAGATTAAATGAAGATTAGTATTTTTTAATTAATGTTTACAAAAGTCAGAAGGTCTGCTGAAGCAATATCGATAAACAAACAGATAGGATTTACTACTTTTGTGCTTGTTAATGTAACAATACAACAACCTAAACTATTGTCAATTATGATTTATAACAATTTTATTCGACAGTCTTTCTTTGTCCGCACCACACGCAAAAATGATTGATAAAATATGAGGAAACATTTTCTCTTCCTCTAGGCCCTAAGGCCCGGTGAAGCGGAAGAAAAGTAATTAATTATTCATATATATGGGTAAAGACAAGTGCTTTCTACTATGTAGGTAGAGGGAAGGAATTTACAGGATATGTAAGAGTAATAATAATATTAACAATAGGACCCCGACATGTCGCACTTTGTTCCCTCTGCAAAATCCAACCGGGAATTGGCGTGAAGACGTGTTGTTAATAATAATAAATTGTAACTACGATTTATGTAAACCAAAATAGGATAAAGTGTAAAGCCGTAGGATTACCAATGAAGAATTCAAATTAAGTTTGTATTTTATTTGGTTGATCCTCAAGTCGTACTTTAAATATATTGGCATAAAATTGTTATGTCATTCAAATTTTAACAAACAAAAAGGTGTAATGAAAACATAAAAATAAAAAAGATGGCACAATAATACTAAATACATTGATGGCACAATAACATTGTCACAGACAATGTTATCGTAATTATCTACACTTTGCTGCGCTTCAACGAAGCAGTAATTATTACGTACAGGGTTACAAAATTGTAAGGCACTCCGCGGTAGATTGCTCAAATACGAAGGCTCTCTATCAGCAGATCTATTGATAGAGCCGGTCACCGACCTGCCCTCGTTCCTACCCTTAATCGATGGCGTGAACTCATACCACATTTAGACTTATAACAAAAATTAAGTACCGAAAAACACATTACTTTTGATTGTACTTTGTGCTCTGTTGATTATGACAAGTAATATTCATGTTTCAGTAAATGTTTTCCTTTTACATTTACTTTTACCTTATGGGGGCTAGGTTTAGTAAAATGATATAGGACTATTTCTAAGTTAACCAAAAGCTTCTTTTCTATATGTCTATATATTAATAGGTGGAGAAAAAAATCCCATCCATTTTCAAAGGAATTGCGCGAATGCAGGAGTTTGAAATTTGGTACAATTGAAATTTATGTCGAGAAGAAGTGCAGAAAGCTAACATTTTAATATAATATGCATCAAATTTTATTATTTTATATAAATTAGACGATGCGCACACTATGACACGCACACAATGCTTATACCTAACCATATAATAAGACGCATGACAATAACTTTTTATTAAATGCCTACAAAAAGCGTTTTGTCATCGAAATTGAATTTCGATCTTTGGGTGATCAGCTACTAAACCATAGTTGCATCTTGTAACAGATAATAAAACAAATATAATTGGAAGTTTAACAGACTTTGGTAAATTTAGATATTTCATAATCTTCTTTAGATCATCTGTCTTTCAGTTTTCTCTTCGAAAATTAGATCAGTACAGTGTGATGAATGTCTCGTTTTATTAATGAAGAAGTGAAGAAATATGGCAAACTAAAAAAAAAACCCTTAAGAAACCAAAAAAATATAAATATGCAAATACAATCCAATTGCAGCATGGTTACTAATCTACAAATTTGTCGGTTCACCTTATCTTTCGCGTGATAACGGCTACTTTGGTTTTAACGGATGTGATATCTTATCTACCAAAGCTCGAGTTAAAGTTTGAAACCTTTTATACGACCGATGCCTATGAATATCCAAATTACTATGCCGATGCGTTTCCCTCTTTTGACCCCCTCCCAATGGGCCACTGGCTACTCACAAACCGCACGAAACGCGACATTGAAGATGCCACTTTACGGCGGTGTTATGTGAGCGAGAGGTACCTCTCCGTTCGAGCCGGCACATTTCCGTTGCATAGGAGGATGTAGTGCCATACACTATGTATGGCACTACCACTTTCAAACTCAATAAACTTATACATGTACGCATCAATACTATGCGAGATATGTAATAATTATGTTGCGTAACTGAGAAATTATACTTGTATAAATTGATGGAATAAGCTGTAGTTTATTCCATCTCATCAGACTGGCTTCATTTCACAATTACTCAAAAAAATCATGCTTTGCAGTGTACTGCAACAGAGACCAAAGGTTTCGCGTTGATTTTTGGACACACATCCAGCTTGTCAACTTCCACTATACAAAGCTTGTTCGAGCTTTGTTTGCGAAAAACAACGTCACCCTTTGATACACGAAATGTCATGAGGAAATGAGTAAAATCCATACCAATTTTTTTGACTGGTGAAGGAATACCTTTCGTTGTGTGTTCCGTAATAAAATATGTAATTAAGTATAGTACGAATCGAACAAGTATCATCAGATGACATTGAAATCAAGCCAGGTGTACGACAGGGGTGTATTTTATCTCCGCTTTTATTTAATATATACGCAGAAGCAATATCTACAGAAGCCTTTGGAAACGAAAAAGAAGGTATCATGTTTAATGGTTATCTAATTAATAACCTCACGTATGCAGATGATACCATTTTAATAACTTCTAGTTTCGAGGACTTACAGGCAGTGCTTCGGTGTGTCGATTTCGTTGTCGTTAGTGTTAGTGGGAGATATGGTTTCAAAATAAATATAAAAAAGACCAAAATCATGATTGTTCAGAAGTCATCTTTCTCTTCAACGCCATCTATAGTTGTGAGAAACGAAGTGGTACAGAGAGTACATTCATATAGGTATTTGGGATATATTGTCGACGATCAAATTGACTTAGAGATCAAGTGCAGGATAGAAAAAGCTTGCAACGCATTCATGAACCTTCTCTGCAACCGATCACTGAAAGCCTCTACAAGGCGTCTCAGCTCTTCTGTATGGCGTCGAATTATGGACACTGACTAAGAAAATGAGCGACAGCTTAGAAGCATTTGAAATGTAAGTTTACAGAAGAATTATGAAGATATCGTGGACTGATAGAGTCGCGAACGAAAAGGTGTTGCGGTTAGTTAATACAAAATCTGAGCTTTTAAATACTGTAAAACGCCGAAAGCTGCAGTATTTTGGTCATATAATGCGCAACGATAAGTACCAGCTATTTCAAATTATAATACAAGGAAGAATCCAAGGCAACAGAACACCTGGCAGAAGAAGAACCTCATGGCTCAAATATCTCAGAACGTGGTTCAACCTGAGCACCATATCTCTATTTCGTGCAGCCGTGCAAATATTAAGATAGCCTTAATGATAGCCGACATACGGTAGGAGATGGCACCTCAAGAAGAAGAAGTATAGTATGTACCACACAAATATTGTAGTTGCGTTTATGTGTAATATATGAGACGTTATTTGTGTACTCCTTTCCGATTAATTTAACAATGTGGACAGTAATGAATTTTATTCACTTTACAATTCATAACAAATTTTTTTCAGGCAGTTTTTCCGGTTTCACGTCTGCTGGGATGCATCGGAAGATGTTTATGTATCACCAAAACATAGATCTCGATAATAATAAGCAGAATGTAGACAACGCTATGCACCAGATGATCTGATTACTCGATTGCCAAATATATCATCCACGTTGGCCGTCCACGAGGTTCGTACGAAAAATCGTAGGAGCACAACATGGGCGGCCAGATCTTTAACTGTAACAGACAGGGAAAGTCTCTTTGTACCTATTATATTAAATTTAAACCGGTACACAAACATTTATTAATACCAAGTGTATGGAGATTTTTAAAATTTGCATTAGTGTCCATACCTACTGCGTGTAATACAATCACAGCGATTCTACTTCCTTCATCACCCTACTACATTTTAATATCTCAAAATATGGTACAAGGTACTGGCGCCGAAATGAGAAAACACAATGAACGTTTCTTTTCGAATGAATCGTATAAAAATTACAGATTCCAAATCCAAATAGAACATTTACTATTATTTTCACAGTATTTATTTCCAAACTACGTGCATTAAGAACATAGAGTAGCTCAGGAAATGCCTTCTAATGCGTGGATTTTATCGATTACAAACGGACGGAGCGTTAAAAAGAAATGTACACCAATATTAAATTTAAACATTCAATTAATTTTATAGTACAACTATGAAAATTGAAAAAATAATTGTGGCATTTTACATACCCTGAGGGCTTCTGAATTGCCAGGGCAGTATCATTTAATGGAAATAAAAGCGTAACCGTATTTTGTTTTTAAAGATGGTTCTGCTAATATCCATGTGTATATGTATAGTCACTTACCATCATGATCATACTATCCATTTACAGATTATATAATAAAAAATAAAAACCTGTAAATTATACAGCAATTAAAAATATAACTTAAGGTAAATTCTATAATTGTGTACAAACCATGGAAAACATGGTCTGAGTTTGGGTTTGGGCATTGTAGGCGTTGGTGTCGAAGGCTGTCACGATGGTTTGGGTGTCAGTGTTGGTGCCTGTGTGATGGTCCCGAGTTTGTTTGCTGGGGAACAACAAGTGGTCGACGGTGACGGTGGTTGTCTTGGAGTTTTATTATTTTATCGTTAGTATTATATATAGTACAGCGGTGTGGAGTGATCAAACATCTGAAGGAATAAAGCAGTCGACCCAAGTACAGACACTAGAAGTCCGTAGAGTATCAAACTCCTCCATGCTGGAAACACATTTCGAACGGAACTTCAAGTAAACATTCAAACTTATACAACAGCACATTCATTTAATATATCGCCTGGTTCTCTAAATTCAACTGAAATCGTTAGTGACACGGTTCAAAAATTGTCTTTACCATCGTACAAACTCCTACATTGTTTGATCTTCTAGTTTCTTATATAATCAACCCAATTTTTTTTGTCTTTTAGACTGGATAAATGTAACAACTATTAGAGACGAAACATCCTAGCTGCCAAACTGGTTTTATATGACTAAAATCCATCCCATCAGTCTGATTTAGTTGCAATGTGGTAAAAGTTAAAAAAGTGTAATTGTTAACAAAAAAAAAAAATGATTTAACTGTTTAGTTCCCTTTAATAATTAATTAGAATAATTCGATGCGTGACGTCGAATTGACCAAACCCCCTCATCTTGTGACAGTGGATACAACGACAATAAACCGCAATAATTAATTACAAGTACGGACAGGTAATATACGGAGCTATGCACTTCAGAAATCCGAATCTTCATTATTACCGGGAAGTATGTACTTAGGCACGCGCCTTTATCCGTTTGGTCGAGCTCTGATGAGGCACTCGATTTTATGTCTTATGCAGATCGTAATAAAGCACAATCATACAAAACCAGGCAATTAAGTACAGTTCATGTTTCACCATGTTGTTAATCTACGTAGCTCGTAGCACTCGTGTAGCGATGACGCAGCCAATATAGAGTACAAATGTAGAAATGAATAGATAATATGAACAATTTGAGAGGCTAATTTTGATGTTCTATATTATAGAGTGGCCAACCGGAGCCTTTTTACGACTACCAACACCCATGACTATGCTACTACGTTGCTCTCCTTTTCTCACCCCTCTCCCCAAATGGGGGACCGGCTACTCATAAAGCGCACGAAACGCAACACCTAAGATGTTACTCTACGCCGGTCTCATGTGTTCGTCACTTCCTAAAATATTTATTCCTAACATATGTTAGAACGCAATAGAAAGACTCCTAAGTCTTTTCAGGAGAGTATTGTTGTGACTTTTAACTTTTTTTTAGTTATCGCGTTTCTTTAAATTTTCTTGTGGAATGAGACAGAATCACCATCAACAAAAAATACCTGTGCTGTCCTGGTATACAAGTAAATGTTTCAGCTATAAATAATAAATAGATATAGTCTCGGATCCCTCTACAAGATGCAGGAGTATACAAGCTCGATTGCGACTACGGGTTTTCATACACAGGTCAAACAAAGAGATCAAGAAGAACATGCGTTAAAGAACATGTTGCAGATGTTAAACATTGTAGTTGTACTAAGTCTGCAGTCTGTCAACTTGCACAAGATAACGCCATTATGTTAGATTTGACTTGACAGCAGTCCTAATAATATTTTATTTCCGGCGCTTAATTCCTTTTCAGATTTAGCTTTTCAGCATACAGGAATATCTAAAGAAACGAGATAAAATTCGTTAAATAATCACGACAATGAATAACAATGAATAACATTCACGAAAACATTTCTTTTATGTCATTTTTCATCACTGCACATCAGCTAAATCGGACGGGCGCTACATGTGTGTAGGTACTCCTCGATCACATAACACAACTTTGAACGTGTGTGATGGTCCGAATTGCGCAATCATGAAAAAGCCACGCATCTATGTAACTTCTGTTAGCATACATATAAACGCCCCCTGCAAATTGCACTGCTTATTTGTCTCTTAAAACGAATAAAATCTAAACAGAAATTATACCCTCTACGTTCTTATCAAGCGATAAATGCATGTTGATCTCTTTGTTATTGCTACTCGATGCTCTCGTACTTTCTTTATGTCAATACGTGCGTTTGACGTTCTTAGGACGTCTTCAATTTTATCCAAAACACGTATTTTTCGAGAGAAAAAAAATTAATAAGTAAATATTTACTCGCAAACGGATTTATAATACGCGAAATTTTGTGTGTATGCTTGTTTTACTTTTAAATTATATATTTATATTCGAAGCTCATCAACAGTTATTATTTTTTTAAAGAGCAGTATTCTTGTAATAAGAAGCGGATAACTGATAGAGATAAAACTTTACACGGCCACATTTTTTGCAATAAATCGCGTGTATCGGCGACCGGCTCTTCGTGTCCGTTTACAATGGCCGCCATAAATCTGTAACGAAAGAGCCTCAAGCATAATGGACACTTGACGAATCGTTATCTCCTATACAACTTACAGCTTTGATGGTGCCCGTCATCTTCAATCCTTATCAGTCCTTTGCTGGTAGGCTCTTTCAATGAAATGAATTCGTTTAATACGTTTGTAGTACCGCTAAATATTATTTTTTTATAGGATAGGTAAGTAGTCATCAAAATACATCGATTTCTCATCTTCCCCCTGAAAACGCCCATAGACATTCCGCATTGTTGTTGTCATGCATATGCATTCCCCTCCTTTGGCCCTCCCGACCAACAGGCCATCGGCTGTAAAACCGAATTTTTTATTTTATTTATCAGTTACGTTGCCAGATAACCGGCACTTTAATTAGAATTTTTTAAGTTAAAAATATTTACTTTCTTATATATCATAAAGGGACAAACGGGAAATTGGAGCCATTGGGTTACACCCATTAACACTTGCATATGCAGATGCCCTCTTTCTTTTGATCCCTCTAAACACCAGTTACACACAAACCGCCTCTTGTCTATAGTATCCGTTTACATTGCTATAAAGGGAAGATATTTTTTACGTTAAAAGACGAACGCAGAAATTCTCGAAGTAGCGCGCCCCATCTTCACACAATGTCATATATTTCGTGTAATGTCAACCGTAGTTTGCCTCAACCTTCAACAAATTAAATATAGTTTGAGATTGTTGAATTCCATTTATATTAGACGTCCAAGGTCACAATTATTCGCACAGACCTGAAACTGATTCGAGAGGGGAATATTATAAATAAAAGGTAACAAATCCCCACCAATACAAGATTTGCATAAAGCGGCGCACGTTCTCCGGTCGGCTAGAATAAAACTACCTTAAAGGAATATACCGGTTTAGATATTTCAAAATTCCGTTTCGTTGCTTTAGATCAGCCAATGAACTCAAGGGAGTCGTCTCGTCGTCGAATCAGTCGTTCTGATGTCAATTAAGTTAAGGTAGGGTCTAAATAACTTAACCGGTCCGATTGACGTTGGATTTATAAAAAAAAATGTTTTGTTTTAAGTTTCGATTGAGACGCGCTATTTTAAATTAAGAATCATTGTTTTTAGAATGTCTATCTTTTTCAGGTACTATATATTTTTTGTAGTATAGTGAGCAAAAGAGAAATGGGAGCCTTTTTACGATTACCGACGCCCATGAAGATCCACGTAATCACTAAGCCAATGCGTTGCCTTCCTTTCGTCCACCCCGGAATGGGCCCCCGGGTCTGTGTTTACACTAACCGCACGAAACACCGACACGGAAGATCCCATTTTACACCGGTATAATGTGAGTGAGAAGTACTTCCCCGCTCGTGCTGCTATACAGCATACCACCACTTACTGTGGATAAACGGAAGTATAAATATTTGTATAATAATCATCTTAAATTTATAAAAAGTATTAAATATATATTTCCGTTGCCTGGTATCTGTAACACTTACGGTATCTAGCACGGGGCTGGGCTAACGTGGTGTGATAAGTCCACGGATATTATTATTATAGATCCAAGTTGTGAGTATCAGGAAACACAGACGCCTGTAATGAAGTTAGCTTAACAATACAAATGATAAATGTTAACGTCAAACTTTTCATTTGTGGACTATCTGCATCTTTTTGGACTGCAGCGATGAAGAGATTCGGTGTACCTGGTCGTCTGCTGGTTGAAGAATGATAGCAATATAATACTCTCTAAAGTGAACACAAAAGAACATTGATAGAGTGACGACTTCCATACAGTAATAAAGGTTCTGGTGTTTGGAGGTGACTTGTGTTGCACGAGGTAATTGTAAAAGCAAGTATTTTCATAGTTTCCAGAACTTCGAGCTGATCACCCGATTGTAGCATACGGTGTCAACAGCGGCAATAACAAACATCCCAAACCCCATTATATTGAGTACACTTTATTTACCCTTCTAGTTCTAACGAATCGATTTTGTGCAATACGAAATATTAATATTAATTTATGAACATATGGTTATTTTAATCCTTTAAATAAAAAAAAGATTCCTATAACGGAACTTATAAGTGATTTCTTGTTTGAAGCTTGGAGCATACGAGTAAGTGATTTCTTGTTTGAATTTTGGAGCATACGAGTAAGTGATTTCTTGTTTGAAGTTTGGAGCATACGAGTAAGCTAAACGAGCTGATAAAAGGACGACAATATTAAATATGTGTACGTTTATTTATTTTTGAGAAAATCTGCAATTACAAGGATAGTCTCAGTTTTAAAATACATATTAACAATTAAGACACATTTAACATCATCACCAAAATCATCACCTAAATGGATAAGGTGCTCGCAAAGATGTGTATGGCGAGTGGCCTCATGATTGTTTATGCCCCCCCCCCTGAATAAAAAATTGACAACTGTCAAAGGTTCGATAAGTAACATTATAAATTGTTGTATTATGTGTTAGACACTTAGCTCGCTACTACATAAAACGTTTTAGTTAAATACAAAATTGCCCCTTCAAACTAGCTAAATGTATTCCTGATTTTATAATAAATATTCTTACATAAAAAGCAATAAGCTTTTAATATTCTTTAATCATACATGCCATGCTCTATCTAGTTGAACGTGTAGTAGGTAGCTACTTACTATAACTTATCTTTATTTTCGCCAACTTACCCAAACTTGCGTCGTACGTGTTCATGTATTCTGACGTCATAAACTGGGATACGAGAGCCGTCTTCCCCACCCCGGCGTCTCCGAGAAGAACAACACGATATTTTGGTATCTGCAAAAACTCTTAGATATATTTTTTTTTTACAAAATAGGGGGTGAATCATGTATTCGGAGCGTTTTGGTTGCCAAGCACCCACCAAAACCCATTAACAGCCGCATATGCAGTTGCTTTTTTACCACATCACCACCAATGGGCCAGAAGGGTATCTGCATCATCACTACAGTTGTTTATAAGTGTCGATAGTTACTAAAAGGGGTACTACTCAGTTGCACCTGATTGATGATGCACAGCCAAAACTATTGGACTGATCAGCAGAAATTCAAATGTGCAACTAGATTTTATAGAGTAGAGGACCAAGGAAGGCTAACCTAAGTGAAATTGGTGATGGCAGACAAATTTTTATGGAGCATAGGAGGCAAACGAGTGGTTTGGCCACTTGTAAGTAAGTGGTCACCAACGCCGATAGGCATCCGTAACAGCAGAGGACTCACAGATGCTTCGCCGGCCCTTTAGAGATAGATAGGCTCTTTTCTTGAAGATCCCTAAGTTGTATCGGCCCGGGAATACCGAAGGGGGCAGCTGACTTCATTAAAAAATGCGCGGGAAAAAATGTGCTTAAAACGCGCACGGTCAAGAGAACAAACAGAGGACATCAAAAAAAGGAATTTTGACGCAAAGGCCTTTAATAAAATCCAGCTGCAGGCAGTCCGCACAATTCCTCGGAACATCCCTGTGATAAATGCGGTAGAATGTGCACAGTTGAACGGTGCTCCAGCCCAAAGTTAAGAGCAGTACTCCATGTGAAATCGGATCTGCGCTTTGTTTTTCAGCCGAGGAGCTAGTGTGAACTACTGCTACACCCTACCGATCACATCTAGCTTCTTGGAGGCTCATTTAGCCTCTACCTCAAAGTTACCGAGGAATTGAGCGTTACACGAGACCCAGCATTCCGATGCTATACGAGACTATTAGGGAAGTGCTTTGAAATCAAGGAGAAACGATGAAGGATATTATATTGGGTATTGATATTTTTTGGTTAAACGTGCAAACTTGTGTCTTATCGGGGTTAAATTGGACTAAATTTAGTCGGCCTTATTCCGAGACTTTGAATAAAAAATCCTCAGACATATGCTTGTCCCGATACTCGTTGACGTATTCCCGGGAAATATGGTCACGATCAGCGTAGGAGACAGTATACAGCCTTGGGGGATACCAGCGTTTAATATTTAAGGACGGATCATGCACCGTCAACCACTGACCTTGATGCTGCAATTTTTAAGAAGCTAGTGATCCAATCGTATAATTTCACGGGAATCCTAAAAGCAGAGGCTTGCTAAGAAGAGTTTGTGCCAAACCCGATCAAAAGCTTTCGCTATGTTTAGACTAATCGCCAACGCCTCCCGCTTTGTTTCAATCGCTCATCGGTGCATTAACTAAATTAGGAGATCACTAGCTGAGTGTTCGCGGTGGAAACCGTATTGAAGGTCACTAATAATTTGATGATCGCTTGCGCTGGCAGTTGATAATGGATTCCATAATTTCGACTGTAGCGAAAAAGTTCGGCTTTCTCTTTTGCGGTACGGGCTAGTGATTTACCATTCATGTGCAAAAAAGGGAAGCTTAACAAAGTTCCCTAAAACAGCCTTAGCGAGGGACCAAAATGCACGAATTCCTGTAGGAAGACGAACTAATCTCTCTCCAATTTTGCATACGTGCTCTGACTTTGATTTCCAATAATATTTTTGTAAGAGCTGGAGGCAGAACTATACTCTTTTTCTTAGTGTTCCGGTATGTATACGCCGCACATACAGTACGGTTTATAGCGAAGTGCCAACATACAGGAGCGTCCAAACCAAGGTTGCGATTTGCCACCAATTGGTACCGCAGAGAATGCAATGAAAAGTTCCATTCCCTGACACACCACACCAGCAGCAGAATCCACAACGGCGTGAGGTTATCCAGCATGAAGCAAATCCACCCCCATAGGTAGGGTCCCAAGAACGACCTCATCCCATCCCAATCTGCTGACCTATAGTGCCAGAGGAAACGATAGCCAACAAAACCCCCGGCTCTAATAGGCAAAATCGATTAAAACGATCTCTGCCGTTGGAGTCTGTTTCAGCAAATAATCAATAGCCATTTCTATGTGCTCAAGGAGTCGGTCTATTTCGGTATTTCAGGCACGCATAGACGCGGGGGTGGTCGTTGCTATATACACATAGCCCAAGGATGGATAGATCCTTGTCTTCAAGGTTGAAGAGGCGACGTTAGAAGTTATATTCTCAGATAAGAACACCCACTCCAGCCCGTGGTATAAATAATTGTTCTTATTTATACCCTGGTAGGTAGATTAAATAGATAAATAATTTAAGATGAATCAACCAGGGAAGACCTCTGTGTTTCTCTCAGAAATAATAAAGCCAGCTTTCCTGTCTCAATGTGGTCACAACGCGGACATCGTTGAGATTGGAATGCAACCCCCTGATGTTGCAGGGGGAGCTTTCTCGACTTTCTCTTTCGTTTTCCCCAAGTAAAACAGTAACAGAACACAGATTCCCCCCCCCCCTCCCATTCAAGCGCAGGTTCAGGCCCTGAACATGAATGCCCAGGGAGGATTTCCCAGCTTCTACGGTGCTGGTAACCTCCTGGATTAATACTTTTTTAAACTGTGCTACCATGAGATTGGGCCTACCGGAGCGCACAAACGCGACTACAATTAACATTTCCATCGCTTCGCGTCGATATTAAGTGTGTGTAACAGAGAGAGAGAGAGAGAGAGAGAGGTATTTCCCCGGGAGTGCCTCTCCATTTTGGCTGCATACTACTCGTAACTTTGTACTAAAAAGCAGCGTGGCGCTACCTCTGAGAAACAATCGCTATGCACACGGAAAAAGCACGGGGCACAGTTAGTTCTGATAGAATTTCAGTTACCTATAGTTGAAATATACATGATTAATAAACATTTTATTACTTTCGCCTATTCCGTTCACGAGTTTTGTATATACAGTGTGAAAACAGAGTCTAAAGTACTTTCCGGTGTTCGATTGAGATGGAACTTGGTCGACTATTTACCTAACTGATGAGCTGTTCTGTTAGCGGATATTGAAGTCAGCCACGGTAGCTATGCAATGAAATATCGCAACACTTTATTCTTTGGTCGTTCGACTTGACTTAGCAATTACTTATGATCTAGGTGACACCCAAGGTCTGAGGATATGGAAGGTCATCGTGAAATATACAATAAAATATAGCAGCAACATCGTATTTGATGTGTTTCACAAGGACTCGAGATCTATAAAAATATACTTAGGCCCATACACGTTGAAAAGAACTTTACGTATTTATGACAATTCCAAAATTTATGTTTTATAACAATAAAAAGTGGTAGATGAATGAAAACTATGTATAAGTTATTATTTTTTGCAATATCTTGTCTTGAATTTCCATCAAAATTTAATACACTTTATCAACCATATATTCGATGAGCGACGCAGGTGTTTCAAAACCGGAGGAAGTGGCAATCTGAATCTGTCTATCCCGGGGGTATAAGTGAGCTGAAGCACGTACATGTAACATCGCACTCCTTCGGATATTTTATTTTTATGGATTAAGATAAGGCCCACTGTGAGAGGGGGAAAGAAGGGCAACGCATCGGCATAGTAATTATGTGGATGTTGATGGGCGTCGGTAGTTGTAAAAAGGCTCCGATTGCTCGTTTACCCCCTATTCTATAAAAAAAGCAAATTGCTAGCTTTGTGATAACTGATCATTGACTCATATGCAAATAACAAATGGGATATGCAGGCGAGGCTGTATTTTAACCAATGCACATGATTATCATAAGCAGATTCTACAAATCTAGGTCTCATTTAGGTCGGACAGACGGTTAGACCTAATGTCAGATCAAGGAGCTACCTAATCCTGCTTTTAGGTCGGACCAAACACACTAGGAGCGCGAAAGCTCTTTCGTTATAAACGGGTGCGACAAGGTATCAGAAAGGAAAAATAGAATCAAAACTTTCTATACCATGTATTTTGTTTGTGTTTACAATGAATTATTCAACTTCTTGTAAAGTTATAAATCTTTTACGCTTTAAGCAGCAACCATGGTCAAGGGTAAAAGTAGTTTTATTGTAATGAGTAACATTCGCGTATACTCAAGATATCAATATGTAAACCTTATTGTCTGTAACAGGTATTAACACTTTTGATCCGGTATTTTTTTAAAGTAGATTCAAAGTATTACACCTTATATCTGCACACAAGGGGCATACTCACTCTTCAAATCTTTTTTAAGAACCCCAAATCGTACCTACCGGATCTAAGTCGTCCTCGTCAGGGGTTTCTAAGCTGGCAGAGTCCACGGGCCGGTAGCCTGAGCAGCAGGAGCCGTCGAAGGGCGATCTGTCAGAAGCTCTGGAACAAAGTCATAATGTACAATATTGACATTGAAAAGCCCTTCGTTCGGCAATAAATTGTAAAGGCTTGATGTTCATGATACTCGTTTAATCCTCACCGGCTGCGTTGGATTTCTATCATAGTGCTAAGATGCAAACGAGAAGTATAAACTTTTGCGTGACCACATTGTGAAACTAGATAGTCTCAGAGTGCCCGTTTAGAGGTCATGTCTTTTAATGCCATGCTGCATTGTAGTCAAGTTGGACTGGTATGACCGGAGACCGGTACCTCTCGCTCACATGATACGGCCGTAAAATTACAGCCATGCTGTCGTACGGTTTGCGAGTAGCCGGTGGGCCATTGAAGGGAGGAGGAGAATGACAACACATCTGCATGAAAACAATAACGTGGATATCTATGGGCGTCGGTAGTCGCCAGGACGTTCCGATTGATCGTTTAAATACCTTCACTAAAAAAGTTTTTGACGCGTTGCCATAATGGACCAAAGGAGACTCTCACACCACTTGAAAATCGACACACATCTGTCACGTTACAGCGGCATCATATAAACGATAGGTACTTCCCCAAAGTGCCGAACTACTTGAGCTGCAAGGAAGCATGGTACAACCTATAACATTATTTATTATTATATAAATACATATAATACATATATAAAGACTCATGACCTAGGCGGGATTCGAACGCGTCCTCCGGCGTAACACGCGGGCTAACCGCCACGTTACCAACTGAGCCAGCCGGTCGTCGCTGAAAATGACTCGAGACTATGACCTATCGTGATTTTGCGTGGGGCCATGTCCAGAAGTGGACGCCATCCATCTAATGATGATAACATCTACGTTCCTTACAAAATAACATAAATTAGTCACGAGAGAAGGAAATAAAATAGACTTACCAAAAGATGTCAAATAATATTATGCAATAAAATTGTAGTGAAAGTTACTTAGCACATATCTTCAAACTCTACATTTAATTCATTGACGAACATTGCATCTTGAGTCGCTACGCACACATTTCTACACACGTTCGTGTGAGTCTCGTAGTATATTCTATATATGACTGCCCCGTGGTCAAGGGCGAGGCATTACATCCGTATAACTTAAGAGGTCTAAGGTTGGTGACACGAGTCGGAAATGTGTTATGGATTTTTTTATTTCTAATAGCAATCTACACTCAGTGTGGGGCAATGTCACACCCCTTTTTTTGCTGTTGACGCGGGGAAACGCATTGACGCACTTTCACTGGCCCTGGATGGAGTCCAGTGGTCCATCAGTGCCGCCTTTGGTGAGGTGCCACGGAACAACGTATTATCGACAGCTATTCTGTCTTCAAAGGGACCGAATCCATCTCCACAGATGGGGTTGTCCAGCACTACATGACAACCCCACTTACTTTGGGACGGTGCGAAAGGGTTACAAAGAGCGCCTTCCACTGTTATTTAGTCCCCTCTTCTTATAAAAGGGATACAAAGAGCATCCACTTCCTCGGTTCAATTGGCTTCGCCCAAGGTGTCTCGGATCACTCCAGGCTACTGAGCCCCACCGCCACGACAAGGTTTGAACCATGGTGTGGATGTCACGCCCCCTGGCTCGGCCGCATGTTTCCGTTCATTTGTCCAATCAGGATAACCCTCCCGTCATGTCGATCTTATAACATAATAGTAGGAAGAGGTAGTGCCATGCCGCTTAGAAGGAGAAAGTACCATGCATAGTGCATGACACTACATCCGGCGGCAATTAGGCCGGCACGACCGGGGTAGTACCTCTCGCTCACAAAATACCGTTATAAAGTGACACCTTCAGTGTCGCGTTTCGTGCGGTTTTATGAGTAGCCCGTGGCCCATTGGAGGCGGGAGGAGTGTAAAGCGGCGACATATTAATTATGTGGATGTTCATGGGCGTTGATAGTCGTAAAAAGGCTCCAATTGCTTGTTTGCCCCACCTATTCTATAAAAAAATTAAAATAATGTAGCCTGTGTAGCCTGTCTCTAAGGAGATGGCGGCCGGTAGCCAAAACTCGACTAAAAACATATAGACCACATTCATTCATTCATTCATATACATGAAGAAAAACAAATCACTTTTATAATTCAAAGATATCAAGCATATTAATTTTTAACACAACTGTATCTTGGGTTCATATTGAAAAGAAATTTGCGGCGTGTCCCGTATTCATGTTCGCCTCGTCTTAATAAATATTTGAGCATCTTGAGTCTGAGAAAGCCCACTCCTAAGTAGGGGCTTAAGCTCTTTTATGGGGGGACATTTATAGTACTTAGCAGTGAATAATGAATGTGGTTTAATATTGATTGGAATTCCTGATTTTGGTTTATTTTTGATTATGCTTTATAGTTGATATGTATTAGATTTAAATAAACTGTTTAAATCAGTAAAGCTGTTTGCCATTTTTAAGGCTATGAATTCAGGAGAAGTTTCTGGTCGAAAAAAAAAAAGTAAGACCAAAGGTCAGAAAGTTGACAGAAACTGTTTCATATACTACTAGAAAGAATGTCGATGTATCGACGTGGTATCAAATATGCAAGTCACCTTTGCCAGAACTTAATAATAACAGAATAAAGAAAAAATAAAAGGGATAGTATCTGAAAGTTGCAACCACGTCGTGTTTTGTGCGATATGTGAGAGACGCGAGGAAACGCATTCCCGCGCCTTTACTGGCCCTGGGGGGAGTGGGTCCAGTGATGTGTGGTGCTCGCGGCACATCATAGTACCGAATACCCACATAGGCCACCGCGAGTGCCATCAGTGCCGCCTTTGGGGAGGTGCCCAGGTTTTTTGAGAATCTATACAGTGTCAGTTATCCGTTTGTGGAATGCTCTACCTGAATTTGTGCTGAACTCGCAAAATAT
>JAFELO010000294.1:287447-318933 GCA_017140195.1 Eumaeus atala
ATTTTAGTAAGTCGTATTCATACAAAAGAAAGTCACATTTCAGGTCGTGTTCCCTTTGCCATTAAAGAAACTATCCATAAAAGCATAATCATTTCATTTTAGTTTTGTTGTGCGTGAAGAAAAGAATCGCAAGTAGGTCGGGCAGTCACGCCAAACTGCGATTAGCCTGACACCAGCAATCAGATTATAATACGCACTGTTCGTTATACAAACAATAGACACACTAAACTTTTGGGACCAATCTCTTGTTTGATTATCGCAGGCTTAGTCCAAAGTTTGCTAACTAGATAAGGATGTTTATACAATGTCGTTATATCAAAGACACGTTCCAACGTTCATCATTATCAGCCCTAATTTTTCCACTGCTGGACATGGGCCTCCCTCAATGAACGCCGAGACGACCGATCTCCTGCTACTCGCATCCATCTCCGACCACTATAATACACGCTTATGATCTGACAATTGCTTTGATGAAAAACTACTTTAATGAAACTGTGATAGTTGCTCTGAATTTTTAGAGGAACTAGAACTAGTTATGACCCGCTGTTTTACCCGCGTAAAATATATTCTAAGAAAAGCGTTGTCCTTTTTTGTGGTGAAAGTAGATATGTTAATAACATTTTTATAACGTTCCAGATTATAAACTATAGCTGTGCCAAACCTTATCCCAATTTATTTATAGTTTTTAGGTAAAGGAGTAATAAAAGTACATACAGATGCTCGTATTTAAAATATTAATACGAATAAGTCTATCATCACCATCATCATCGTCATCAGGTTACTAATAATATAAAGCTGAAGTGTTTGTTTGTTTGAACTCGCTAATCTCAGGAACCACCGGCACGAATTGAAAAATGAATAGTCAGTTTATTGAGGAAGATAATATATATCATGGCGCTATGACTGACAAGACCAGCGTTTTGTGAGTGAAATCTCTAGGTAGTGATACTTGATTTATAAAACCAACAGACGAATAAGGACTGATGTCACTATCCGAAGAAGGCAATCATGGAAAAAGAAGTGCAATAATTGGTCTACCATTTGGTATATTTATTTCTAGTATTACTTCTATAAATATTTTCAATTTAAGGACTAATAATATAGATTAATTATGTAAAAATACTGTGTCAAATTTATTCTGTCTGTAATCATACTAACCAGAGGGTACGTGTTGCTCTGCTTCACCCATCCATTAGCATACATATTTTTTGTATTTTTTTATTTTATAATATAAACATAATACAAACCCTCCTTTGTGATGAGCAATCGAGTGAGAATACAGAGGTGAAAATAAAAAAAAAATGCCACAGTGGCACAACTTAACTTCAATCGCATGCAAATTATCTGTAAAAGTAAAAGTATTTCAATTTGGAAAAGCGTTTGTGTGACTTTTATTTAGTGCCTTAAGTCACCGAGTTAAAAATTCTTATTCAAGTAACATTGAGCTAGTCAACAAAAAATTACATTCACGAAACAACGACTCTTAAGTAATAAAAGGGAGAGGTTTTCTTCAGTTGAGTGTATTTGACTATGGGGCGCTAACATTATATTTGTTGCTTCGACTTTGGGAATCTAATCTACACGTACAATGAAACAGTCACAAATTATGTCTGCAAATTAAATATTTTACAAATCAAAAAATAATATTGCGATAAGGAAACGGTACTGAAGAAAAAATTTGAAGAAACAAAATTGTTTGTTTGTATATTTGTATGCGTTTATGTTTTTATACATTATACTCCAAATCGAATGGACATATATGAATGGAACTCTTTTTGTTGTACAGCCAATAAATTTGGGCAACATATAGGCTGTACTAAAAATACACGAACAAAGTCGCATATTTTTTAACTTTTACTACTTTGGGCGCGCTAGGGGAGAAGGATGAGATAATTCTTTTACGATGTGCACACCGTAATAAAAAACCGACACCCTGAAGTCAGCTATAGTCAATATTTCTGTCGTCTCTTGTTACGTCAAAAAAGTATAATAACCACTCACACTTTTTTCTCACAAAACTCAGGATATGCGACAACTGATTCTGTTAGAGGTGTAACTCAATTAACGTGCTGAGAGTAGCCGGTAAGCCATTAGGGGTTATGGGGTGAAGAAAGATAACGCATCTGCATAACCACTAACAGGTTATACTATAGTACAGGTTTCTAGCGACATCAAATGTCGCCTTATAGTCTCTCTTACCGTACGTGCACTTAAGCTATAAAAAGGTAAGAACATCGCTTGTCGCTTATTCGGGGCTTTATACAGCTTTTTTGCAATATCATTATAAAACTAAAAACAAAAAGTAATACAGCTATTGCAATCTGATAATAGTCATCTATTGAAGCAGAATTGTATGTTTCAGGGAACTGTATAGGAACGAAATTCAATGACAAATAAAAACTAGCAATCCGCCACAGCTCCGCCCGCGAGCAATAGGGGTTTGTTACCTTAACAAATTATACACTAATACCATTCTTTGGAACCTCTTTCCAAGCTACTGTAATAAAATTGATCGCATACAGACAGACCACCTTTGGGGGCTTTGTTCTATAATATGTATAGATAAATAAAGGCTTGTTTTTTAGATCCATTGCATATTACAAGTAATGGAACATTCTCTTAATAGAATAATCATTAGTTCTGTCAGATTTTCGGTAAAGCTCCGAAACTAATCTTACTTAGAATAAGAATAAATTTATGATATCTAACGGAACAAAAGAGTGGCTATGCACCGGATAATTCTAAAGACCCTGGCGGATGGGTGTAGTAGAGGAAGTCTTAATACAAATTAATCAGCGTCGGTAGTCGCTTGATAAAATTGGCTCTCTTATAGCCCGTTTACACGAGAGACTTTTATTTTAAAAAGCGATGTTCTTCATCATTTCAAAAGTCGTACACTCTTCACAGGACGGCGCAAAAAAGAGCAGTTGTGTTAACAGTGTTTTTTCCTTTAAGGTACATAAAAATGGTTGTCTCCAAATCGGTTTACAGACATTATAATTTTATGTGGTTAAGTTATCTAATTAATCTGTGAACCCATCGTCCGATGGAATAAAAGTGACGACTTGTTACGCTCTCTCGTTCGCAGGCTCCGCCCCTCAGGAACACTACTTTAACCAGTAACAATATTACGAAGTCATACTTTTTTGTGCATATTATCGATATATAAGACGTTACCACGTTGAAATCAACGAATCTCAAAGGAACAAAAGAGATATTTTTAGGAAACTTCGTATTTTGACAGGGTGTTACCTGCTGTTAGTGGAGTTGACGGAGGTGTTAGATCGGCTTCGGCGATTGCAAATAGAATCACCGCAGTTGACGACGCCGCCCTTGGTCGTGATGGAGAAGGTTCGGAGCCGGTAGAGGTCGTCGGACAGACGAGGGTTGTAGGGCTTCTCGGGCAACGAGCACACTCGGGGCCTCGAGTGCTCGACCACTAAACATAAACATTTTATATTTACTTTAGGAAAAATCATGAAAGAGTGATCTATACATTTAATTAAAGTTTATTGTTAGTTTCTACGTGAAACACTAATAAATAAATATTACTGACGACAAGGAAGAATGATTTTTAAATGAGGCATGCCATAATTAATACTGGTAATAATAATAATAGGAGTTTCTCATAAATTGATTAAAAGTAAGAAAATATCTACAGGCGAAGCTAAAATATATATTACTTAGAGACTAAAATAGAAGTGACTTATTTCTGTCCACCTGTAGCAGATTGTAGCGTTCTTATCATCAAATATTTTCATTATCGAATTATTCAATATAATATTATTGTAGAAAGTTTTGATACTATCATCATGGTCCCACATCCGAATAATGTCTGGTTCAACACATTAACCTCCAATCGATACATAATGTATCAAGATTGTAATAATATTATGTCCGGCAGTGGACGTCTTCTGGTTGCTGATGATGATGTTATAACGTAAACATAAACATGGGCAATGAATTTCGTTATTGTGCTATTCTAATTTCTATTTGTATTAATACCTACTAGGAGATTCCTTCACGAAAAAAAATCACGCTAGGTTTATTTATTATGAAATCTATTTACTTATTTCCGAAATAATAAAAATAAATAATGATAAATCTGTCGTCTTATTTTTATGTAAAATCATGCATGTAAAGAGTCTGCTAGTATTCATAAGAATAGAAATATACAAGGTCTCTTATCTAGGTGAATACGATAAATTGAAGAGGATTGTTACAAATAAAAATATACTTTTAACATCTTAACATGCCCTTTTTATTACCATCTGTTTATTAATGAGTGATGTAGAAATATGGAAATACATGACATATCTACATTACAATAATAATACAGGCGTCCATATTGAATATAATAATACAGGCGTCCATATTGAATATAATCAATCACGAGGGATTGATGGAAGTGGGTTCCGTCGTCAATCACGGGCTATCGTCGATTGTGATGTGTGGAATCAAATTCCTATCAGGGCGATGGAGTTTGTAGATCCTCGTCATTATGATTATCGCCCTATCGACATCCACATAGACACATTGTGTTCAGGATTATGTTATGCATGTTTTGCGAAACGTTATTGAGGGAAATATTGCACCAAAACCACTCTGCTATTATAATATTAACAAATAATAGTTTTGTGAAATAAATTAACTTGAAATTTTTAACTTTGTTAAAATACCTCCGACAAATTTAAGATAAAAGTGCGATAACGTTGAAATTACATTTTGACTTACCAGGTAATTCCAAAAAGTTCGAAGTTCGCCGTTGACGACCGCGCATGGTATTTTGAAAATTGAGGGGTCCAATGTCTTCTACTGAGTCACAATTCGACATAGTCGACTCCCTCGAACCCCGTCTACTAGCCAAGTACGCCAATCCACCCTTCATTGAACCACGTCTCATGGGAGAGCATGGCCTACTAATACTCGTCGATCGAGTTTGAGGAGTATCATCGGTGAGGTCTGTCAAATCAGATGTAGATTTCCTGCAAATTCTAGAAGAGGTTTCCGTCGCCTCGTCATCGGCGTCATGGACAATCGCAGATGGAGTCCCAGGCATCGCATCGATGGAGTCATCGGTGTGACTCGATATTATACTCGGCGACGTCGCGAGCCGCGGAGAACTCACTGTGGAGGTAGAACCGTATATTTTTTTTATCCTATTCGGGGAGACGTAACCGGGATTTGTGTGAATGTGTACCGGAGGAGGCCTCGGGGACCTGGACTTCTCACGTCTACTATGCTTTAGCGACGTAGTGTACTGAAGACTGTGTTTGGGTTTCTCAAAATGGGAGGGACTCGTGCGTTCGGGCAATTCTTGCGGGACTTGGTGAAAATTGAAATGTCTCGGGCTGACTGGACTACGGCGGCCATGTGCGATTGGACTTTTCGGCGGAGCATGCTTGTCGTAGCTGCAGCCAGACTGCGGAGTGTAATATCCAGAAGATGATGTACTAGAGGTTATGGATGGACTTTTTTGAGGGAACACGAAGTGACGTGGGCTTTTCGGTGTAATTGGTTTGGGGGAGATTGGGGGGTATCCGCTCGGGCTGTTTACTTCCATTTTCACCTTTAACGCCTTGGCCGTAGATTCATTTCTCAGTACCTGAAATGAAGTGTTAAATGTGAGTCGAGAGCACTTTGACATTGAATGAGATTCGTGTTCGTATGAACATAAGTTGTTGAAACATTGTACTTTTTGTAGTCTCTCATAGAGATATTTTGAGACAAAGCAATTTACGCTTAGGTACGTGTTGTAATTTTTTGTATATATAAATAATTGATACTATTTGCTATATGCAATGAAATATATGCATATATATGATGTAATACAATATATACATTTACACAAACAACAAATTTGGCACGTAACAGTTAGTCAGCAGTTCACAGGGTCGCTGTTAAGACTTAGGTTACCTCCTACTTGACCTGGCCCTAAATATTGTTACAATAAAAACTAAAAAAAATATTACATTTCGATTTTGAATTTTGTTATTTTTATACGATCGTTCATTGTGTTTTCTAATTTTGTCATACATCACCATTATCAGCCTTTATCAGTCCACTGCTGGACATAGACCTCTTTCAATGAACGCCACGACGATCGAACTCCTGCTACTCACATCCATCCCGGACCGGCTACTGCACGGCGATCGCCCTATTTTTCCAAAACGCGGCCTCCACTCCAGTACCTTACTGGCCTATCTGCCATCTGTTGTTCTGAGTATGTGACCAGCCCATTTCCATTTCAGCCAGCTTATTCGTCACGTGATATCGGATACCTTAGTTCTCTGCCTTATGACTTCTTTACGATTTCTGTCAGACAGAGAAACACCCAACATAGCACGTTCAATATCCCGTTGAGTTACCGCAAACTTGCAGACCAGTCCTAAATTAGCAGGCCATGTTTCGGCCCCGAAGGTCATCACGGGGAGACGGCATTGATTGAAGACTTTTGTCTTCAAGCTCTGCGGTATAGGAGACGTGAGAATGTAACAAAGCTTCCGGAATGCTGTCCAACCCAACGGAATCCTTCTATCGGCTTCCTTCTCGAAGTTATGTCTACCTAATTGCAATAGTTGCCCGAGGTAAACGAATTCGTCTAGGACTCCGAGAATAACGCCATCGACGTTGACCAGCCTAGGTCGAATGTGTTCGTTGAACATGACCTTTGTCTTGTCCAAGTTCATCCTACTGTCAATACGTCGGGAGGATTCATTAAGGCAACATTTCCTGCAAGCTCTTCAACGATTCTGCCAACACAACAATATCGTCGGCAAAACGAAGATGTGCGAGGTACTCGCCTTTAATATTTATGCCGTATTCTGCCCAGTTTGACGTCCTCCGAAGCATTATTTTACAGAACTCGATGAAATTGGATTGGCCTTATTTGACCTCCCGGAATCAGAACGGACATAAAAGCAGTGTCATACAATAATCTCAGTACTTCGACGTATCGCCAATCGATCTGACATCGCTGTAAAGCTACCAGAACAGACCAGGTTTCTACAGAGTCTAACGTTTTTTCTTAGTCCACAAAGGCAAGGCACAGCGGCTGGTTGTACATCTACGAAACCGAGACTGCTCCGGTGGCTAGAATTCGACAAGCTTTGTGGCGAGACGATTTGTCAAGACTCTTGAGAATAACTTGTAAATATGGCCAAGAAGTGAAATTGGTCTATAATTTTGAAGGAGTGATTTGTCACCCTTCTTAAAACAAGACGACGTCACTTCCAATGCATGCCTTGTGAGGCACGCCCCACTGAAGGACAAGTTTAAAAATCTTTTGTAGCTCTCGTAACTCAGATTTGCCTCTTACCCTAAGAAGCTCGACTGTAATTCCGTCCTCCCCCGGAGACTTCCCCCCTTTAAGTTAGCAAGAGCTTGACTAATCTCACTGGTAACTTCCGGAAGATCGCCTGACAAATGTCATGTCAGGCTTGCACGCGGATCGTTGTTCAGGGTGAGGAGCGTACGACGTATATAACTTGCAATAGAAAGCTTCGATCTCAGATAAGTTCTCAGGCTTAGAAGAAACTGTAACCCCAGAATCAGACCTAACCTTTGTCAGATGACTTCTTCCAAGCTTCTACATAAAAACCTTCGATCCTCTATTCCGCTCAGTCGCTTCGGTAACCCGTTGCGTATTGGAGCAGCGAAGATCTCGGCGTATTAGTTTGCGGATTTGCTTGGAAAGAAACTTGACATTGGCAGACGTAACGTCTTCGTTTGCTCTGCGTTCCCTCATAAGTCCAAGCGTCTCATCTGAGAATTTAGCTTAACTTATCGTATACTTACTACATTATTGTTCACCCACATCCCGTATGCAACCAATCACGCCACTCATGGCCTTGTCGATTACCATTATAGTTTCCGACGTAGCTAGGGCATCGAACTGGTTTTTTAATTCCAGTTGGAATTTTTCGGTACCTACCGTGGTTAGCCGGAATATACGTCGGAGTGTTGACTGTACTAGTCGGACACGCTCGCGTCGGAAGCCTTTAAAGTGGGCCTTATGTATGCCTTTGAGACATCCTCATAAGTTGTCCCCACGTCGTCATCTGAAAATGTCCAGGTTGGTGAGTATACTTGTATCACTTTGAGGCTGTACATATTAGTGAGTATAAGTACGAGAGACGCCACCATTTTTTTTTTGTGACGCGGAGAAACGCATTTATGCGCCTTCACCGGCCCTGGGTGGGGTCCAGTGGTGTGTGGAACTCGCGGCACATGATAGTGCTGAATACCCACAAAAACCACCGCGAGTGCCATCAGTACTGCCATTGGTGAGGTGCCCCGGAACAACAACCATCAGGGCACCTCGACCTCGACCACCTAGTCAGCCCCTAAGGGACCAACTCCACCTCCACAGATGGGGTTGCCCAGCACTACAGGACAACCCCACCGACTTTGGGACAGTGCAATGGGGTGAGGTTCCCATCCTCGCCCCTTGCCCCGTGCGCAGAAGCACCACCTCCTGTTGCTCTTAGGTCCCCTCTTCTTATAAGAGGAGTACCGAGAACGATTCCTCCTCCTGATCTTGAAGCCCCCTCTTCTTATAAGAGGGGTGCAAAGATCCCCCTCGGTTCAATTGGCTTCGTCTGGGTTCGCTCCAGGCTACTAAGCCCCACCGCCACGACAAGGCTTGAACCATGGTGATTGAGATACGCCACCATACTCGACATACTAGAGATTTCGACAATGTTGCCTACTACGGTTTATTCACGAGGAATCTCGCGCCGCCTTGTAATGGAGTGTCGCCTTCCCTGAAGTGGAATAGGTGACCCCATGGCAGAGCTGAGTTATGGTGTCTTCACCTTGTACAATTTTTACCGATATTCAAATGGAGTGGGGTTATAAAGAGAACAGAATCGCTGTGAATGCGTTACATTGTGATTGCGATTAGCCAAATGCAGTTTTGATGACTTAAGTATACACGAATGTTATTCATAACAATAACAACCATGGTCACTGGTGGACACCACGACTATGGTTGTTGTAAAGCTTCTGAAACGTCGGGCTTGATAAATAATTAAAGAAACCGCGATAAAATCCGTAAAAGTAATTTTATTGTACAAATGTAATTTTTAAAACTCTCAATACAATTGGTATTAGTCAAATGTTTGAGTACCGGGCCATTAATAAACACAATGAGAATTCCAATGTTTGTGATAGAGAAAGATCTTGCCGTCCACGTAGTGTTTGTACGAAAAAGGAAAAATTCGAAGAAATCCTGTCCGAATGCAAAATATTTTTCCTCGGGAAATGAAGATAGCGCCTAGAACCATGTCGCATATTTTCGGATTCATCCATTCCCAATCTAAATCCAATGGATTATGACATGGTCTGTTTCTAATTGTTTTGTGTTAGTTTTTTTTTTGTTTCTGGCAAGACCAGGCGATGCGAGAAGGTTGCGGCAATATATCGCTAGTTAACAAGCTTAATGAGAGGCGGTGTTACGCAGTAGGTGAACTGGGCCCGCACGCCCGGCGAGA
Organism: Eumaeus atala; assembly: GCA_017140195.1. Lineage (NCBI taxonomy): Eukaryota > Metazoa > Arthropoda > Insecta > Lepidoptera > Lycaenidae > Eumaeus > Eumaeus atala. Next base: position 296,942 of record JAFELO010000294.1, read on the forward strand.
TGCTTCTCGCTCACATGATACCACTGTTAAATAACCGCTATTCTGTAACGTTTCGTACGGTATTGATCTCGGTTGCCCATTGGAGGAGGAGAACAGGGCAACGTACCTGTATGAATCATGTGGATATCTATGGGCGTCAGTAATCCACAAAAGACTTCGGTCCGCTCGTTTAAGTTGTAAAGGGGTGGTAACACCTTATACTATTTAATAAAACTTCCTCTACCACAAATATACGCTTGCCGTAGAAGGAAGGTTTCCGGGCCGTTTATTCCTTTCCTGCAGAGCAAGCACCCATGACTAATCTTAAACGAATATCAAACCCGAAATACTCCGACCGTAATCGAATTATCATCCTCTAAGCCGTACACCGTCGCCTACTGGATATAAAGAGTATTTACAAATGATACTGTGAGCTCTCGCAGTAAGCACTATGCACCCTCGAAGTCATGTGTTTCAAACACAATACTAATTTGTCCACAACCCTATAAATAAGTGTTAATATTCACTAAAAAAGGAATCCTATCTACCTCATCCATATCCATTCTCCTAAAAAAAGACACTCACTTTAACTCACAATTACCAAGGTAGCAATACCCCATCGTAAAACCAAATGACTATTTAATATTTATCACGCGGAAAACCGATCCGAGTAGCGAACACCGCAACTCCAGATAAAAGATTATTTAAAAGATTTACTGCCTTTAGTATAACAAGGCTACCTCTTATTCAAAATGAAGGTACCTATAATTAATTATTTTGGAACCAAATTTTGGAGAGAAAGCTTGAAGGTGCGTTGAACACTTTTTGGGTATACATCATGGAACTCGCGTGTTGTCACACGTAATGCACCAAGCAATGTCATGCGTCACATTTTCGTCATCGAATGCAGCCACGCGGCGCGTGGTGCTATAGCTACTCATTACTTAAAATTATGAAACTGGCATCAGCGTCATACTTTTCATCACGTCACGTGAAAAATTTTCTAGGCGCGCTTCGCGTTATCGTCACATTCGATACAAATACAGTTTAAAGTTTTCAGTTCTGTTAGGGCAGCATATATTCTAATTACTTCCGCCTTTTTAGAGTTCTGCAGCCAAGAGGCAAAACACGACTCCTAAAATTTCGTCATATCTGTTTTCAACCTTGTGCTACAGAGGGTTTACTTGGAAATTATGGGTACAGTCTGTCCCCAAATTTGGAGAGTAGGTTTTTATGAACCGCTTCAAAAGCACAAATAAAGATACAGGCATAATAGCATGGCTATAGATAGTGTGTAAATAAATAAATTTAAGACTTTGAAAAGTAATATTATTAACGGGGATATTTTTCCCAGAAAGCTAGGTCTTGTGGGGCATCATTAGATAGGTCTTTCTAAATGGTATGAATGTTTCTAGGAAAGAAAGAAAGGGGAACCGCTGGATCCAAGCAGCTTGTGACCACTCTCTGTGGGTGGTCTATATCTAGCGTTGGACGTCTTCCGGCTGCATAGCAATGCAGCAATGCATAGCAATGCAATCCAATCATGCATAGCAATGCATGATGGGATTGCTGAACCAAAGAAATTTCAACAAGGGATGATAGATGTTATGACTAACATCATAAAAAGAAGGTATTACTCTAATTACATTAAGTAAAACATTGATGTAATTCGAGTCTGTTATGATTACTGAACAATATGTACGATTGGTTTACCCATGGATTTTAAACTACTTACAAATCATTCCAAACTTTCACTAACTTATTAAATTGGCATATCCATAGTTGGCGTGCTTCGAGTTTCTACTAGTTGTTGGACGGCCATAGTTAGAGAAGACTTATGTAATGTTTCCAGTAGTGCGACCAGTGTGCTCTTCATATTCATACCTTGTTTTATATAGTACAGGGGGATGTTTATTAGACATTTAGACATTCACACTATTATTGCCATGAAATTGCCCTTCCTTCCTCCTCCCCTCTGACTATTACAGAAACCGCACGAAACGCATAACTGTAACTTCACTGAGGTATCATGTAAGGGGAAGGTACACGGTAGTGCCGGCCCAATTCAGCATAGCACAGCATCTTTAAAATGCCTATCCAGTAACTTATCACGTAGAGGGCTCTCTCACGAGTCTCCAAGTTTGCTTCAGCTAATTGCAGACTGGCACACCGCTGTAGCTGTAATTTCTGTCTGCTGTAGCTGTAATTTTATATTCATTCTGTCAAAGGCGATTGAAGTCATTCCAAGTGTTTCTCTTTATATTCAGTTTACATTGAAATAGTTGGTATCTCGATTCTTTTGGTGTTTGATCCAAAGGATGAATAGTACACAGGACATGTTTTCTTGATTATAGCCCAGCTAGCGTGCCACTCGCAAGAGTTTTTGTTCCGGACCTGAACTTATGATGTTGAAGCGAAGAGAAGCCGAACACAACTTCATTGGATTATTTGCAGCAAGAATGTTAATATTGTGAAACAATACAAGAAATAATTTACTTCAAATATGAAATAATATTGTCCAGCGGCGGTACCGTTACGAGCCTTTTAAGCGCCCGATGCGCGCCTCTGTTGCCATAAAATATAATTTGCAGTTGTTACAATAGACTCTAGTTTGCTCATTTCTGCCTTGACTTAATATCATACCTGTGATTCAGAAAAATGTATTTACTTCGAAGATCATCATCATCAGCCCATGGCCCCATAGGCCACGTTCACGAGACACTTGCGACGAGTGGCTCCCCACCACACTAACCAACTTCGAACATAGAGAGGGAACTTTCAGTTTTATTTATAATCGCGAAAATAACAAGCCGGCGGCGTATTGTGCATCCAAAAGATACGTGGGTGTGTTATTCGAAAGGGTTTGTTCAAATATTGTTAGTTTTGACTAGACTCATATACCACATATTTCGCCACACGTCCAAGTAATATACAAGTGTAAGAGTTATGGTATATCAACATACACTTTCTAACTAGCTTAAGAGAGTTTACTTCAAGTTTTACTACACTGCGAATTATTTTGTGAAAGTGTTGTAGTTTGCGTTTGACCTTCATAGCTGTAGCAATGACATATGGTAGTCTATGGAAGAGGCAGTTAAGTAGCTTTAGTTTATAAGCAATCAAGTAGTAACGAAATTGTGGTGGGTGTGCACTGTGCATCCTTTAGTGGCTCTCTGTAACTCGTAATAGAAAAATACTAAACCTATCGACGTTCAGTTTATGCTGTTACTTAGCGCTAGTTCAGAGTGCCTCTTAGCCGTGGATGGCCCTTAATTGTGTCAGTTTTTTAGCCTGTTAGAGGCCGAAATGGACTGGACATTTTTCTGACTAGCCCAACCTGCGGTGGGCTTTGCCAAAATTGTAAGACAATCTGCATAAGCCCAGTAAAGGAACCTTTGTTCAGTGTTATGTTACAGATTACAAAAAAGGACGTCATTGAAATAGACTACACTTTTCGTATTTATTTTATTTTATACAACGTAGGACAGGAGATAACAGCAATACACCGATAAGGCAAGGTAGCACGCAGTACTCCATGAATATGCTTCCGACGAAAGCACAAACAACGTTACTTTACGCACAAAATCATAGTCTTCAAAAGTTACACCATCCTCTTTTATCACCGAGCAGAGATTACATTATATCTTCAAACAAGAAATTGTCAGTATTCTTAAAATCACAATTAAAGAACTAATCTGAAATCAGTTAGCAAGCATTGATGACAAAATTACCAGCTTCCACGAGTCCCTAAAATTCTTTTATGGATGTTTTGAGAGCCTCAAAAAGGTCATCGAGGATAAAACGTCCACTATTAAGACACACCAAGCAGACAATGCTAGTCTACAAGCAACTGTGAGCGATCTATCGGACCGACCGGGAGCCCTTGAACAAAACACGCGAGAAAGCAATATTGAGATTAATGGTATACCAGAAAGTAAATCTTAACCTTGTTCATATGATTCTGTCAATCAACCACCCCGTCGTAAACGATTACATGCTGCATGTCACTCGAGTAGCAAAACTCAATCGCGAGACCCCCGACGATTGTACTTAAACTGCGCAGTACGCGCCACAGAGATGCTCTTCTAGCTGCTGTGGTCACATATAATAAAAAGAAACCAAAAAACAAACTCAGCTCCCCTCACTTGGGATTCAATGGTCCAAGTGTCCCAGTGTCCGTTTCGGAACACCTGTCACCAGCAGATAAGTCTCTACACGCCGCGACGCGCAAGAAAGCTAAGGAAATGGCGTACAAATTTGTCTGGATACGAGGCGGGCGCATATATGTACAAAAAGACGATGCAGAACTAAAACTAATGAGGTGTTTCTCATTTCTCAATACAACCGACACTAATTATAAAATTCAACTCTTTGCTGAAACTTGGTTGAACGTTGGTGTATATGATAAAGAGTTTATAGACTTGTAACAAGTATGCAGTGTATCGCAGAGATCGTCACTCTTCGTCAAGCCACAAGTCGGACGATGGCGGAGCTATGATTTCGGTATCTCGACACAAATCAACACCTGACACCTGGTAGTCTGACTGTGAAGATTAAAAAATTGCCCTGTATGCGGTTTTTCTTCCACCTCTGGTACGATACAAATCCCTATCAAGTTTCCTAGACAGTGCCAGTCAAGTAATAGGACTTGTAGGTGAGATAGTGTTGATTTTAACATGGGCCACATATACTGGATAAGGCAGGATATTTTAATTGCATATTACCTACTAAGAAGGATAATGTTTTGAGCCAAGCGTTAATAGACTTCGCCAGTGCAAATAATTTATTTCAGCTTAATAACGTTTTCAACTGCGACGGTAGAAAAATAGATTTATTTTTATTACTATATACTTTGATTATTGAACCTCTGGATCTGATTAGCTAATTGGACCCCCAGCATCCTAATTTAATGTTGAATGTACCATTACAAAATTGTAAATCGTATTAGCTACCCAAAAATCATGTAAATTATAACTTTTTTAAGACGGATTACACCCGCAACAACTCTGAACTATCTGTAGTAGATTGGACCGATAAAAAGTCCAGATGCGATGCTGTTGACGAAATGATAGGGATCCTCAACGACACCTTAAACCAAGTCTGATAGTTCGCGACGTCCACCATGGTTCACTAAAAGTCGGGACGAAACTAAAGTCGGAACAGGATAAATTGAGGCGACAATATAACAAATACAAAAATTCTAGAGATCAGTTTGAGTATGGCATTGTTCGTGACCGCTACCAGAAACTGCAAAAAAACTGTCACAGTGAATACAGAATTAGATTAGAAAACGACATCATGCAAATTGCTCCGCAATTCACTTTTCATCTGTATATATTCCCAAAACAGATTGCTCCCATGCCAATCTCATCGGATCCGGTTGGATCACTTAGCAACATCCATGTTTCCAAGGAAATTATTCTTGTTCAACTGAGATCGCTTAACATACACAAAGGAGCCGGACCAGACGGTATTCCACCCGTATTTGCTCCCTTTATTCATAATTTTCAATCAGTCGCCCATCAGTGGTAAATTCCCAAACGCCTGGAAAAGGGCTCGTACAACACCCACCACACCATAAAAAGAGCGCTGCATATCTAATTACGAACTACAGGCCCATTTCCATCTTGTCATGCTTTTCGAAGATCTTCGAATCGGTAATTTGTCGTCTCGTAACGCTCCATATCGCGAGTAATATTGGGGATTTTCAACATTGTGCTATAAAGATTGATCCACTGAAACGTATCTTTTGTCCTTCACCTCGTATCTGTCCCACAAGGTCGACGCTGGATTGCAAGTGGACGCGGTATACACAGATTTTTCCAGCGCCTTTGACAAAGTCAACCACTATGCTGTATTGGTTCCGCTAATACTTTAAAAAGAGGGCGCAGCTTGTAAGCGTGAATGGCCAGGAATACCACGTATACTACGAAGAGTCAGGTGTGCCTCAGGGCACACACTTAGGACCAGTAATTTTTTTCCCTGTTCATCAATGATATCTCGCTCGTTATCAGTCACAGCAATATCCTCCTTTTACGACGACGACGACTTAAAAATGCTTAGAATAACGTCACCACATTCCGATAGCAAACTCTTATAAGATAACCTCAACAACTTAAGCCAATAGCGGGACGTGGGACGGCTCTTGAAGAGATGTTTGAAATTCGTGATTTGGGAGTCACCCTAGATAGAAAACTTAATTACAATGCTTACTTAAATATAATTGTAAAGAAGCCTGCTCTAATGATGGGATTCGTTATACGAATTTCCAAGGGTTTACAGCATAACACGGAAATCCTCTTATTCAACACATTAGTCCGGAGCCACCTCGAATACGCGAGTCTTATGCGGTACAATCACAGCGTATCGAAGGTATCCAAATGCGCTTCACTAGGCCTCTCGCTTACACATGAAGCGGCATTTTGCACAGGAGTCCCTTCGATGAGCGTCTACAGTTAGCATAACCACCTTAAGAACTAGACTAACCATACATGATCTCCTCCAGCTGTTTAAAATAGTCAACGGTTGCACTTCTTGCTGCGAGTTGCTCCAATACTTCTCACTATCAGTACTGTATAGCATGCCTCGTGGGCCAATTACCAAGATTTTGCGCGGTCCTCCCTCCAGGACAAGATTGGGTTCACAAGCACCGACTACTAAAATTTGCAATGTTTACAACAATTTAAACAGCACCTTAACAGACATCGACATCTTTCATTTAACACACGACAAGTTCAAAAAGAAAATTGTGCAACACCTTACTTGACTTGAACTATATTATAAATTAACAATTATTGTCGATCAAATACCTTATATTTTTTGTCTTTAAATTAATATTGTACCTAATTTAAATATTTGTTATTCTTATATAAATATATTACATAAATATTCTAATATAATTTTTATCTAGAAGTTTAATCTGAAATTAATATACTAAATAACTATCTATAAATATGTATAAATAAAATTATTATTAACATCGAAGAGAAATTAGTAAGAACTTTACATTTTAATGTGTATGTACATCTATCATAATTAAAATTTATTGTAATTTAATATTATAAATCAAAAATCTATCTAACATGTAATGCTGTGTATGCGTCAGAATCGTGCCGTAATCACTGTTTAAAGTAATAATGTATCATCGTATGTACTGCTGGTGTCCTTATGAAATAAAGTAAAAAACGCGTAATTTGACATTCCATTTACGCAGTCGTGTGAATTTCAACGGGCCCAATCTTCCGTTATCAGTTTCGTTATTTCTAGGAAATAAACGAACAGTGGGATCACCTTGTGTAGTGCAGAAGACAAATGTATTTTTGCAACCTGGTGAAAAGGCATCGGTATTAGGTAATTATACATGGACATTAGACTGGGCGCTCCATGGGAAAGGCCTTATAAGGTTTATACGCTCTGGGTTCGGAACTTTGTACACTTATACGTGTAGCTCAGTTCATATCATACGAGTGCAGGTACACGCAAATTAAATAAGTTTTTATTGTAATGCTCGCACCTCCCGCTGGTGGTACCGTATTTACCGTGTCCGACTCGGATCGGCTCGGTTCTTTTGTCTAATTGTCTTAGCTGGATACGAAATCACGACTTCGTAGTAACCGGAGAAACGTACGGTCTAATTTCATATATGACTAGTAGACACATAGAGCTAGTAGTTTACACGTCATTGAAAAGGCCTTTAGCAATCCTAGACTCATGCCTTACTTTCTCGAACGAGTCTAATTTGTCTTTTGAACACGAGCCCACACTCGACAAATACAAATCAGCACGCTGCAGTCGTTACTCATGACATAGAAATACAAAACAGCCGATTGTGTTCCTTAACCCGCAAGGATAAGGAGTTTTGTTGCAGGATATCACTATTTTTGCCGAAGATACGACTTGAATAATATTCTTATGGAATACATTTGTTACGTGGCTGTTTACGATAACGGCCGGACTGAGACAGGGTTGCCACTCGCAGTTTGAAGATTAAACTATACACATTATAACACTGTATCGCAAGCATCGAGTGCCGACCGATGAGGTACCTGTCGTTTAAATGACACCGCCGTTAAGTGACAGCTTCGTCGAGTTTTGTGCCATTTCTGGCCCATAGGAAGGGTTAAGGAAAGAAAGTTACGCATCTGCATAACAATAATAAATGCCGTCGGTAGTCGTCAAAAACGCCAACTAACCGTTAGAAGAAGTTTCAATTTCGCTTAGCGAATGCAGCCAGTACATATCTTTTGCTCATGTGCATTGCCTTGGTATAGCAGTTTAAACTTGGAACATGTGTGAAATTAAACGCAGTATTTCCCGAATTGGGCCGGCACAATATCTCGCTAACATGATATCGCCGCAAGGCGATACCTATTCCATCAAGTGCCGTGTGAGTTTCCTGTGGCTCATTAGGGGAGGAAGGGGAAAGGGGGACAGTACATATGCATCGAAATCTATAACAATCTGGGGATTACTATAGACGTCAGTACTCGCCTAATGACTGTTCGTGTGCCCCTTAAGCTAATAAAAAGTAAATGAATACTCTTACTTGAAATCATATTTCCACGAATATAATTGTGTTCAAAGGTTGGACACACATACTTTTGAGTAAGTTCAAACCGCAAATGCGATTAAGAACAAAGTTTTATAAAAGTTCTATGTGTATTACAATTACAAAGACTTGCGAACACCTTCACTAGATGTCGGCGTCCGGCGTCGCCTGACACAGTTTTATTCTCCAGTAGCTCAATTTTTTTATAGTACAGGGGGCGAACGAGCAATCGGTCTTGTTACTGCTACCGAGGCCCATGACAATTACTATGCTGATGTGCTATTCCTCTCTCAAATTTTTAAAGCTTTTTATCTTGTTACGCTAATGAGTATAACTTCTAACGCGTTTACATAAATACACACACAATACTTTATACATATATATCGAATATAATATAAAATCAGAACTGGCACGATGTATGTCAAAAGCGCTCTGAGGCTGTGACGCTGCGAGGCGTTATTGCTAATGATAATCCTAATGTATTCTATTCACAAAGCCACATGATAAATTCAAATGGCACACAGGGTTCATATAATACATTTTCATCATGTTACATTACTAGCTGTCACCCGCGGTTTCACTCGCAAATTATATATCGCAAGAGGTCATTGGTTTCGGATAGAAGGTTATTTTTATGTTATTCTAGACTCTTATCTACATGTGGATGCCATGTACCTCCTGGTCTGGTGGCAAGTCCATAAGTCCAATGGTTGACCATGGTCGTAAGATCGCGGATTCCAGTCCAACCATGGACTCGAACTCGAGTGCGTCAAGTGTTATTGGGACTTCTCAATTTTTAGTAAAAGTTTGAAGTCAGAATACACCCCCGTGCCACGGAGAGCACATTAAATTATTGGTCCTGCCTCTGATTTCTCACCGGTCGCGTCCGATTGCCGTCCCATTGGAATACGAGAAAGAGGGAACAGGGAGTGCACTAGTGCCTGTGCACACACTTGTGCACTATAATGTCTCGTACAGTTGATAAGTCTCCGCCGCATTATTATTATTGCTTCTGTCTTTACTGATATTATTCGGAGGAATCATTTGATTATTTGTTTGTTTGCATTCAAGAGGCTCTGAAACTACAGAATGATATAAAAAATTCTTTTAACTTTAAATGTACGTTATCAGTGATGAACAAAGCTGCATAACATTTTATAAAGCGTTCTGATCATTATGAAAACTTGGAATCAAATCAAAATACAAATGTGAAACAGAAAGAAAATAAATCCTTATTTTGCTAAAGAAATTACAGGCCTACAGAAAATACCTGTCCTGAAGAACGGTGTTATGTGGTAATGTCAATTGGAATCCGAGACGGACTACTAGTTATCTATGTTTTGCAAATTTATAATAACACGAACTTTAATTAACGAATACACTTTGCTAATAATGATTGATGTACTTTATTTGTTCTTGCCGGTGCTGTGGAGAAAATAAAATATAAACTCCTCTTTGATTACGGGACGCTACAGATGATGTCCTCTGTCCTAACGAGAGCCGCTCGAGTTTCAATGGAATTTGTCTAGGATAATCAATGACATCGTAATACTTAAATGTTTTAAATTTCAAGTGCACGCGTTGTTGCTTGGTGACCGTTGGTGCTGTGTCTTGTTCTCAAGCCAGTGGTTTGGCCTAAATTTTTTTTAACTAGCGATCTGCCCCGCCTTCGTCCGTAAATTGCAGGTACCGTATTCTTAACTTAATAAAATATACACTAAAAGTAAGACAAGTAACTTATAGTCACGAGATTTCCATGTGTGTGATTTGCATTTCTATTCACCCAATGCGCAACTTTGTGGCGAAACTGAAAGCTGAAACTACACGTGATGATTCGCGACGCGTCGCGCGTGACAATGGTTGACTTGGTGACAACGCGAGACGAGCTACGCGGGACAGTGACGGGAATTCCATGATTTTTATTCACTGAATATGCAACTTTGTGACAATGTGTGATGAGCTACGCGTGACAAAGACGAGAGCTCAATGTTTTTTATTCGCCCAATACACAATTTGGTGCCGAAATGCGCGCTACTCTTATCATCACGCGTGACGCTTTACGCGTGACGATGCCAGATGCGCTACGGGTGATAATGATACGAATTCTCACGCCCTTAAATAAGTTTTCACTTCAAAAAAGTTATTCATATCAAGCTTTGCCAACACAGTCTTCACTAAATTATTTATATAAAATTATAGTAGCGATATTTGTACTTTATTTATTTCCAATTTGTTTAATGTATTTAGCCTCGAATACAATCTGGTGCGAAGTATTCATAAAACTTTGCAACAACCCTTTCATCAACTGAATTTTAATGAATGACTTTGTTACAAAATATATTAATTATGAAATACTTTCATTATGTTGTAAGTTTTCCATTGGAAATTATTGTCCATGAGAAGAATATAAAACTTATGCATAAATTAATAAAAATAGATAGTTGTATGTTTTATTTTTGACAAATAGTAAACTGCGAGGAATATTAATATATAGTATCCGTTCTTGCCAGCTTCCTTGAAACAAGATCCACTCGATACCGGATCGTTAGGTCGTATCACGAAAATACCTGATCACGACGGCCAGGTTCAGTGGTAAGCATGTTCAGCTGTAGATCGTGGGGTCCCAACTTGGAATCCCGGGTCTGAACAAAAAGTGTAATTCACTTTAAAAAAAATTCTAACATTACGAAGTCAAGTAATTAGCTGAGTAACAGCCTCCGGTAGAGGGGTACAGTTAGGGAGCCTTGTAAGAATATGTACCACAGTCATACTGTGATAGTCCATTCGGCTATCTCTTTTAAGCGCGTGTTAATCGAAATGATCAGGCCAGCTTTACTTATAGTCTACTACAAGATATTACGTCTATTTGTTTGCTAATGATTTTCTAGCAACATTAAAACAAAATCATTGGTAAAAAAGTAGACAAAAAATAAAATACCACTGTCGACCTTTTTCGAGAAAAATAAATTATATATCTCAATTATATTCAAAGATAAGATTTCATTATAAAGAAGATTAATATAGAGCGTAATATGGAACGGAATTAGAGAGACGGGCTACAAGTGCGGGACGAGATCACTGCGGAGTTGACGAAGGCCGTCCCGTAGGCGATGAGCTGCGGTGTGGGCGCTAACAAAATTAGGGATCACGAACTTTGTAATCCGTTCTTCAATATAAATAATGTATTATTTAGCAGGAGTTAGTGCCGTGTATTGTAGCTGGGCTGTGACAGCGCGACCGGGGTCTACCTGTCCATCATATTATACCGCCTTAAAAGGATATGCTACTTTATGATGGGTGGATATTGGCCGGAGAGTGAATGACTGCAGCGTAACGTTTTAGGAAGAGGTAGAGCCAGGCTGCATAGAAAGCGCTGGTGTCATGCATAGTACATGACACTACGCCCTCCTATACAACAGAATTGTGTCGGCACGAACGGGGAGGTACCTCTCGCTCACATAATACCGCCGTAAAGTGACACCTTCAGTGTCGCGTTTCGTGCGGTTTGTGATAGCTGGTGGCTCATTGGGGCGGAGGAGGGCAACGCATCTGCGCGTCGGTTGTCGTAAAAACACTTCGATTGCTCGTTGCCCCCCCCCCCCTCTTTTATTAAAAAAAACTGCATGTGCGGATGTTAGTGGGCGTTGGTAGTCAATAAATGCATCCGATTGTTCCTTTATCCTTATATACTATACGTTGCCAGGCTACACTGGTCATGAACAGCTAACTTTAAACAAAAGTAATAGTTATTCGTTAGAAACGGTTTAACAGTCTGGAAGCGTTAATATCGCGCTCTATCTGCGTGTTTATGAATTTATCAAGCGATAATTGTATTGATCGGGAGATTGGAAAGTTTCGATGAGAAACATTATATATTCCATCCTATTTTATTAAATGTACACGATACGATGATAAGAAATGGCAATCGTTCAGTAGAAGACGTTGTCATAAATTTTATTGTACCTCAGTCAGATTTGTAGGAGATTGTTTAGAAATAAGTGGTGCGAGTAACTTTTCAAATCCCAAATATAGAACTTTCAATTAATAGTCTTATTTATACATTACTTTCATTTACAATGCTCATTTGAGGTAAACAAGCAAGACACTCAATTATTTAAGGAAATGCAGCTGTTCTGTCGATGTGTTTGGTTTTAAGAAATGATATAATAGATAAATAAATTTATTATAATTAGGCTAAAGGATATTTTACCATCATCGTCACTAATATCCGGATGGAAATTAAAACGTAATAAGTGAGGATATACAATTATTGTAACAGAAGCCAATGCCGTTCATAGAATCAGGTTAAACGAAACAGAATCGCATCAATGGCAATACAGGGGATATTAATTGCTGCTCACGGCGAAGTGCACACCGATACGGCTTCCAGTTTACTGCTCGGTACACAAATACTCTTTCATAAATAGTTGACTAGTTGTAATTTAGTACTATAAGCAAAAACCATATATATATATATATATATATATATATTATAAAGTGCCAAACGTGCAATTGGAGCCTTTTCATGACTACCGACGCCCATGTACATGCGCATGATTGTTACTGTCACTCCATACCGTCGTAAAGTGACACCACGGGTGTCACTTTACGACGGTATGGAGTGAGCGAGAGGTACCTCCCGGCCGTGGCAGCCCAACTCCGTTGCATGGGAGGATGTAGTGCCATGCACCCTGCGTGGCACTACCTCCTCTCCTCCTATGCAGCATAACACTACCATGTTTGTGAGTAGCTGGTGGTCCATTGGGGGAGATGAAAAGGAGGGCAATGCATCGGCATAATTATACGGATTTTCATGGGCGTCGGTAGTCGAAAAAATATAAATTATAAATGGGATATTGTTTAATGTGGTCCGATTTTCGGAGATTGAGTTTTTCTCTTTCCCCTTTTAGGTGCTAGGAATTTAGGGTTCCGACGCGATATCAGTCAAATATGGCATGTGGCTGGTAATTTATTTGCAGTATAAAGGGCAAATAAACAGTTGAAATTATGACTACCGACGTCAATGGGCATATTGTATGCAGATGTGGAAGGCAAGGACGACTACAGGCAATTGTAATTGTCATGCAATAGCCACCGGAAACTCATGTACAGGAAACAAAATAGGCCCGTCACTTTGGGCTGTATGATGTGATCGAGAGGGTATCAGGCCATGTTCCTCATTGTATGCAGCGTAGCACTCGATCTCTTACATTCAAAAACTGTTAACAGCTATTCAATTTTAAGCACTAGTAGTCAAATGCAGGACAAACACGGGTCACGGCGTGGACAGAAGCGTTGAAGATTTTTTTTGTTACATAGGGAGACAAAGGAGCAACCGGAGCTTATTATCGACTTATTTTCAGACTGTATTTTCACCTTGTGTAAGCCCCCCCCCCCAATGGGCCGCCACTCACAAACCGCACGAAAGAATATCTATGTTGTGAAAACTGTTCGCGCGTAACTAACGGAAGCGACAAGGTAAACGGAAACAATAGCATCAATTACAATAAAATGTGTGGACCTCATTTTAGTGCAATACTTATTGCACAAGCGACACGACTGACAGTGTCTTTCGTTCCCATATTCTGGCATTAAGTCCAGACGCCGATAATTGCCCATACTTGTGATCGTGCAATGGAGTATGGTATGACTAAAAGGTGTCTCTAAAAAGTGTTTAGAGTTCCGTGCCTTTTTTTTCGGAGGGACCTACTACTGGTTGGCGGCGCTTTTTCCAGCCTCAACAGTTCGACTGATTAGCGAAGACTTTTGTGTCTTCAGGTAGACGATAAGGAAACAGACCCCCCCCCCCTCTTTTCCCGCAGATGGGAAGAGATGTACCGGGTTGTTTGTGTGCGTACCCTATAATAATTATTTTGGGACCGAAAGGGGGGAAACGGTCCCCCTCCCCACACTAGTAGGACTGCGCACGATGCTGATTTAATTTGCGGTAGTGTGGGTAAGTAGAGTAGTTTATTGTTTGGCTTATCAGAGCAGGCCGGCCTCCTCGCCCCTCCCACTGACGGGAGGGGTTGATTTACGCTACAAATCAGCAAAAAGCCGTGTTCATGAATTATTTATTATTATTAGAGGTCTATCAAGTCACGTTTTTTATCTCTACGAATCTAAGCTCTCAGCTTACGGATTCGAACCCAGGCTCGTTTCCGTAAGCGATTTGTGAGTCTGTCATTCTGTCAGTCATATGTTGTATCTGTGTGACTTATATGTAAGGTTTCATCGCTCAACCGGTACGAGCGGTATATATGCACGCACCATCCAGCCGACCCAAGGGGGCCTGAAGTGTGTGTCGGGCTCAGGTCGTGAAGCGATAGCTACTACCGACTAAAAACTGCTATCCATTAGTTGACCCTACTGGCATTTTACTGTAGATGCGTCGTGGTGAGTCTTTGCTTGTGATCAAGGGCGGACTGAGCAACTGCAATGGCGTCGTCGGCGTCGTGTAGTACGTGCCTCGGCTGACGGTAAAGGGAATCCGTGCCCAAGTGGTACAACGGAGCCCTATTACTAAGACGGACTGCGCTGTCCGGATGTCTGCCATCTGCGTGTATCACCTCATGAACCGGGATAAACACCTGCAATTTTCGCAGATGTATTTATGTTCTATATCAAAAGACAAAAAAAAAATGTAAATTGTATCACTGAAAAAAAAAAGAATACCAATTTACAATACATGTGCACGCAAATATAAGTTAGCCGACATATATACCGTACCCCCTGGTACACCAGGTGGTCGTGGCCAGGGTTCCCGAGGGTTCGGCCAAATACAAATTAATTCTATTAAAAAGCGTGAATAAAACGATTCCGAAGCCGCCGTTAAAAGTAACGCCACGCTCATTTTACAGCCAACTATAAATAAGTTATTGTTTTAGGTGTACTGTTTTTTATCTATGAAGTAATTACTCTTTTTATGAGACTCACTGGCAACTTGTGTTCCTTTACAGCGTGTCTAGTTTAGTATTTACTGTTGAAGTAAGGACATCTTTATAGTAGAGCTATGCTGCACTGTATCCGAATTGACTTTTCGCTCACGTATATATTCTGATACTGACGCAAAGGCTGCTATTATGTCGCGTTCAGCGCGGTTCATGGAGCTTCTGATTGGTGATTGGAAGTAGTGTTAACACGTCTGCATTTGTGATGATTGCTATGCTCGTGTGTAATCATCAAAGGCTCCGGTTGTGAAGTTATTACCAAAAATTCCATGTCTGCTAGGTTTACTGTAGTTCAACGTAGTAAACGTTTTTAAATATGCAAATATGCATGCATCGATACATTTCAAGCTGAAACTTCCAAGCCGGGTAGGTTTTCGGACCTTATTAATGTGGGAGGCGTTAATGCCCTCACCCCCTACAGTTCGTCGGATCTAACCGGTTAAGTTACAAAGCGTATCATCTCTCAAAGAAACATACATACATACATACTTGAAAACAAAAGTTGTTACCTTAAAATTACATCATAAAACACGTAATTTTTGTTACGTATACGGTCGCATTATGCAATAAGAAAAAAAAATGTTACAAGAGATATCCATAATTCATATTCTGCAAATCTAACATAATACATCATGTAGAATTACATGCGTATTCGCCTTGTGCTACAGATAGAAGTCTAGACTAAGGCCGAGAATACATAATAATCAATATGCAGGGATTATGATGCCATGCCATTTTATTTCAGCAGATTCTGATATCATCTTGAAATACGACTTATCTCTAAAATAAAATAAATTACGTTACTTTCAAACATTATTTGATAATGTGTGAAAGTTTATCATCATCATTATCAGCCGGACGACAACCACTGTTGGATGTAGGCCTTCCCCGCAGAGCGCCATAGCAGTCACGAGCCACTTGCTTCCAGCGGCTCCCGACCACCTCAATTAAGCAAGTCATCGATTTAATTACTGCAGGTATTATTTGATTAAATTATAGATGTATCCATTATAGGTATCCGTAGGGGGGCCGAGACAAAGGAGGGCAACGCATCTGTATATGCGGATGTTAATGTTGGTAGTTGGCTTCAACGGCTCGTTTGTCCTCCTATTCTATAGAAAAGGCTTGGGCGGTGTCTAAATGTACTGCCATTTAGACCGAATTGGACGTCTTTCTTTTATTTTTCTTTATTCAAAAGAGACCAAGTCAGCCTAACATCTACTGAAACAATAATTGTAAACTTACCTCTAAAGCCTTAATATATAACGAATAGATATCAAAAGCTAAAAATTTATGACTATATTCTAATCAAAATAAGAACTAACAATGTTTTGCATAAAGAAGAAAAGTTCAGCTTTCTTGCATTTAGTGTCCATCATAAACTCTTGTCGGAGAAATTCGTTCCTATAACATTCTATAAGAAGATTATATAAGTCTTCATGCCGGTTGCACCTAAGTGGCAGTAAATTGGTATTCATTGTAGTACTTCAGTATTACAATGAATACCAATACTCATGATGGTCATGAGCTTCTTAATATTGGGAAGCCTAGAATTTTCTTTGCAGAATAACTTTTTAGTGGCTCTCACGTCATATATGTATGAAGCCAAAAAGTTGTGCGTAGGTTATTTTTAGAGGGACCTACTACTAATGGTGATGCTATTAAATTTGAAAAATTATACGACAAAACAGCTTCATGGAATATCTCAACAAGCTTTTATGGGGTTGAGCAAAATATAATCTTTACCTTTATTAAGCAGTTTATAAGTCTTATTTTGAATACTACATATATTTATATAATACATATATTTTTTATATACTGTAAGGGACAAACGAGCAATCGGAGCTTTTTTTACGACTACTGACGCCCATTAACATCAGTATAATTACTATGCCGTTGCTTGCCCTCCTTTTCACCTCCCCTTAAGGTGCCACCGGCCACTTACAAACCACACAAAACACGACACCGAAGATGTCACTTTACGCCGGTATCAAGTGGGCGAGAGGTACCTCTTCAGTTCTGACGGCCCAATTACGCTGCAATGCAGCATAGCACTGCTTCTTATCATCTGCATCTAGTAGGATGCAATATTTTCAGTTAATTTAATTAAGGTATGGTATATTATAATTATCTGTACATAAAATGAGATAAAGCCAAAAGCCTCGCTTCCATCCGGTGGGCATGTCGGAGGATTCTATATTTCTGCCCCACATCACTGTCACACAGTGACTGACACATTTAATTATCTTATATCTCGTAGTAAAGAGCAGACGGTGCATGCGTTACATTATTCGCAAAACTTGCCATTACATTGCATCTGGATCGGGGCCTCTCTGCCGAGGAAGACTCGCTCATTGAACACGGCCGTGAACTGGTGACATTATTGTATTGGGCCTGTGAGAGTTCGCTTGGCCTCTTGATCGATGTGGTAAACCATGGGAATATACGGCTTCACCTGGAAGGTAAAGCCGTATGTTCACTTCTATTTTATTGTTATGATACTATACATGTTAATGTTTAATTTAATTTGAAATAATGAATCCCACGTGCTCGCGTACTGTAAATATTAGTATGAGTGATGTAGTAAACGATGGCAACGCATCTGCAACGTCATTAGCTCTACGCTGTGGGCTGCCATCAGAGGTCCATCATCACAAGGACTTTTGCATATTTCAAGAGGACTTTTAAGATTTGCTCTAACAAGTGCTCCCTATAAAGAACCGCTATATTTAATTCTAGCAGTTCGGCTACGCAAGGATATTTCACGAAATATAGCAAAAGTTCCATGATTCACGAAAATTCATAGTAATGATTATTAGTTGTCATGAAAACAAATTCAATTTATGACGGAAAGCGTCTCTCAGGATAGCTAGTGAGGAATATTTTTGCGTCGAAATGAGGATTTACTTTGATATTTTTTTTTTACAACTTTAGTTACATTATCGAAGTTACATAATCATCAAAACGTTTTATAAAATGTTGTATAGACTGTTATCATCAGAAATAGTGTAGGTTTCTAGCGGTAAAAGAATTTATCAAACCGGTCCAGTAATTTCGGAGCCTATCCAGTGCAAATAAAAAACAATCAAATGTTTCCTCAGATATTAGAAGAGACATTAAACAGTTACCAACTGG
Organism: Eumaeus atala; assembly: GCA_017140195.1. NCBI lineage: Eukaryota > Metazoa > Arthropoda > Insecta > Lepidoptera > Lycaenidae > Eumaeus > Eumaeus atala. Next base: position 315,554 of record JAFELO010000294.1, read on the forward strand.
TTTCCTGTATTATATGATTATCTTTGACAATAATTTTAAAATAAAACTAAAATGATCAAATGTTTGAACAACGCAGAAACTAAATTAAACTATTATAATCCAATAGCTCCGAGCTTTTATTCTCGAACCGAAGCTAGATTATTAGCTGCGGTAAGATAAGGGCGACAAGGCGGAATTAGATCGAGGAGTGCGGGAAGCTGTCGAAAAAAAGTACTAGACGTAATTTTTTTTTTATATAATAGGGGCAAACGAGCAATCGGAGCCTTTATACAACTTCCGACGACCATGAACATGCACATAATTACTAGGCCAATGCGTTGCCCTCATTTTCATCCCCACTAAGGTGCCACCGGAGACTTATGAACCGTACGAAACGCAACAGCGAGGATGCCACTTTACGACGGTATCATGTAGGTGACCGGCCGTACCGGACCAATTTCTCTGCAATGCAGCATGGCAGATAAATAATGTAATGTTGTGCTAGTTGTGGTACACAATTCGTTTTATCGAAGAATTTAAATGTTACGACAGGAATAAATACTATGCTTGACGCTCTAAGGGCGCTCTTTATAGTGGACGGCAGATTTCATTCAATCCATATAATTGACAATCACCATTCCGTTTATGGCTACGACAAACGCTTTTAACAATAAGAACACATCTTCGTGCTAGTTTCCTAATGCAGAGAACAGAGCGCCATATAATAAGCTGATAATGTTTAATTATGTTAAAGTGTGGCAAAGCTTATGATTTTGTGTATGAGGGGTAATCTTAAAAAGATACAAACCCACCAACGAACAATTTAAATCAATGTAACGCTAAAACGACCGTGTTTGAATAATTTTTATAAGCGCTTTTGAATATAAGTCATTAATTTTATTTATAACATTTAAGATCCACTTTTGGTCCGTTACAAACGAATAAAAAATGATAGTGATAAGGTCCAACATGTATCGAATATAAACGTTTTCTTTATTAATTATCATTAGCTTCTAAAAATAATCTGCCTTGTTTCATAGGCCCGAAAATGGCATTGCAAAGTAAATATTTTTCAGGGTTATTATTGAGCTCTCATAGACAGGATAAGATGGTAAAATTATGCGCTCGATACCTCATTCAGTAAATGCTGTATTTAACATAAAATAATTTGTTTACTCATAATTACTGAAAACACTAATCTACAGAAGTCGTTCAAATTTCTTTAGTTGAGTTCTCAGACACACACTACCTTGTGTATTTAAAATTGAATTATTGTGAACATAAATAATTAAGCTGCTTTCAATTAATAAAGAACAAAATAGCCCAGTGATAAGACCGGAATATAAAACAAGTATAATGTAAAAAGTTTGTAAGCAACAAAATGAAATACTAAGTTTAGACCTTTCCACTTTCGGATTCGCGTCAGGAAAATAGTGTTCAACTTACTATAACGATTACATTAATTATAGCTTTGTATTTATTCAATCTTGTTTAACGTGATAAAAAACATTATATTTTGTGCTATAAATTGTATAAAAAAACTAATTCGTTCTGCCTGCATTCGTTCTGAGCGAATGGACATAGAAAGTGACCAAGTAGTATATGAAAAGGATCTACCATTTCTAATGTAATTTGAAATTATCAAACCCACATACACGCGTACTTTAAATATAGTGATGGAGTAAATGAGGGCAATGCACCGTTGAACTTGAGATTTCCGTAATTATAATAATTAGAATTAATCCGCTCAGGCAAAAACAGTTGTCCCCCTAACTTATAAAAAAAAACTATATATACTCATTAACTGAGAATAAATTCGTGTTTGTTTTTCACTTGCCTGTCTTGTATGCTCCATTGCTTTTATCCCACAAGGGATTTACGTTTTACCAAAAAGTTTTGAATGTATTCAGTAAATATAAAGTGAGTTGTGATGTTGGCACGACTGATGTGAGTTTAACTTTTGTTGAACTTTTGTTGCTTTTCATATCCAGACATTCAGAGGAGAAATAAAATTTAACAAGCTGAAGCTTTCGGTGTTAAAAATGTTTCAGGGGAATTCAATAATGAGACACAGTAGGCTCCGATGAATATTGCACTCATTGTCGAATATAATTTGCAAAAAAGATTTTAATGCCTTAACAACGTATATTAATTTAAAATAATGATTGAATACAAATAAATAGTTTTACGGGCTTCAATATGGTTAAAATGTTTAATAAAGCGTGTGTTAGTTTAAAACACTCATACAAAACTATTAAAATATACATCTTATTCTAAATGGTCTCTTTTAAACTTTGAGTCCAGCTATCAATAGAAACACTCACTTTCCATTAGAAAATGCTCTCTCGATCGTATGGTGGTTGTCCTCTCTTTTTCCTGGCTTGTATAAGTCATTGCTACCTTGCACTGTTTCCTGCTTTGACTAGGGAGCGAAAATGGAATTGCTCCTACTCCTCCTATTTTTTTCTGATCAAATTCGTTGTCGGTACCAAGACAGCTTTTCCCTCGGGGTCCCAGAGATCATATCAAAGGGTCGTAAGTGGTTGCTGCTGTCGATCCTGGTTAGACAGGAGTGGCAGCGGCGGGAACGAGTGGTGGACCAAGACCGTTAAAACGAAAAATCTCAGCCGTGTAAATTGTTCCATCCATTTAGACCACAGCCTTTAATGACATGTACAACAAACAAGTAGTTGCTAAAGAGAAAGTTCGGTGCTGCATCTGCTTTAAGACGCTTGAGTAAATTTCTCCCGATTCCTACCAAAACTTCCTTAGCGCAATCAATATTACTACCGATTTGGATTAAGCAGATGTGTTGTGCAATTGTGACATCAATGAAGCCTTTCTGTCTACTCTCGAACGTCTGCAAAATGTTTGTATCCGGTTTATTTCTGGGATCCGTAAATACGACCATGATTCTCAATATCATACGGAACTGCAGTGGCTTCCCATCAGACTACGACCGAATTCTCACATTCTCCACCTTGTCTTCTTTTCTTTACAATGTTTGTGTCAACTACTTTTCTTTATATTCTGTCTCCTTTTAAATACTGGTTGTCTGGAAGAGACCGCTTGTAGCGGATAAGACCGCCTTTTTGTGCCTGTGCATAGTTCTAAGTTCTAGAATAAGTAATTGTAAGAAAGAAAGTGTTTTTATCATTATTATTGTTTTAGAGACTCCAAATTATCATGGCGTTTAGAGCCATATTCTCTAAAATTAACCATAACACATAATCCAGTTGATTAAGATCAGAACTAGATAATGATCAGTCTCCAGCCTGATGAAGTCTGGAATGTTCGTGTCTAATCTAAATAGGGTGGATTGAGTTCCTGACCTAATGCGTAGTCTTGCTGAAAGGACTATTGTCGTTTAAGCCAAAGTGTACTAAAGTATAAACAGCACC
>JAFELO010000294.1:325786-343543 GCA_017140195.1 Eumaeus atala
ATGATATTGAATGAACACGTGAGCTGCGAGCTAGTGATGATATTGAATGCACACGAGAGCTGCGAGTTGGTGATAATATTGAATGCACACGTGAGCTGCGAGCTAGTGATGATATTGAATGCACACGAGAGCTGCAAGTTGGTGATAATATTGAATGCACACGTGAGCTGCGAGCTAGTGATGATATTGAATGCACACGAGAGCGAGTTGCGAGCTGGTGATGATATTGAATGCACACGAGGGCGATCTTTTATTTCACACCCGGCCATCGTACACCAACGCATTTTCCGAGAATCTGTAGAGTACGGGTAGTATTATACAGATTCCCGGAAAATCCGTTTCCCCGAGTCAACAAAATGAAATAACTCGGTGATATGTATGATAAGTTGTCTAATTTTAATGCAATAAACTACATTATTGACATTCTCATTTGAATCCATTTTCTGAAAACCTTGAAAGTTATAGTGAAAACCACCAGGTTTCACCAGGATGTTCACACAAGGCAAAATGTTACTGAGGCAGGTGTGACATAAATTATAGCTTACTACTGCTGAAACCTTCGTAAGTTTACAGCTGGGTGCAATACAGGCACCTCATTCAGGACTACCATTTAAATATATTCATTTCCACAAGTAGTGGAAAATGTGTTAAAAATTAATATTAACCTGCTTGCAATTTAAAATTACTGCTGCTAAGAATAAAACTAGTGGTATTTATGTAATCAGCACACAAAAATCCAAAATATATTGTGTTGATATATTGCTATAAAATAAGGTATAAGAAATCTCTTTACTTATAAGAATAAGTAATAAAATCATTTATTTTTCAGACTGTGGTCTATAGAAGTTAGTACTACAAAACAGCTCATAAATGTCATGTTAGTTGTAACTTAGAAGTCCTACCGGATCCTCAAAACATGGAGTTCCATGAACCGGCCAGACAGGGACGAATTGAGCCGACCCCTAGCATTTTCACAAAGTCTGTTAAAGTACAAAAGGATAGCAAGCCAGTTTTACGTAGTGTACACAGTACACGAACTACTAGTACGCTACGAAAATTTCAGAATTGTATTAATACAGTGCCAATTTGCAGATGTCCGGTTACGTAGGCACTGGGCAGTAGTGAATAGGGTAGTACATTGTAGTTTGGATTTTTATAATAAAATTTTATGATAAAATAATAAATATCGATTACTGTCCTTTGCTGAAATTACATACAATTCCGACATATATTTACTACCAAAAAAATAAAGAAGTTACATTTTCTAACTATGGAAAAAATGTTTAATTCTACGGAAACCTCGCAAATGCCACACTAAAAGAAAAATAATACAGCATATATTTATTACATTAAAGTACTCACAATTATAAACCCTAATTTAATATACATAAGTGTAAAATTTGCAAAGACAATTACTCCGATGATTAGGCTGAAAAGGATTTCTTGCCCCCACATCCCACAACATCCTCTGAAATTCAGTCCAATGTGAGCGTCGCGTCAGGACGCACGTCGCGTGTTTCTTGTGAAAAATAAAACAATAATATTTTATTTGTGATTACATTATTATTTATTGCCTAGTTCTGTGTATCATACAGTTAATTTTTTTTGTCACAGGTAAGTCTAACTACAAGTTTTGAAATGATTTGTTTATACCTGTTGCGCTTCGAGTGGCTTGAGGTTCGGGGGATTTTAACGATAAATGTATTCGATAGATTTATTAAAGCTATAAAATTATAAAATAATTACACTTTTGTGATATAAATATTACACAATGACTCGTCTCATTAGGTTATTTATATAAGAATAATAAATAAAATTGGTCTTATTATTGAAGTATCAGTATCCCACGGTTTCACCCGCGTAACTCCGGTGCTATTCGTTATAGCATCATACAATATAGCCTAAAACTTTCCTCATTAATGTAACTATCATAAACAAATATATTGTTTCAAATTCGACTTGTAGTTTCAGAGATTAGTGTGTTGAAGGGAACAAACAAGCTTTATTCTATTAAATAAATTAAGAAGTATATATATATATATTTTATGAGCACAATTTGTGATAATAAATGTGATACTCAAGCCATACTGTGTATTGGCTTATACCTATTGCCTATTGATCGTGTTTTTTATATGGAGTAATTCTGTGCCAGCGGGATATCAATTTGTCTCGTAGACAATGATGTAAGAAAATTTCTCGCATTTTACTTTCACGTATTACGTGTGGATACGCTAAAGAAGTCTTTCAGGATTGATGTCTTATATAAAGCTATAGCTAATGATACCTTTAACTAAACTCTTAACTGTGACATAGAAGAGAGTACTTGAGAAGTCCAATACAATTTTTTTATTGCTACATTACAAAACTCGAACTGGAAACATAGAAGATGGTTTCCAGTTAGAGTTTTGTATTTGTGTATTTTACAAGCCCATTAAAACTTCATTTTTATGATTTGATTCTTTTGTGTACATAATATGCACATTGCGTAATATTTATTCTATACAGCAAAGTTGAATGGCATAATTCACAAAAGTATTGCTCGAAATGCTGTTTAAACGTTATATATATGTTTAATTTCCTTTCTTTCACACATAAACTACTACTGGTTAAACTTATTAGTATTTGAGGGAGGGACCCCATCTGCTGTATATGACAAGGCCCCAACGGTGTAATTATGCCAGTGGTAAAATCTATACTCATAAACTTTCACATTTCTAATATTAGAAGGATGGGCAATATGGCTGTCATAAATCATAACAGTTCGTAGACATTGCGGATTGTAGTAAAAGCGTGTTTTGGAACAACACTATCAATCATGTTCCAATCTCGTTTTGATGAGTACAAAGGTTGGTTCTACTGAACGCGCAACCCTTTGAATAGAGGTGATATTCACCATCATCATTATCAGCCCCTATCGGTCCACTGCTGGACATAGGTCTCTTTCAATGAACGCCAAGACGGCCGAGCTCCTGGTACTCGCATCTATCCCGGACCAGCTACAACACGGAGCTCGTCTTCCCACCTGGTGAACGGTCGTCCAATACTTCGTTTTAGTAAACGCGGCCTTCACTCCAGAACCTTACTGGCCCATCTGCCATCTGTTCTTCTGAGTGTGTGACCAGCGCATTGCCACTTCAGCGAGATTATTCTTCGCGTGATATTGGATACTTTAGTTCTCTGCCTTATTATACTTCGTTGAGAATTCTATCGTACAAAGAAACACGCAACATAGCTCGTTCAATAGTCTATCGGTTTTCTTCTCGAAGTCATGTCGAAACAGACCGGCACGACCGGGAAGATGCCTCTCGCTCATACGAAATCGCCGTAAACGTGATAGCTTCGCTCAGGCCGATAGAGAGATAGAGCATACATTGTCTCTCTCTCTTCCACTCACAGCCAGTTACGTGTCGTATAACGAAAGTTCTTTAACCTCACCCGTTTGGTCTAAAACACACTTGTTTTTCACATTGAATACATTTAAGATATTATTACAAAATACATGCCTATATAACATCCCATGACCTGGACGGGAGTCAAACCTGCGACTATTGGCATCACATGCGCGGCTTACACGCTGCTCCTATTGGTCGACTAACAAGGCTTTGTGATTTGAATTTTGATTTGATCATTCCAAAACCAGTGAAACAGATTCCATTATAGTAATTATATTATTTAGCACCTCTTACATGCCCGACGTTTCGGTTTCATTGCAGGGCCGTGTAGGGAAATAGCCGTAATACGCCCTTTACGTTGCTCTGTAGGGTAAAGTCAAAGCAAATAGTTTAAAGGTTTATATGAACCGCGATAGAATTCACACTCCATTATTGGACCGCCTGAAAAAAATAATCTCCACGTCCATCACCTCGATGTTCGTAAATCCATAACAGTGCGGTTTAAGCGCCACTTCTTACCGCGCACAACTGTACTGTGGAACTAGCTGTCTCCCTCAGTATTTCCGATCTGATACGACTTAGAGGTCTTCAAGAAAAGGACATACATATTCCTTAAAGGCCGGCAACGCGTCTGAAAGACGACTAGTCTTGCTAATGTCTATGGGCTCCACCTGCACGTTTGTCCCCTATCCCGTAAAGTAAGATGAAAGACGCTGAAAACACAGAAACCTGACTCATTAAGTATTTCATTACCCTACCGAAAATTACCACTTCATCTTAGATTATAAAATAACATTGATGTAGGCGTAGGTGAATTTTGGAAATAGCGGCTATTTCTGTTGAGACGAGTCATCTTCTGTACAGGAGATATTAGTGGCAGAGTGTGTGCGCAGCCACTAGTGCACTATAGATTTTCTCTTTCTTCCTATGGGACGGCAATATGATGGCAATATGACGGCGTAACGCGCTCTTCTAGGTACGTCGATGTAGCACCGCTAACTCCTTCAGAAGACGCAGGGATTTCATGATAAATTGAAAAATTCTAATAACACTTTTTGTTTGGCCCGACCCGGAATTCGAACCTAGGATATGACCACGAGGCAGTCCAAAACGGAAAAAATATTTTAATGTAAGCACCTGACAGTAACCGGAGTCGTTACTGTCAAGTGAATTTCACTTATACTTAAAGAGTGCAATCCAGCAGTCGGAACCTAATCAAATCGTTACATACAACCTAAGTTCCTATCATCTTCACCACAGTTAGGCCTTTTTACGATAGTATCATGTGAAATAAGCGTGATAGTCAGATGTGGTGGGATAATCTAGTTTCTAGAGCAGTGGTATCCTTAGATGTTTGGACTACAACCCATCCGATTCAAGATTCAAATTTCGTGACCCGTCTAAGGACTATCTTTGGAAAAAGGTTCCTTACTTACCTTAATTTTTATCTTTCATCTGATACCCAAACGATGTATTTAAAGGGTAAGCTATACTTGCCTACACGTACGTATCCACAAAGCTCGCTCAGTATTCGCTTGTGACCCGCTAGTGGATGGCGTTTCGCGGTTCGAAAAACTCTGCTCTAGATTTTATAATAATTATAGAAGAGAACATCGGCGCATTTTTTTTTTTGAGATGGCATTTACGTAAACTTTTCGCGAACTCCCTACTCATTTGTCGCCTCTGCTATATAACACGCCATTTGTCTGTCCTCCCACATATTTCAATGTGCGTGCTTAGTACAATTTTAATGTGCTTAGCAATTTTTAAAGCTTCCATTGCTCATTGCATTCAAAAGAAACTGTACCTAAACCCTGCGAGAAGACAGTCTAACATATTTATATAAACATAGATATTGTGAACAACCATCTGCGCAGGACACACTATAGTGCACAAGTGTGTGCGCAGGCACAAATGCACTCTGTATATTCCCTTATTTTCCAAACCGAAAGTCAAACACCGGGGAAAAATCAGGCACAGGGCCGATTTCTCTGAGGCACGGGGTTGCAACATTGTTATTAGTAATTGTAAAATTCTAATAACACTTTTTGCATGTTCCGACTCGGGATTCGAACCCAGGCTTTGTTACAACTGGACCAGAGGCAAAGAAAGACATATATAAATAAGGATCGCGATTTGTAACGTTACACTCAGATCTCTCTTATCTACCCCAAACCCCAGCAGGGAACTGACGTGAAGATGTGTTGTTGTTATCCTCTATGTACCGGTATAAGCCAGTGTTACGTGGGTAAATTATGAAACTAAAAGTAACAGCGTTAATAAACGCTTATTATCTCGCTACATAAAATGTAATTATAAATAAATCACACTCATTAATGTTCGTTCGTCTCGTAATTCACCGACGCTTAAATTTTCAATTATGTTACAAAATATCAAACCTGCGAGATGAAGGGTCGCAAAATATTGTTCATTAAATATTTCATTATTTGTCATCAGTAACGTTGCCTGGTTACCAAATACATTTGGTGCTGTTTTTTATAGTGAACGTTTTAAAAAAGTGTTTTTTAATGTGAGCTACGCCCTCAGTCAGCTGGTTGTCGAGTACCGGTTACAAAATTATCTGTTACGAATGAATAATCAATTTACGCCAAACTTTTAATAATGCTGTTATATATAAATATGTTAGTTAGTAATAAATGGGAAACATGGACGTTTCAGTAATTTAATAACACAAATGAGACTGAACAATAGAGGCCCATGTCAATGGGCTCGAAACATTCTATTATTATTGTTAAAAACTTGTCATGAAAAGATATTACAAAAGTTTAAGGAATTTCTGATATAATGAAAATATGGAAGTACGAAACTTTTGCTCAATTTAAATATTATTGTATTATTTAAATTCGATAAACTCGAAGTTGTCTGTTATTTGTGTGGCTTTCTACGGTGATCTCTAAAATGATAATGGTATTTTATTTCTAGTTCGAAATTATACAGTAAATAAATAAAAATTTTCCGGGGTGTGGCTATGACGTAATACTATAAAAATTCTATAAAAAACTATTAACGACTGTTTCAAATGAAGGCCAAAAGTCGATTTCATTTTGCTAAAATATTTTGCGGCTTTTAGTGGCGAGTCAAAAATTTCAAATACTTTTTAAAGTAACGTATACATTTGTATTGTGGAAAAGCAAATATATTCTGCTAAACAGAAATAAGTTCCTCTTAATTTTAAAGCCCGCAATGTTACAAATGTAATTTAAACCTGCCAAAACCAGATTAAGGTGCGGAGTAAATTTAGTTCAACGTATCATCTGAATAACTTTTGTTAGCTAATATAAATTTCATATTTATAAAATATGTTCAGGTAAGGATACCGTAATAATTTAGACTTCGAGTAAATGACGTATGCTCGATGCTTATAGATAACTTTTACAAGTCTACTATCCCTAGTCAGACATTTATGTAGTTCTACTGCAACCCCTTCAAGACACGATGGGATAAATTATATAGTTTGGCATGGAAATCACTTGTGACCATGTCACGTGTCCAACACGTATTAACTGTTAAGTTTAAGCATGCATGCGCAGGTAAACTTACAGTTTAATCATTTAGGTTTCAATCGTGAGCTTTTTGACCGCATGTGAAGAAACAAATATCGTGGGCCAATCATCTGTTATGTGTGAAAATTTAACGAGCATGTACGTTATGTTCCATTTTAAAACTTTTTTAGGATGCGTTTTTTAACGTTCCCGGATGAACGTGGCCTGAACCGGCGTTACACAGCAGTAAATGACGTTACTAGAACGATTACCGTGTAAATCTATCGGACGTTACGGTGTCAACTGCTGTACTTTAGGAAGCCACGTCATATGATTGACGTAGTCAACGTTCTAGAGCCGACATTGATCGCATTATAACAGCACAGTTCTCCTAGGAAACTGAGCCTGAAGTCATATACTTTAATGGCATCGCGACCTTGTCTCTTTAACTTCAGTAGTAGTGTTTGGTGTCCACATTCTTTGAGGGAAGCCGAGGGTGACAAACACACACTCACAAACACACAACTTTTCAATGGGTCATCAGACTCATTAGTGACTTTGTACGTACCTACTTGAATTATTTTGTTATTTGAATTTAACAGTCTGTGCCGCAACTAGCGTTTTACACGCGAGATTTTATAACTGCGACATTGAGAAAATATTGGCCCTTGTTTGGCAATTTTTGTCAAGTATTTCTAGACATTAGTGCTAACCCACAAAATCATATTTCAGAAAAATATTCTAAGTACTAATAATTCTAAGGCGAAATTCTGGACGAAATGAGTCGGGCACTGTTTACTACTCCATATTTTATCAAATAGTCGCGTACAAATAATAATGTATTGGTCGATATGAGTTAAGAGGTCTTGTGGGGAACTTCATAGACCCAAATGGGCGGCTTATCACACCCGCCCAGATGGTTTCTCTGGGTTAACGACTATAATACTTAAATGATACCAGGGGCTAACGAGTCTGAATGTCTTTCTTAAGCACTATAGTAGAGACAAACATGGTTTGAAGTGAAAGGTGTGCAAGACAAGCTGGTGATGTAAGCGCGGTAAAACGTTATGCCCAGCGTTACGGATTCACACGAGTTTCGTCCTCATATTATTTGAATAATGCGTATCTTACATACGTTTCATATGGAGTAAGCTCCAATATATTGCCGTTGTTGAGACCCTAATGTATTTAAAGGGGGCCTATCGTATGATTCGTCCGGTTTTAAGTGACATTTTAAATTATAAAAAACCATAGCGCGAATTTGGCTTAGATTCACTTTTCAGTAAGACACGATAATTTTAAAAAGTTGATAAAATAGTCGGAGGGGTATTTTAAAATTGGAATGTATTTTTTTTACTTATTAATTATATTTTTGAAATAAATTATATCCAGCCAGTATCTCATACATAAAACCTTTTCCTCGCAATACTTTCTAAGTGGCTTGGTATAATCATACTACTCCTAATGTGACTCAAAGTCAATAGCAGCATTCAGGTTTTCCTGACAGTTGCAGTAGGAGAGAAGCCGCATTTGGCTGATTTTTAAGTAAGGTAATTCACTAGACAGACATGTCTGTCTAGTATACTACCGACGCGGTTCGCCCGGCAGGTGCATACACTTAACAGACATTGCAAATGCACATACCTATATTAGTAGTAATTACTTGGCTTCCCGCGAGCTTGTGTCTAGTGAATACCAAACTTAACGCATAAATATACATCTAAGACATAACATAATCAAAACGACTAGTATGACGTAGGCACGTGACTATCCATTTCTATTTGCAGTAAGTACCTATTATTTTTTTTAAAACTTATAGGGGCTAACGAGAAATCGAAGCCTTTTGATTACTAACGGTGCCCAGAGTTATACACCACCCTCTACTCACATACCGCACGAAACGTGACTGCATAGCAGTCACTTTAAGCGGTGTCCTGCGTGCGGGCGGTACTTCCCGGTCGTGCAGGCCCAATTCGCCTGTACTGTAACATGGCACTACCTCTTACTAAATTCACAGTAACACACTAATCACGTGGTCCGTGTTGGTGAAACCTGAAGGTCTATAAACCTGAAGGTCTATAGATTATTTACCCTCATGACAAAGACGAACGTGTGGGCATTTGTATTTTTCATGCCACGGGCAAAACGAGCAGTCGTAGAGTTATGGCAAACTACAAACACTATTTTGTCATATACATCACGTAGCGTCACTGTTAACTACAAGCATCACTTAAACAAATACATAATGAAATGTTATTTTAACTACAAACACTATTTAAACATTCGTTACGTAGCGATATTTTTAACTACAAACACTATTTAAACATTCGTTACGTAGCGATATTTTTAACTACAAACACTATTTAGACATAGCCATCACAAAGTGTTATTTTAACTACGAACACTATTTAGTCATATACATCGCGTAGCGTCATTGTTAACTACAAGCATTATTTAGACATGTACATCCGGACGCGTAATTTTAAATACAAACACAATTTAGACATACGTCACATAGCGTTATTGTTAGCTTCAAACGCTTTTTCTCTGTTTGTGTATTTTCTGTCGCCTTATATTTAGAATATATCTACACAAAATTTCAGAAAGAATAAAACCTATTTTTACTGTGACAATAACATACGTGGTAACATACAATAGTGTCTTAATTAAATTAGAATAAATTAGATAGTTCTACTTAATAGATATTATTACGTTATTACTTTTTAGAATACCCTCTTTATATTATTGTGTTCGTAAAGTGTACATGTATATTACGTAGCGTTATTGTTAACTACAAACACTATTTAGACATGTACATCACGTAGCGTCATTGTTAACTACAAACACTATTTAGACATGTACATCACGTAGCGTTATTGTTAACTACAAACACTATTTAGACATGTACATCACGTAGCGTTATTGTTAACTACAAACACTATTTAGACATGTACATCACGTAGCGTTATTGTCAGGAGGTTAGATTGTCTGTAGATCTTCTACTAATTGAACTAAAAATAATTTAAAATTTTGTCCACATTTATACATCATATGCACTTACGATCAATCTTGGTACTTTGGAACCTTTCCTAATTTCATTTTGTAAGGCTCTCGGGAACCCACTCTTGTCATTTCCAGTCACATTTCTACGTAAAATTTCTCAGAACCTTACTTTTCAAAGTATTTTTAATTAATATGGATTTCAGAGGATCGTAAGTGGAACACTTTTGAAGGTATAAGAACCACATTATGGCTTTTATTCTTTATAATAAGAGCTTATATTGCCTGGCGGTCACTATCTGAAATAAAGATATAATAATTTGCGGATTTATCACACAATGTTTGCCTAGCTCTCTATTATTAAGCATCATATTTCATACTATTTCGCCCGTCAGAGACGGGAGGGGGGGGGGGGTTTGAAGAGGCCGGCCTCCACGGACAAGCCAAACAATAAACGAGCTCAACAATCCTTATCCACGATACCGCATCATAAACGGCATCGTGCGCGCGCCGTCCCACTTGCGCGGCGAGGGGATCGTCTCCCCCCTTTCGGTTCCAAAAATAATTACTGCAGGGTAAGCCCACAAAAACCCCGTAAATTTCTTCCCATTTGCGGGAAAAGAGGGGTCTGTCCCCCTATAGTCTCCCTAACGTAGGAGACGGAGCAATAGCGACGCCAACCAGTAGTAGATCCCTCCGAAAAAAAAACATAATATTTGCCCCGAAAACAACATCGACGCCAAACTGCGTAGTGTTAAATCGCTCATATTCTTTAGCGACCACGCTACCGTAAAAATTATTATGCTTATTCTAGCAACAAAAAAAAAAGAACAAATCACCCTAAACAAATCTGAGCGGATCCAAAATTAGACGCTACATATATGAGTAGGATGTAAAAATCATAGCTAAACAACTTTAACATGTTGAATAGTACATAATATGAGTTGCCCTTAGCGTAGGATACACGTACAGTGTTCATATTTGTTACACAACTCGCTGTATCATAAGTTTAACGACTCCATTAACAACGACCCGATCCCTTTCAAAATATTTAATATTGGATATAGAAAAGGATCATTATTGGGACAACGGATAAAGGGATTCGCAACTCTTTTTAAATGGATTCCGGTGATCAGAAAAAGTATTCAAATTGTAGAGCTCAAAAGGTTAAACGAGTTTTATAACAACATTTCCAACAGAATAAAGGACTTAGTCTATAGAGTTGTGTTGTAATTATGTCTGATAAGATAATTCATTAGCAAGTCCGATTTTTTATATATATATAAATCGGCTTTCTAAATCTATAACTTAGGATCTATATTTTTTTCATTGCAAATATAAATTTCTTTTAGGCAAACGAGAAATAGCATAAAAGTCCGCGTAATTACTATGCCTAAGCGTTGCCTTATGGATGCGAGTAGCAGGAGATCGGTTGTCTTGGCGTTCATTGAGAGAGGCCTGTGTCCAGCAGTAGACAGATAAGGGCTGACAATGATGATGATGATTATGATGATGCGTTGCCCTCCTTTACTCCATCCCTCCGATGGGCCATCGGGATTGTGCATGAGTAGACTCACAATCCGCACGAGAGGTAATCCCGATCGTGCCGGCCGAATTCCGCTACAATTCAGCATGGCACTACCTCTTGCCAAAATATTTTCATTTATATACCATTCTAATTTTGTTTCATTTTGATGACATAGAATATGGACGGAGATTGCCAATAATTGCGTACAGGTGGCGATTGGGAAAATCAGTGGCTAATGTTCTTATAGCAACAATGACTGAGCAATTACACGACTACCGATACCCATTAACGCAGGTATCGATAGTAGTTATGCGTTTCCCTCATTCCATGGCTACCATTGCAGTTACTCACAAACCGCACACCGAAACGTTGTATAATAACCACTACTTTTGAGGGGGTAACTTGTGAACAAGACCCACCTTACCGGTCGTGCTGGCCCAATTCCTCTGCAATACGGCAGGGGCACTACGTCATAATATACAGATTGTCAGCAAAGAAACAATGAAGACATTTAGTCAAAATTCATAACTAATCGACGTAACCTTAAGTGTTTACGTATCAGAACAGCATGTATATGGATTCATTAAATTTCAATTAAAAGGTAACATAAACAAAACAAGGTTAATTTTTACCGAACAAATATCGACTCATGGAATAAATACTTTTTGTACGTGTTTTGTACATAATAAGGGGGAAATTGGAATCCAGCGGCCTATATACACAACAAAGTACGGTTTCATGGGTACCTAAACAACAATGTATTTGGTTTAATATGTATGACAAAACTATAATATTGGTAATAATGCCGTCTTAGCCGAATTTTGGCTACAGCCGCCATCTCTATTGAGAAAAGCCATTTGCGCAGGTCATTTTATAGTCAGATGGGACGGGATTTAGGCACAATCGGAGACAAATCAGGCGCAGCATCGTCAGCTTAACTTCGTGACTTCGGCCTCTTATTAGAAATTACTAATAACACTCTTTGTGGCTGAACATGCATGCCACTATATCAGGAGGCAGCTCAGTTCAGACCAGTTAGCGATAAAACTACTATATAGGTATATACTATTGGGTACCTACTATGTAAATATTCATACACACAAGTCTTAACTTTAAACTGGGCAGAATGCGGCATAAATATTAACGGCGAGTACCTCTCACATCTTCGTCTCGCCGACGATAGCGCGTGTTGGCCGAATCGTTGGAGAGCTTGCAGGAAATGTTGCACAGCCTAAAGGAATCCTCCCGACGTATTGGCCTCAGGATGAACTTGGACAAGACAAAGGTCCAACGAACACGTTCACCCTAAGCCGGTCAACGTCGATGGTGCTATTCTCGATGTCATAGACGAATAAGTTTTGTAAACGCATGCATGCACAATGAGGAGACATTCATAGAATGACGTCATAGGATCGTTAACGAGCCGTAGTGAATGTTCTGCACGGGCGGAGCCTGCGAGTGAAAGCGCGTATCAAGTCGGGCTTTCACTCCATCGGGCGATACGTTCAAAGATATTTTTGAGAAATGTTCTCACGTAAAATTATAACAACCAATTAACAGACGCAATCAGTTTTTTTTAACATCAAATGGATTGCACAAAATTTAAAAAAAGAGACGCTAGCCGTAATGAAATGATTTATTTGAACTAAAATTGAATTCGATTTTCTCCCATATATAACGCCCAACTACAATTATTGGCAAAGGAAAGTACAGACACTGCCGTAAAGTGACAGCTTCGCTGTCGCGTTTCGTGCGTTTTGTGAATAGCCGGTGACCCAATGGAGGGAGGAGGAAAAGGGGGCAACGCATTTGCATAACGATTAGGTGGGTGTCTATGGACGTAGATAGTCACAAAAGCCTTCAACTCCTCGTTTGTTCCCCTATAATATAAAGTGAAATATACACGGTGGCATTGTGCAGAGAAAATTTTATGCAATTTCAGAGGGCTGTATAAAAGTGTATGCGGAACGTACACAAGAATAGAGCTGAGAAACTCCAGCCGGGGAAGCTTTTATGATATTTTGTTGGATAAGATGAAGACCGCGGAAAGTTCTAGCGTAAACACTACCGTATAATAACACTACTGTTCGTGGATTATGTCGCACTTTATTCCATTTTTACCGATTAATCACGAAATCTCAGACTTACAAACTTGAAATTTGGCAGGTAGGCTCATTGCTAAGGGTGCGTTTTTGGGGGTTGTGTTAAAGGGTGTAACCGCATGGCACTGCAAGTAAATAAGATATAATACCTATGCCCCGCAGTTTAACTCACGTTAGAGATTTTTATAGCCTAAAACTTGGTTGGGAATTTTATCAGTTTAGTAAATTTTGCATCAATATTTTGCTATTTTCACGTGAATGTACGCTCAAATAAAAACACAGAAACATATAAACGTTCTAAAACATATTACTTTCTATATTTGATTATAAGTACAGGTCAAGCCTTTTTTACCTTTTTCGAAAAAAAAAATAATTTTCTAAAAATATCTTCAACGAGTTACAGCTGAACTGAGAATTGAGTACCTCTCGCTCGGGAGCTACTGCCGTAAAATGAGAACTATTTCGTCACGTTTCGTGGAGTTTTTGAGTAGCCGATGGCCGATTGGAGGGGAAGAGGGAAGAAGAACAAGACATCTGCACAGCGATTATTAGGATGTCTATGGGCGTTGGTACACATCAAAAGGCTCTCGTTGCTCGCCTGTCCCTTATTAAATAACAGTGTTTCGCCAGCTAAAATAAATTACAGCAAAATGATACCCATAAAACAATAACTGTGAAAGAGGTTGAGCCGTACAGAAGTTTCGTAAATGAAATATTTGCTTGACGTTAATATATAGCCGAGTATTAGCCGATGTAAAGTCACAGTTTTCAGTTAATGTTACCAAAAATAGAAATAATAATAAAATATACTCTATGAGATACCTTAAAAGAAACATAAAAGTTTAGTGGTCTAAAATGTGAAATCGAATTCAAGTCCTTGTCAAGACGAATTAAATGAGTATATTTTATTTTATTGTCAGTCAATTAGAACGTGGAGATCATCTAGTTGATGTATCATCCAGGACTAATGTACTGAAAACCAAATGAGTCCAAATATAATTCACTTGTGTTATATTTCATTAGCGCTCAGCCCCGACTTTGCTCGTGAAGGACAGGTGACAAATTATACACTAAAGCTTTCTTCAGAAGTAGCGATGGACGAAACGATGGATGTAAACTGTTACATTACTCACAGAGCTACTCACACGGTTGTGATAACTCATTTAGCAGATTTCGAGTAAATCTATCACATACAAGCTTTCGTGGACATTGTTTTATATACTACTCAAAACAAAATAAGGGCCACTTGCTTATTTACTTTTAAGTGCAATTTAGTAAGCTGAAAGTAACTGATAAATAGCATTATATTCATATTACGAACTCTTTGGTGTTTGATCTCTTTTATGCCTCTTTTACTTTATGTGTTCGTGTTCCTAATCTGAAAGTATTGGCCATTGTTTTAAGAAAAAAATGATTGGATGTTATTCTTATGTTTTTCTTTGATCGTCTTCTTAACTTGTTTCGGTTATTTTAGAAAAAAGGTTTAACGTTTTCAATTTTAATTGATTCATTGATCATCTCGCGTTAATCATGCCACCAGTACGAAGGCACATGGATACAATTACAGCCACACCAGAGCCATAACTATGATTTAAGAAGGAAGTTCTAAGCGTAACGTGGGTTTGCAGTTGGGTTTTTCTCGAAGAGCTGTCCAAAATGTATGGAATCACTTCCAAGACACTGGCAGTGTTGCCAGGACACCTGGTTCAGGTAGGCTTCGTATAACAACGACTCATGAGGACCGGTACGTCCAACTAAGTGCCCGTCGTGATCGTACAGTAACGGCCCGTAAGTTACAACACCACCTACGGCTGACAACGGGCACCCACGTCAGTGATCAAAGTATACGTAATCGATTGCACGAAGACCAGCAAACGTCAAGACGACGAGTTGTACGAATTCCTCTGAGCAGTGTTCACCGTGCAAACCGATTAAGATTCTCCCGTCAGTATTTGAACTGGGGGATCAGTGGGGCAGGTGCTTCTTACAGACGAGTGCAAAGTAAAATTTCTTAATGATGATCGGCGCGTTAGAGTGTGGAGACGACGCGGCGAGCGGTTTTCGGAGTCCTGCATTCAAGAAGTTGAGCGTTTCGGTGGTCCCAACGTAACGGTTTGGGGTGGGATTAGTTTACACGGTAAAACCGAGCTCACCATTTTAAATTCGGGTACCGTAACTGCAGAACGTTACATCGAGGACGTCATCAGGCCTCAAGTGATCCCATCTGCACAGCGAGTGGGGCCTGGATTTATCCTTAGGCAAGATAATGTCCGTGCACACACAGCTCGAACAGCCCAAACTGCCCTAGAAGGTTCTCATATTGAGGTATTACCATGGCCAGCTAACAGTCCGGATTTAAATCTGATCGAGCAATTGTGGGACCAATTGAAACGAAGAGTTAGAGACAATGAGCAAGGGGTCTACAACCATTAGTAGCTGATTGACGCTTTAAAAGATGCTTAGGAGGAGATTCCAGACAAAAACTAGAATGTATTGCTAAGAGAGGAGGACATACTCGTTATTAAAATGAAAAAAAAAAAAAAAACAAAAGTGACAAGAATAGTAGTTTGTCTTTTTCCGGTGATTTATTTCGTTCATGTTTTTCATTCAAAATGGCCAATTTTATTATGAACATAAAAAAAAACAATTAATGATCATTGTTTTAAGCAATTGTTAGCCTAGATTATAATCAATATCATCATTTTGTAGTTACATAAGTTATTTATTGTTTTCATGATATATCAAAAGATCTTAGTGGCCCTTATTTTATTTTGAGTAGTGTATAAAAGAAGATATTATTATAAAACGAAATCCCCAAATGCTGTAAGTGACCGATTTTCTCAGAATCAACTGAACAGATCTTCATGCGGTTTTCAACAAGATCGTTCACCGAAGAAGTTGTATAAGTTAATCACAGGCAAAGCCGGGGCGGATGGGTAGCTTTATATAGAAGCACATTCCGGAACTCTCATGCGTACCTTCAGTCTACGTCATCAGATAGCTCGATGGTTCACAAGAAATACCTACACTGCCATTCCACTTATACATATGTCAACACAATTTAAACGGACACCGGAAAGTGGGTCAAATTCAGCTCTCAGGATTCTAACTTTTATTGCACACAAGCTTAGACGTGATAGGGGAAAGTTATAATAATGTTGTATTAAAATATTGTGTTTATCTCCTGCTACTCGAATCCATTCCGGACCGGCTACTGCACAGAGATCGTCTTCCCACCTGGTGAACGGCCGACCAACACTTCGTTTTCCTAAACGCGGCCTCCACTCCATCGATCATCGGAGGTCGGTAGTTCATTGAAAGAGGCCTTTGTCTAGCGGTGGACCGATAAGGGCTGACAATGATGGTGGCGATGACGGTGATTGTGTTTATGTATCCACTATCATACCGCTGACGAGATTGTCTGTTTGAATGCGCTAGTTACGTGGGTGGACAGAGTGAGATGCTAGTTTAATACAAGGTGGATGTGACGCTAGTGTGAAGTGTCCACTCATAAATAAAATAAAATTGCGTAAGCAGTTTTGTGAGACTATGTATTAGATTAAGTTTTATTAAAAACTGAACTAACGAATTTAATTCAAATAAAAAAAAAATAGACAAAACTTTCATCCGATGCAGCTAGGCTAGAAATAATCATTTGTATGTATACCTAAAGGTGGAATTTCAAAAAATCCCTTCTTAGTGCTTACTTACATCATGAAAAGTAGTCCTGTAACAAATTTCAAGTTTCTAAGTACAATAATTTCCGCTGTGAAAAATATATTTATCTATATGTACATATACTATGTACACATAGAGATGTTACATTCTTTTTGAACCCATACGGTGTACCAAAGCTGCCTGGTACTGGCGGCAAGTTTTAAAATGACTTTTAAACTTACTGGGATTTGCAGATACCCAAACATTCAAACGAACCGAACCCGCGTAGTGTATTTTAGACACAAGGACTAATAGTGGCGCCGTAAATGTTGCAGAGGTAGGCCAGAACATTATTCCCAGATTAATTTTAGCTGCCGCAGTTTTATGAGCGCTTGATGCGAAATCAACTGTATAATTACTGTTCACATAGTACGGGCTTCAACTACATATACACAACTATTATAGTGATAGTCCAGAGATCGAAATTCGACAATTTTGTAGGTATTTAATCAAACCAACACATATCTCCATATAAGTTTCAACTGCTCCAGATTCGTTCTGTTTTAATTACCTAC
>JAFELO010000295.1:10206-23071 GCA_017140195.1 Eumaeus atala
CTAATATGGATTCATAAAGATATCTATGTTTTGTACTACTGCATGGTCCCTCTTCACCCCTCATGCTCACTTTACCGTGTAGGAGTGGTAATATTTATAGCTGATATAAATAGGGTAGACAAAGAAAATAGTGTTCATACACATATTACACAATAATAGTTATTTTTGTGAGTTTGAAATATGTGTAAAAAGTAAACATGTCAGACAGTAGCTGAGTACCAGAGCTGGCATTCAATAAACATGTGATATATTTGTGGCAACCATAATTTTATGTCTACTATTAAAGGCAAACAAAACAATAAACTAAAGAAAGACTTTTTAATCCAAAGGGTTCGTTTTTATCTACATTTCTAACATTCAGTTGATAGAAATTAATCTAAAGCTATTTATGTCCCAATAAACTAAAGTCTGGCAGAATATCAAAAGCTTATTTTCATCTATATACAAAACATGATGTTTTAATTTTGTTATTTGATAACAAATAACACCTACAGTCGTACAAGGTCAATGATTAATGAATTTAAAGTAAGCAATGGATATGTAAAATAAATTATTTTACTATCCGTTTAAATTTAAAAGTTGTAATAAATCTGTGAATAAAATCGTGGGTTCTACGTAATAAAAAAATGCGCAATTGAGACCGTGGCCTACATAGGGATTACGAAATATTACAATCAAGGAAGAGAACACCGTTTGCCAGCGTACCTATATATTTATATTTGTGTGAGCTTATCTAAACGTCATAAATAGATATATAACTATTATGGATCTATACAAAAACACAGAACCGTTTATAACAAAATTAATTTCATTACTTTAAGATAAAAAAGCTAAATGTATAATCGTGTGATGGGTCATATAAATAATTGAACACGAAGGAGCTCTATCGATTTTGTACTGTATCGTGACAATCAGCTGATGGCCCTTCAACTACCTACTTATTTACATGGAGGCCCAACGCAGTAGGTGCTTTGTATGGAAGATAACAAAGGATACAGTTTTATGACGTCCGTGTCCATACGACGTTTCCCAGCGCTCGGTGACGACATCTTCGTGATCTACTTCGAATAAATCACTATATCGAACACGAACACCAGTACAAACACACACTCAACGCAGTGATAAAAAATTTCGTCCACTAGCAGCAATCAGAAAAATAACATTGTAGAAAAACAATGGACACAATCCATAGAGTTAAATTTCGAAGATGATGTGTAATGAAAACTGTGTTACCAGCAGAAATTACCACATTATATTTACGAAAATATTTCTAGGATTATATCAGTCATAATTAAAGTGTAATTTGTGATAAAATTTACAAAAAACATATGTACTTATTATTGTGATTAATGAAAATTTTAAATTTTTTCATACGTCTCTATGTTTTTCAACCTTACGACGCAGAGATATCATAGAAGAAAATGCGTCAAGTAAAAAAATAAATTGTCGTTGAATTGTCTACGCTACCCCCCCGCGCCCTTCGCCTGGACCCAATTCACTGAATTCGTTGAAACTTCGCGTGTGTGACTTGTAAAATATTAAAAGTTTACTTCATCTAAATATAGAATTATCATACTTTTTGCATCCTACAGATCGTGTGGGAAACGAGCCAGTGTATGCTAAAACTTGTGCAAGTGTACCGAGTGTGGAAACATGTGTTTCGATGTGAATATTATTTGATGACACTAACAGTACATTAATGTCAACAAATTATAATTATTTTTCATTTCGGTTCATTGAGTGTGCTTAAATTTTCTTAAGAATATTAAAAAAACACGATTAAGTGCCCGATAAACTGTGTATAAATCAAGTTCTTGTGATAGCGACAGAGTAATTATAATGAACTTCCGGTAATGAGGGATCGGCGAACTTAATTAATAATCGTGTGAAGTCTGGTACAGGAATGGCCAACCCTACGATCGGGGTCTCTTTTGACCAAAATGATATGTCCAGGTAAATATAAAATTTCAACTGTATATGTACCGCAAACCTAACCTTATGACAATGTCATGAAATGGACAACTAAAAGATAAATTAAAATTTTAACACTTATTGACAGGATATGAACGTTACAATTAATGCCTACGTTTTGCTAGAGTACATTTTGTCTTAGTTCAAAATTCCAATTTGTTGTAGAATACATTTTAGTGCAGCAAAGAGTAGAAATTTTTGAAATAAGTAAGCTGTTCTGGTTAAATTTGTAATACATATGTGTATTTATATGGACTTTATTCTTATTGTAGTGATTATTGATATTCCAAAGTTACAAACCAATCTTATTATCTTATCACATAGGTAACAGGTGTTTATTGCTGATACTGAATGTAACATATTTTTTGCATTTGATAAACAAAAATTCTTATATTTGAAGGCAAATGTTATTACAAATTCTTCATAAAAAATTCTAGTATTATTACTATGACACTATTCAAGGTCACAGTTATTTATATGCTTATCATAAGTATTGATTATTTTGTAATCAACTGTGCTGTGCTGTGGCCCCATGGCTTTAGTAACCTAAAATCTATATTATATGTAAAGTCTACAACCTGTTGTTTCTAGTCAGATTTGTAAAGTTTGCATCAAAATTTGTTGCCCATTTACACATGTTGTATAGTCAACTATAGAGTTAAATAGACTTAAATATAAAACTTACTTGGAATGTTTTATGTTGATGATTTTACACATCCCCAACCAACTTTTGTTTAATATCTTTTATGTACAGACTTTGAAATTTTTTGGCTTTATTATGTATAGGTTTATCTCATTTTCCCTAAACTGTATAAAACAATGTTTCCCAAGGAATACTTCTTGCTTGGTATTTTTACCCTTTGTATCATGAAAAAATGAAGTTGAAAAAAAAAAGGTATTAGATTTGTACCTACAGGGAAGTGTTGTCAGGTGTCCTGTTTTCAGAGGATACACCCTGTTTTGTACTTGATTTGGGTGCTAAACTTCCCAATTAAT
Organism: Eumaeus atala; assembly: GCA_017140195.1. NCBI lineage: Eukaryota > Metazoa > Arthropoda > Insecta > Lepidoptera > Lycaenidae > Eumaeus > Eumaeus atala. The sequence goes on from JAFELO010000295.1 coordinate 13,174, forward strand.
CAAAACATTCATTAAAGACCATCATGATGAAATACTGAAAGTAGTCAAATAACATAACATATATCTTCTTCTATACATGTAATAAAACAGTAGAAAAAAGTGTCTGTACATTTAATATTTTTCAAAATAAATAATAATTGGGTGATAAGGAAATAGTAGTGTAGAAAAAAAAAAGTTGTATTTGCATGCTTGACTGCTTGTACAAATATTAAGAATATAGGTCAAGAAAAAGTTGCATAACTTTTAAAAACTAAGAGAGCTGTCATCAAAAAATTTACACCAGCTGAGGTAAAAAACAGCTATAAATAGTCTAAACTATAAAGGTCTAGGATATGACCTAATGATACTAAAAATGCAAAAAAAAAGTAAATGACATTAAAATACCTTGCTCAATTAAACCTCAATTATACAAAACCTTTGGTGTACACTCTGAGTGACTGTATGTGAGAATGGGTGTCTATCATTGTGACATTTAGTACGACATTAATGTCAAATCAGTGGTAACCAAAATTTCATATATGTGCGAACAGTACAGAAATTAATACCAGCCATTTCTGTCTTAGTTGATACTTTATTTACACTAAGACATGCAATGAACTAAAAAATTCAACTCGATTCAAATGAAAATACCACTATCAGATAGCATCAAGTACATTAGCATTCTCTTATATGGATGGAACAATTAAAGTGGTCTATGCACATATTCTCTAAAAGAAATAGAATGTAGCTCAGGAAAATGAAATCACAAGTAATGTCAAACTTCAGAAAACAGGTTGCTTTTACATGTGCACATACTGAAGCCAATATGGATATTTCTTTTACAATTATGAGGAACTGCTTCCACCTTAAATAAAAAAAAATGAATCTATGTGTTTCATCAATAGAGAATAGAATAGATCGAAAAAGTAAATTCTTTGAAGGCAGTTTGGACTCATTCGAGTTCAAGGACTAGAGAGGATTGTGTTGGATGCTCCAACTCTCCAATTTAGTCATTGCCTGTTTTGAAGTTTCTACACTGATGGTACCATTTGACTTTTGAACTTATATTCATAAATAAATAACTTGATATTTCGACTTTTCCATCCTGTGAACAGAACACAGTCACGGAAGGATTTAATGCCGAAAAAACAAATAAATTACGAAATTCGAAACAGCTCCTTTCCTCTTTCCCTACAATGGACCACCGGCTACTCAGAAATCGCTAGAAACCGATTTAACTGTCACTTTATCATTATAAAGTGATAGCTAAATCGTACATATGAGCGAAAGGTACCGTTCCGGTCTGCCGGCCTAATTCGATTGCAATGCAACATATCACTATCTCGTACAAATAACAGCTTTATAAAATTTGCGGTTAAAGTAGCCAGTTTGTTAAAACATAATAAAAAAAATCATATGCAAGAACCTAACATTATATGTATTGATGACATACTCATGATGATTAACTCTGAAATTGGACCACCTACAATGCAGTCAGTTTATGCAGATATTATAATTTATGAGTAAACTAGTTTATGTCTGTCCTGGTTTCTAAACAGGTTAATGGCTCATCTAAATCTGTAGCTCATGGACTAATTGTAGTTTATAACTATATTAGCTATTCCTATTCGATTTTATTGTTTCTGTCTGGATTTTATAAATGAATGATAGGTAATTATTAAAATGTCTAAGTGGGACATTGATAAACTCATGACATAATGTTAAAAACGATTGCAAAAAATGTTAAGTGAAGCACCAAAACATATTTAAAGAAGTATTTAATACTGTAATTGTTTGTATTTCTTGTTTAGTGAATTACGATTGTCACACAACATGGCAGAAGTGCCCATTCAAGGCGTTTTGGCTATTACTCACTTGCGGGTTTTCCGCACCACATTGGTCATACTAATTGGAAATTGAAACAATACCGAATCAGATCAATGACACATAAATATTAGCCGCAGTAATGAATGTGAAGTGATTTAGTGTTGAACAATACCCATCCAGCGTTGCTATCCTTTATCCCATCCCTTTTACAGTTATACTTATTTGGCGTTTTGGGCTACTTTTTGGCGACGCTATTGCTGCCGCCTCTATAGTTCAATATACTAGAGAAGACTCCTGTGACTTCTGGTTAATGGAGACGATAGGGGGTCAAACCCACCTCTTTTCCACCAGATGGGAAGAGATGTACCGGGTTGTTTTGTGGGCGTACGCTACATTATTCTTGGGACCGAAAAGGGGGCTCCCTCGCCACACTAGTGGGACGGCGCGCGCACGATGCCTTTTAAGATGCGGTGACGTGGATAAGGATAATTGAGCTCGTGTATTGTTTGGCTTGTCTGAGGAGGCCGGCCTTGCGGTCGGTGGTTGACTTGCGGTAAGAAATCAGCAAGAAGCCGTGATAATTATTTGGCGTAACGAAATGACACTCTTTTAAAAAATATTCTTACGTTTGTGGAAAAAAATAACAGAAAAAAGGAATTGAAAACATTAAAAGTCTCATTAAATATCTCATTGAGGTAACTGATTTCGAAAATATATATAGATATAGTATCAGTTTCATCAATATCAGCCCTTATCGGCCGCTGGACATAGGCCGACCGATAGACGACCAATCTGCTGCTACTCGCATCCATCCCGGACCGGCTACTGCACGGAGAACGTTGCCACTTGAGCGAGCCTATTCGTCGCATGATATCGGATACTTTAGTTCTCAGCCCTATGATTTGTTACGAATTCTGTCGGACAGAGAAACACCCAACATAGCACGTTCAATAGCCTCTTGATCTACCGCAAACTTGCGGACCAGTCCTAAATTAAGAGGCCACGATCGGCTTTCTTCTCGAAAATATATCTACCTAATTGCAGTAATTGCCCAAGGTAGACGTATTTGTCTACGACTTCGAGGATATCACTATCGACGTTGACCGGCCTAGGGAGAACCTGTTCGTTGAACATGTTCTTTGTCTTGTCTAAGGTCATCCTAAGGCCAACACGTCGGGAGGATTCATTTAGGCTGTGCAACATTTCCTGCAAGCTCTCCAAAGTTTCGGCCAACACAACGATGTCACCGTTAACACTTATGCTGCATTAGTGAACAGTTTCGGGGAAATAATATCCCCCTGTCGCACAGGAGTGCCAATCCGATTGCATCAAGGATGATGCAATCGGATTGGCATCGTCATACAATGCTCTCAGTACTTCGACGTATCGCCAATTGACCTGTAAAGGTTCCAGAACAGCCCAGGTTTCGACACAGTCTAAAGCTTTCTCATAGTCCACAAAGGCAAGGCACAGCGGCTGATTGTACTCGTGTGTCTTTTGAACAACTTGCCTTATGCTGAAAATGAATTCGTCCAGCTTTTGTGGTGAGACCATTCGTCAAAACTCTTAAGCACAACTTGTAAATATTGACGAGAAGAGAAATGTGTCTGTAATTTTGAAGAAGTGATTTGTCACCCTCCTTAAAAACAAAACGTCACTTCCAAGCCATGCCTTGGAAAAGATTTTAATTTTGTCCTTCAGCAGGGCGTACGCTGAAGGACGGAATAAAAAATCTGTCTAAGCTCTCTTAATACAGGTTCACCTCCTGCTCTAAGAAGATAGACTGTAATTCCTTCCCTCCCCGCAACTTTTCCCCCTTTAAGCTGTGCAAGAGCTAAACTAATCTCACTCAAGCTGACGTCCGGCAGATCGCCTGACATGACATGTGTTAGGCTTGCACGCGGATCGTTGTTTAGGATATCAGAATGAGGAGTGTGTGACGCATACAACTTGCTATAGAAAGCATCTGTCTCAGATAAGATCCCAGGCTTAGAAGATACGGTAAGCCCAGAATCACCCTAACCTCTGTCAGATGACTTCTTCCAAGCTTCTCGACAAAAACCTTCGACCCTCTATCCTGCTAAATCGCTTCGGTAACCCGTTGCGTATCTGAGCTGCGAAGGTCTCGGCGTATTAGTTTGCGGATTTGCTTTGAAAGAAACTTGACATCGGCAGACATGACGTCTTCGTGTGCTCTGTGTTCCCTCACAAGTCCGAGCGTCTCACCTGAGGGTTTAGCTCTCCCGCCCGTATACTTAACCTACAATATCCTTCATCTCCGCCCCGCATGCAATCAATCACGCCACTCGTAGCCACGTCAATTTCCATAGTAGTTTCCGACGTAGCTGGTGCATCGAACCGGTTTTTGAATTCCAATTGGAATTTTTCGGAACCTACCATGGTTAATCGGAAGTTAGGTCGGAGTGTCGACTGTACTATTCAGACACCATATAAAGCCCATATTCAGAGACCCTCTAACCAATCGGTGATCACTTCCGGTTTTAAAGCTGTTGATCACGGAGACATCCCTAAATATATGCTCTAAGTCCGTCATAATAAAGTCAATCTCATTCCTTGTCACAGTATCGGGGCTCTGTCATGTCCAATTCCTATGGGCAATCTTCTTAAAATATTAATTCATAAAGAAGTGGCCCTCCTTCTCGAGACAGTTTACCAATATTTGCCTCCTGCAATTTTGACTTCCGGCCACATGTGGTCCCAGACGGGATTCGATATCATTTCGGACTCCCACTTTGGCATTAAAGTCCCCCATAGGAACATTGAAGTGGGCCTTACAGGTGTTGTTACCTATGAGGATATCTATAAGCCTTTGAGATATCCTCATAGGTTGTCTCCACGTCGTCATGGGAATGTGTCGAGGTTGGTGCGTATAATTGTATCACTTTAAAGCTATTATACCTCTTATTGAGTTTAAGCATGAGATACGCCACCCTACCCGACACACTAGAGATTTCGACGATGTTGCTCACGAGGGACTATTCACGAGGAATCCCACGCCGCCTTGTGATGGAGTGTCGCCTTCTCTGAAGCGGAATAGATTACCTGATGGCAGAGTTATGGTGTCCTCGGACTAGATCGTATTGGACGTCACACATCCCCAGAACGTGCCATCGGAATTTTCCAGTTCCGGCTCCAGATCAACCAAGTGGTTATCTACTCTGAGCGTTCGTCCGTTATACGTAGCCAGGTCAAATCGGTGATAGCGATTCGTAGCCCGAAGATTCTTGGCACCCCTTATTCCACCTTTATCGTGGCCGCTGCCGTGGCTAAGACTAGTGGAACTACTGGGAACTAGAGGCCGAATTCTAATGCTGTCGTCCATTTGAGGTTATCGCTCATAACTGCCACGCTAAGCAGGCTGATTGGCAATCGCAGATTAGGTTTTGAGACCGGCGTCATCATATATCATAATTGGGACAACGACGGCACCTTCATGACGATATTACAAGGGTTCTGTTTTAAAGATTTTAGTGCAATAAGGTCTCTATTGCACGGTAGGCACGAAATTCAGAGGCAACACTTTGACTGTGTAGAGGAGGCACCAATCCTAATGGGAGTGCTGATGCACTGCACCCATTAGGCCGCCATGTCACTTCACCGTGACAGCTAGGCTGTGGTGTTTCATGCACTTTACGAGTTTCAGTTGATCATAGAAGGTCAGGAGAGCAACGCATCCGCACAGCAAAATTAAATGAGTACTAATTAAAGAATGACAATGACAGGATTACGTGTTACACAGTTGCTATGTTAGGTCATCTTCTCCTACACGCCATCCTCCCCGGGATGCGTGTCCATTTTTTCCCATAACGCCTACAATATAGTCTGTTCGCCGAGTCCGTTGTTGCTGGTCTGCGTCAGGAGCGAGCCTCCTAACCTCCACTCTGTTACCGCTCATCAGGCTACTAAATTAATATCATACCCGAAAAGTATTTGCTTCGGCCACTAGTTGGCGTGACTGTCTAGACGCACGGTTGATATCTGCCAGATTTTGGTTCACGCATTGTGAGACTTAGCTCTATAATTTTCTCGACATGAATAAGGCTTGCATCAAAATGCGGGGCGGGCGGTCAAATACCTAATAAAAACAGAAAAAATCTAAAAACTGTTAGAAAGTGTTCTGTTATAGATTCTAAGTCAATAGGCGTCCACAAAGCGAGAAATCGCAGGTGGTAATTGCCGCACGAAGCTGTGCAGTCAGTGTGGACGTACCTCGGCCAAGGCAAGCCCGCGGTCGAGCGTCCGGGTGCCCGAGCCATTGCATCGTGTGTAGACTTAGTTTTGCTCTCGAAATTTAAGGGTGCGCAGTATACGAGCGAGGCGTCTCTAAGCAAAATGACAAAACGACATGTGCTATAACGTGTCGTTTTGTCATTGCGTAGGCCGGGTCACGTCCACACTAACCGCGCGGCAACAGCCTCACGAAACTGATCGCTCAGTGTGGACGCGCCTTATTGAGAACTTTTTTCGAACATCTTCCATGTATTTTCAACAGCTTTCCTTTCAATCCTGTATGGCTTTAATATATGCGCCTATAGAAAGATGCTACTAGTATTGTATGTTTCAGTTGGTACTTCGGCGACATGTCGCGCGCGCTGGCGACCAAGCTGCTGCTCAATGAGGCGGAGAGCGGCGTGTTCTTGGTGCGGGACTCGAAGACCATAGTCGGAGACTACGTGTTGTGCGTGAGGTGAGGTGCTATCAGCTATCCTATTAGTATTATAAATGTGATACTTTGTATTTATGGTAGTATGGACTGGACTGGATTTTCGGGATTTTTCCATTTAACATATTATTGTGGCGTCACAAATATTTGGACCCCTGGAACTTCTCTAACGATGTCACAATTTGTCGACCCCCACCCTTAATATGATTCGTATCTATAGATAGTCCATTAATCTATGTTATTTTATGCAAAAACTATTGAACATATTTTGTCGAATATAGAACATTTTTGAGAATGATAAAGGGCATCAGTGATAAACATCTTTGCTTTTGTAACCTATTAATTTTTATTAAATCAATAATGTAGATCCTCCAGTGGTCGGACACCGGACCACAGACCACATGAAACGAGACAACACGTCTCCCTAAACCTGAAGACAGAAAGTCTTCGTAGTCAGTCGAACTGTTGAGGCTGGGCTAGCGCCGCCAACCAGTATTAAGGACCCTCCAAAAAAAAAAAAAAAATCGAGACAACATTCTGAACCGTCAGTTCACTCCGACTTTACGTGAGCTTGAGAGCGATTCTGCTGTAAGTTAGTAATAATATAAATTTAGTACAGTAAGAAACATGTAATGTGGATACAATGAGGAAAAATAGGATATGTAATGAGTAATACTTGCCAGACAGATGCAGTCGCTATGCTACTGAAAATATTTCACCATCGTTTCATTAGCAGGAAGTATATCATCAAACCTGGAAAAACCTATCTCCTGTGCAATAGATTCTAGTCGCACCAATTTTAATTAAGCGCAAGCTCCGTTCGCAGGACCTTTTTTTTACGCGCGTTAAAAAAACGTTAAGACTATACTAATAGTATAAGGCTGAATAGTTTCAAGAGCTACTGGCCCGAACTGAAAAAAAAATATTTTTGTGTTGAGTAGCCCATTTATCGAGGATGGCTACAGGCATATACCATAACACTACCACTAATAGGACCGCGGATCTTAGTAAAACATAAAATGGGCGCCTATACATCACGATAGTCATCACATACTGCTTTGTAGTAAAATCGGACTGGCCAGACAGTTGTGCCGATAATTGTACAGATCATGAGATTTGGGATGGTCCTTAAAGAGGGATGTGATGAAGAAGGCAACGCATCTACACAGCGTCTTCGCCGTAGTTTACATGCATCTGTGGCCATCAAAAGGCTCCGAATGACTGGTATGCCTTCGCATGCTACCACGAACTTAATACTTTCAGATTCTTATTTTTACTATTATTTCCAGGGAGGATGATAGGGTGTCCCACTACATAATCAACAGAATACTATCCCCGGAGGGTTCCACGCGGTACCGCATCGGCAACCAGGTGTTCACTGATATGCCGTCGCTGCTAGCCTTCTACCGGCTGCACTATCTGGACACGACTCCGCTGGTGCGGCCGCTATCGCAGGCCAGTGCACAGGCCAGCGCGCCGCCGCAGCAGCCCTACCACGTGCTAGAAGTTGTGGAGGCCAAGTTCAACTTCGACGGAACTGTGAGTATTGTTAAACAACAAGGTTTAAGGTCGACAGAAATATGTGCATTCGTATGGACGCGGTTTTTACAGTTGGTTGAGATCTCTCGGTCATGATCTGCATTAACCCGTTCACCCAAAGCTACCGCTCGCGAGTTGCCCCTGACGTCAAGAGTCACGGGAGGAGGGACCGCCGGTTCCGCTGGCCACGATAATAATAGTTAAATTTGCTAATGCAAACACTATCGGGATGCATCTCCCCCTGAGGGGGAGCCGGACCCTTTTCGACCCCAAAACTAGTCTCGCCCGACGACTGTTCATAGCAATCCGATGAAGTCGTATAGGGCTTCCCTACTCGGAGAAGACCACCACCAGGTAGTAGCTTAATCAAACAGATTTTTGTAGGAGATAGTGCCACGCTGCATAGGAGGACGTGGTGCCGTGCATGGTGCATGACACTACCTCCTCCTACGCAACGAAATTGGGCTGGCAAGACCGGGGACTCTCCGGTAACTCTCATCCCTTGATACCACCGTAAAGTGGCACCTACGGTGTTGCGTTTCGTGAGGTTTGTGAGTAGCCGGTGGGCCATTGGGGGGGGGGGNGAAAAGGAGGGCAACGCATCGGCATAATTATGCTAATGTTTACGGGCGTCGGTAGTCGTAAAAAGATTTTTGATTATGCTAATACTTTGTGAAATATTTGCTCGTTGAGTCGTAAAATATGATCCCCCCCACTCAAATTTTAAACTACAAAGGGGAAAATTGTAAAAAAAAATTAAGAAAATGGATTTGGTACTTCAAGATATCTGCGATATCTTTGATTGGTGGCTACGAAACCCTTCATAGGGGAGTTCGACTCGCTCTTGACCGTTTTTTTTTATATATTTCATTTAGAGTGTCTTACTATTTTTATTTACTTTATTTTTTATTGATTAACCTGGTTTACATGTCATCGTCAGTCGGACTACGTCCCCTGCTAGATATAGGCCTCCCCTATAGAGGGCCATACGTCACGAGCCAAGTTTAAATGTACCTACAATGATTAGTTCAAATAAAGAAAGAAAATAATGGATTGTAACTTAGAAATCACAGAATAAGCTAAAAAGTACGAAATAAGTTCTGAGACTCTGGATCTATACATCATCCGTTAAAACATAAACTTCGACGTAGAATTACAAACGGTAGCTGGAATCTATACACAGTATGTTAGTATATTTTTAAACGGATTGAGTCGGCCCAGTTACGACCAGATTGCCGGAAGTAATGCAAAATGACTCCCGTAAATAGGACGCCGGATGATCTGCACAGGTTCTAGTGATAAGTCATCAATTGTAGTTTTAAAAATACCAATAGAAATACTATACTGTGCCCCGAATTCGCCCGCCAACGTAGTCTGTCCTAGCTTTATTTATGGTTAGACTTATGGTATCATTTTTGGGGCAATTTACCAAGGTCAGGATGAGAGCCCGATCGCATTGCATGGTCCTGAAGGCTGGTCTACGATGAAAGCAAGATGTGGATGGAATGATGATTAATAGACACTTAATGTACTATACATTAGAATGTATTTTATACAGTGGAGTTATATTTTTTAAATTAATGTTAGATTACGTTCCGACCGAAACTAGTTTTGCACCCGAAACCGAAGCCTCATTGTGTTGTGCTCATTTTTTAACATGTTGTCTTACAAAGTCTACACTGCTACTACTCCTTTCAGGAAGAGCTAGTGCCATGCATAGTTCATGACACTAAATCTTCCTATGCAACGGAATTGGGCCGGCACGACCGGGGAGGTGCCTCTCGCTCACATACTACCGCCGTAAGGTGGCAAGCTGGTGGCCCATTGAAGGGGAGGGAAAAGGAGGACAACGCATCCGATTGCTGGTTT
>JAFELO010000295.1:29449-60513 GCA_017140195.1 Eumaeus atala
TAAACGGCAAAGTGGGCCACTTCCCATTCACCTATGTGGAATTCTTGGATGAAATCCCCAGTTAAATGTGTGTGAATGTGCTAGTGCTTAACTTAAATGTTAAAAGTGAACAAGAGACGGGGTACGGATTAATAAAAAAAGAGAGGTATATTTAAATAATTGTTATAATGTCTGCTGTTGCATTTGTGTCCTAGTAATATACCATATTACTGTGCTAGTGTACATGGTTATTCTTAAAACATTAGCAAGCTCTTAGGAATAGACAGCTAATATATTATATACAACAACGTTTTTTTTCTTTTGAAAGTAAGGATGGCTGCCCCATAGCCGAAATTTGGCTTTGGTGATATAATTAATGTTACATGATGTCAGAATGGGAATGCTCCAATTATTGGATTCATGTATGTTTATGTTACATATGTACCAATAACCAAGGCAAATTTTTAAATAAAAAAAAATAAAACATGAACACATACCTAAATAAACATTGAACGTAATTAATTTTAAACACCTACTGATTTCTACATACTAGTCTCTTCAGCCACCACTAACTCGAAATATACCAGCAAGGTCTTAGAAATGTTTGTGATAACTCTCAATACATCCATCTTTAAGCAGTGTAATGTCTTATTCAAAAGCTGCACAAAAGTTGTTATTAGCTATTTATTCCTAAGAGCATTGAGCATTGGTGTTATAAGAATAGTCCTGTATACTAGAACTTGTGGAATGTACCAACGATTCTATAAGCTCATTTTCCTTAAGGAATTCAAATTTTAACTCTGTATACTATTTACCTGTTTAATATATAGGCTGGGATTTGAACCCAGTTTTACTACTCTTAACAATTTAGTCAGTACTCAATGACTAAAATGGAAACCACTTTGATGACTTGTTGTTGCATGTTCAAAAATACTGTACGCATTGGATGTTTAAAGTACCATTCTACAATTATATTATGCACAAATATATATGCACAATTTTTATGGATTTACAATTTTTGTACACTTAAAAATAATTGCTATGATTTTCCATAGGCAAATAATAATAATTATTGTAGACTTTATTAAGCCTTTGAACACTGGATTAATCTATCATAAAAAGGAATTGATTTAAATGTATATAATTAATGTGAAATTACGTCTTTTTAAAAATATGTATTTTATTTATTATTACGAAGCATTAAAATGAATGATGCTTCAGTAAATATAATTTGAATATATTCAATTGAATTAAAACTTAGCTTAGCAAAATCATTCACATATTTCATATCATGAAAATTCTATTTATAGTCACTGCCAATATTTGCTTGATTAATCACCACAATGAAACAATGCATTTGTTATTAATTACACAATATGTTAGGGATGAAAACAACATTCATATGCATCACCATTTAATTTTGTTTGTGACTGCCGCGTCAAGTAGTGGTAAGCATGTTCAACCACAGTGCGAGGGTTGGTGTCCTGGGTCAGTACAAAAGTGTTTTTGGAGCTTTTCAATTTCTAATAAGTGTCCGAAGTCTGGAAATTGGAAGTGTTAAACCCGCCTGCCCCCAGAGAGCATGTCAGGGTTTATATCCTGTGCCTGATTATCTTCAGTAGTGTCGCAATTCCATCCAATCGGATTACGGGACTGAAGGGATAAAGTTTTAACATGTCCTGTGCAGTCCGCTAGTATCTACAGAGTTGATTCCCAGTTTGTTGTTATGTGTGTAAATTTGTTGTATGTCCATACATTAATTCATTTTATTAATAATATTTCATGCACTATATACTGACAGCCATGATTAATTATGTTATCTAAACATTTCAAATACTTCATACACAAAGACTGCAATATACTAATTTTTTTTTATATATACATATCAGTCATTCAGCCTACATGTACACCTTCTCATGGTAACAACGACAATATTTATATGACATCTATAATTCGTATAGATAGGTTGATGTTATAGTTAGATACTCGCTAATTACTCGACATTGCCACGCCTTAATGTTCCTCACATAGGAATTGATGAAACATCGAATTTTATAAGACAAGTTGATATTTGAATGTTGAATGCTTGCTCCATAATCTGTGGTTTGTTTGTGCCAGCTACTATTGTATGAAATGTCAAACCTGAAAGAAATTTTAATACAAGAGCAGCCAAATGCATAGTTATTAACATTATATGTCAATAAATATTACAATTCATAACTTACATTCAAAAGTATTTGTATTACTAGATTCATTTGTCAAGAAAGCTACTATTGTTACTAAATTTTGACACAAGAATATTTGATTTACTATTTATAATATATTATATACTTAAGTGGGTATGTACTTTGTACCTATTTCTGCTCTTTGGTTTGGCCCCAGGTATAACATAAAATAAAATGAATAATTGACGTTTCTTAGCACTGATTACACTATTGCATGTTGAAAGTGTGAAAAAATGGCATTTAAGTATAAATGATTCATATCATGAAAGTATTTATTTATTATTAAGATTGTTTAAACATAATAATACACTATATTGATTTACATTCTGGAAATATTTTTCGAAACCTTAGAATGATTTAAAATTCGGAGCAGTGGGGAAATTTGCTGTTACTGTTTAATGTTTACTACCTTGACTCAAGTCATTAGAACTGTAATGCCACCATTGTATTGTAAAATAATGCATAAATTATGTTTAATATCAATGCCTCAATTTTAATATTGTACAATTAATTCCGGATTCGAAAACCATTGTAAATTATTTGCAGATTCAATGTCTAAGAAAAATTTAACTGAATGGGTACATGAACTTTCGGAATATGTGATATATATATTTCTATAGGTAAGTATATATACTTCATATTGGTCACTGTAACCTCTTAAAAAGTTCCAAATTGAATACTAAACTTTTATTAAATTCACAATGTTTTATAGGCAGTGCCCTGCTTGCATAGCAGACGAATCCGCCTGACACAATCAAATAAAAATTTCACGCTCATATAACCGCCGTAAAGTGGTTATGCTATAGCATTTCGTGTAATTTTAGTATCTGGTGGCCCAATGGCGGGATGAGGAGAATCAGGGCGATGCATATACATAACCTTGTGGATGCAATGGTATTGTGGCTCCTTTGCTCGTTTGCAATGTAGGGGCCAAAATATCAAATATTAATACTTTCTTTTGTTAGGCACAATGCAATGTGTTATTATTAAATAGTTATTTAAATCTAAGCTTAACCATGCCATGAGCATAACTGTTGTATTGCAATATCTCATGTAACTCTAGCTTTACAAAAGCATGATAGCAATCTTCCAAAATAATATAGTCAATATTTTTATAATTGCTAATGCAAAAAAAAGTATTTAGTATTAGAATTAGATTGAAGTGATGAGTATAACGGAATTTTAATTATAACATTTAAAAATTACCATACCATATTTTTTTCTCTAAAGCCTCAAAGGTTGCATACCTTGCTTGAATAGTCTCATAAGTCATAAAATTTGACATATATGCATTCAGTTAGTGTAAAGAAATTGACAATATGAGTGTGACAAGCATCTGGAATAGTTTTTTATATATAACTTTGATACAGTTGTATGTCTAAAATGGAGGCAATAAGTTACATTTACAATTCTACATAAACAACTTAAGAACCTAACCTGCTTGTTACACGAAAAAACTGTCATAATCAAATTTAGAACTTTGTATTTTTTAATCATAGTAAATATTTTTACTAGTAGGAGTATCTGTTGTCTATGACATGCAGTTCACAATCATCGCCGAAACTTGACTGGAACACTATTATTGTTATTGTATAATTTATCAAATTGAGGAAAAGGAGTGTTTTTGTCTAAAATGTTCAACAAACATTAAAATACATGAATAAACTCCGAAAAAAATGGGATAAACTAGGTTTGTCATGTGTAATTTTCTCGTAAATTTACGAAATCATTATATAGTACTTTTGGGTTATGTATAGAGTACTTTTATTGTAAACAAACTATGCTCTCCTAGATAAATGTATTTGATAATCAGTACCTATATAATAAATACATTATTTATTTTATTATTAAAATATCAATTTTAATATGTATGTGTGTATTTTTAAATACATAATATTAATAATTTTTTACTAATAATTAAAACCCTGCGTAAAGTCTAGTGATTGTGTTTGATGTGCAAAAGTAGTGCTTTTGGAATTTTGTAACCATTGGTAGACTAATGGGTATTATCACATATGCACAAATTACGCCATTCAATATATATGACATTAAGAATATTCATTCACTGGCTGCATCTAGTTTTTTTTTCATGCTTAAGAACACAACCTTTTTTAAACTTTCAATTTAAATTAGCATAGACTTAACTTTACATTTTATTCATCTCATAATTATTGTAAATTAAGGTTTGTAAATACCAAATGTTTACAGTGTATATTAAAATATATTTTGTGATTATGACTTATGTTATGTATCATAAAACTAAGTTGTGAGAAAGGCTTGATTTTTTTATATGTACATTTAAGTGTAACATTTTTTTAGTAATAAAGTTTAGGAAGAAGCATGTGTTTGTTTTATTATTTTTATCTATAGCAATTTACTCAATGGGTGACCAAAATCAGTTCCAGATGGAAGGGTCCATATCTATCCTGTCCCATACACTTGAAAGATTGAATCAACTAAATTCAAGGGGGTTGTAAAATTATATGTAATGTGATTTACCACTAAGTACCAACTTGTGGCTCGACGTTTAGAAGGAACACCCCTGGGATTTAATGGGTAGGGGGAATGCCTGCGGACTCCCGAGTCATCAATTTAAACGCACATTCAGCAACCATAAATAAAAAATCGGTTCCATTACGTTTGAGAGTTACTTTCTCTGTATTTGATAACAAGTCAAATGTACATTACATTTACAAGAGCTCGGACTATTACAGCTCTGTTTTTTGTTATGTTTTCATTTACATGGCCAACAGTTTACAAAATTATTATATAAACTGAAAAAATAATACTTTAGCTTACTCAAAGTCATTAGGTCTGCTTATTTCATCATTAGTACAAATTTCAGTGTGTATCATTATTAAACATGACTAATACTGAGCTCTTTATACCTATAATAATATACTCTTAAGTTACGTGACAGTAAGACGCCATCTGCAGAAGATTTTTTTAAAGCCGCCGAACTGACTTAAAGATTTTTTCCAAGACTAGTCTAAAATAAATCTCGCACCAAAATTAATGATATGGGTTTTAAAATAGGCGCCTTCCCTAGTATCTGAACTTCTATCTCAATAGTTTTTTTTTTACAAAATTATAAACAAACAACGAAAATACTTATAATCAACGAAGAGGTTCAACACTTATACACGGTATGAACGCCGACGGTACACTGACTTGGGCCACGCCCGCTATGATGAAGTCAATGCCTAGTTTAATTCAGCCTACACTTATATATGTCACCTCTCAGTTTTCTTTTTCTCTGTGGTACATTCCCCCGAACCCGTATTGTTTCATCTATATTACTGTACTCTATGGCGTAAAGCCGTTAACCCTTTTCCCAAAGATAGTTGGTCGACTCATAGATAATGCCAGGTGGGAAGGCAAAGAATCCGGGAGTTGCAGGAGGTCAGCTGTTTTAGGCGAAAGAGGCCAGCAGTAGACCGATAGATGCTTATTTAATTAGAAGCAACGTTCAAAGAAATTAAATTATGTACACATTCCAGTGCTTGGCTGAAATATATATAATACTTTCGAACATATTACATATCACCAGAAATTGCTTAGATTAGGGAAAGAATTTCACAGACCCGGAAAGACAATCATGTACTAGTATAAAGCAAGTTGTAAGATATCGCTAGTAATTTTCTTTTTTTGCCTAGACTGAATGGAGTCAAATGTGGTAAAGTTTCAGATCGATACGGGAAACACTATTGTAATGTAATCGTTGCTGTCAAAAAATGAAAAAAAAAAGACGAATTGACATACAAAAAATTGTGCTTTTTTAATTCCCAGCTTTGGTTTTTATCTAAAAAAATGGTTTTATAAATGAAAAATGTTAAAATATTCATTCTAAAAATAATTTCTCGACTGTGATGAAGAAACGTTTGAATATTGTGCCTTAGATGTATCCAGCATCGCCTTTATTCCTTCGCTGTCAAGTTTCGTAGTAATCACACAACCATACATAGTCGATAATCGAGATAGCGTAGTTTAGCGTATTTTAAGAAATAATATGAATAGTAAAGTTTAGCTAATGAATCAATATAATAGCAGCGTCTCGAGTGAATAATAAAAACGGTTTTGCATTCTAAATAAATCAAAAATATATTCAATAATTATAAAAAATAATATTGAATTATGGCTACGATAAAAATAAAAGAGGAACCACCGGAATATACTGAATATTCTGAACCGGTCCAACAGGCTTTAAACGATAATTTTGTGAATATAAAATCTGAGATTCTTGAAAATGTTGAAATAAAATCTGAGCCAATTGAGCCAGTAGAAAACACACATTTTGGTGAAAATGAGAATTTTGTTACTACTACTACCACAATTAAAATTGAGCCTTGCAGTGAAAGTGGTAAGTTACTTATAAGCACTGTTTTTTCCAATAGTAAATATAACTCATAATACTAACCAAATACGGGATTTCTGTTATAAGTTAATTTAAGTTTTATCTATTTTACTATTAACAGTGATGTTGAAAACTACCATTTAAAATATTTAAATATAAAATGAAGATGAAAAAAATTCATCACATTCACAATATGTCATGATTTGTTTTAGATTTTGAGGCAGAACAGGAAGAAGGAATATACTCTGCCAAATCAAAAACCAGAAAACGGAAAGATTCCTCTGATGAAGAATATATTTTACCAAACATTAAGAAAAAAGTTACATCTTGTAAGGTAGAGGACCTACGGATTAGCGGCCATTCCTAGCAAAACTGAAAAATCATATTGTTAAAGACATTATGTTGTCATTTGGCATCAGCACGACAGTACTATCCGTGAGAACCAAATGTATAACTTCAGTTATGCATTTGATTCTAACTCTGAAGTGAAAATGCATATATTTTTAATTTGTTTATATGACTTTTGTCTGTAAAATAACTCTTCCAGTGTTGCATTTATGTTAACATCATGCCAACCATTAGTGCCGATCCAATACTCAGAATAAATACAGTAAATCGGTACCAGCGACATATTAATTGACAAAGAAATCTAGTAGAGAGTCAATGAAATACTGGAGTCCTATTGGGCTGGCACGAACAGGGTTGTACCTCTACTTCACATGATACTGCCAGCTATGCCAGGGAAAATACTGTAAGGATTAACACGAGTTTGGCACACATATAGATTACTGGAATAAATAAAGAACTTATCATACTGTCCTCAAAACTAGTGATATAAAATTACCTGTACAATTTTCTTTTGATTTTAGAAAAAGCCCAACAATGTTAAACCAACTGTTAAAGGAAAAGCAAAGAGTGAGTAAATTGTTATTTTAATTTTTATATATTATAGAAAATTGCTTACAAGCAATTTTGTTTCCATATCAAATGCTAATCAGTCAATTTTTCTATATGAGAGCATTGCAGCCAAAATATACCGGCAAAACTATTGTAAAAAAACATTGGTATCATGTGAAGTAACACCTATGCTGTTGTGTTTACTTTGCTTTGTGAGTTTCTAGTTGCCCTTCGCCTATATTATTTTTATACTGCAAACCAAAACCAGCATGTATAAGTATATAAATGGTAAAAAAACTCTGACAAGCTTTGGTTTTTAACTAAATATGGGTTGATGTAAACACACCGTACAAAATCACAGAGCGTATTCAGTACTCAATTATGAATATGTAATAAATTTTTCCATCCATTCCAGACATCCAGAGGTCTGAGACCAGGGTCTTTGACCTCTGGATGATCAAATTTGTATAGGTTCCGTTCTGTGAAGATATTTTCTGAAAGTAATGTCACTAAATTCGGTGTAAAGTTTACTATGTACTTATGCATTATTTACGTTTCATTGTTCTTTTATAGATTTTATGGCTCTGATTCTGATTCTTTCTCGTTTGCCCCCTATTCTATAGAAAACGTTTCATTGTAATTTTTTAACTACACTTCTATGTATGAACACTTTATTTCAATAAGGCTAGCTTTATTGAATATCGTATAACCCCGAACTCTTTCTAGCGCGATTTCCCTAGCTGTATTCGATGTGGCTAATTTGGCACGCCACAAAATAAAACGGACCTGTTTTTGAATACGGCGATTTAGACAATCCGACTGCGATAGATACATTAATTAGCAATAGCATAGCAAAAATTAAATTGCAATAATTTATACAATTTCAGTAAAAAGTACACCTCTACATGTTTGCGTGTTTAATTCGGCTGGAATGCAGAATGACTACCTCTTACATAATATGGACTAAGTGTATCTTTTCTTATTTCAGATAATCCAGACATGATATATGCTGAAGAGATAACTAGACACATAGAGATAGTGACGATAACTGAGGAGGAGAGACGGGCGGAGCACGGCGAGGTGCTGGAGTCACGCAGGCACATGCGGTTCGTGTGCGAGTGGTGTGCGCTGGGGTTTGTAGTAGAGGACGCCTACCAGGATCACATGAAGATGCATTCGCCGGTAAGTGACCTTAGGACGGTTATAAGAATGTACACATACTAATTTTGATTAAATTCGTTACGAGTCCCACGGCAGTGTTAAGCATTTTCTCGGACTCCCTGCGATCATATCAAAGGGTCAAGAGTGGTGGCTGCTGTCGATCCTTGAGACAGGAGCATCAGCGGTGCGAACGTGTGGTGGGGCCACGCCCGAAATGTAGAAATACCAATAGAGGGCGATCATCCCCCGGCGACGGTCCTCTACGTGAGCATGTCAGCGCTGAGGCCATTTCAACCACCATGCGCGAGGTGCACTTGGTATCAGAGTCGGGCGAGGAGGGACCCCTTGGCCCCGCTGGCCACGATGATAATAGCTAAATTAGGTTTTTAAAACATTCTCATATCAGGATGCATCTCTCCCATCTGCGGGAGAGAAGGGGAAAGTTGGTCATTTTTTTGTTCCCAGACCTAATCTCGTAGCCCCACACGCACTCGCAGCGATACAGTGAAGCTGTGTTGAATTTCTCTTCGCTTCTACAGCATACGTTCATATTCGAAAAAAGTGATATTTTATTAGCAGCACCCTGCGGTTTCTTCTGCGTATGAAGAAGGAAAAGAGGGCAACGCATCGGGATAGCTATTATGCGGATTTTCATGGGCGTCTGTATTTGTAAGAAGGCTACAATTTCTCGTTTGCCCCCCTGTACTATCAAAAAGTATGTGTGTATTATCTACACCTTCTTAAGTTAAGTCTTAAAAATTTTTAAAAATATATATAGAAGAAACGCTAATAAACTAACAATAGAAAAATGTTAAATGATATTTAATACATCATCATTACTTCATCATTATCAGCCCTTATCGTCCACTGCTAGACATAGGCCTCTCTCAATGAACGCCAAGACGACCGATCTCCTGCTACTCGCATCCGTCTCGGACCGGCCACTGCACGGAGATCGTATTCCCATCTGGTGAACGGTCGACCAACACTTCGTTTACTAAACATCGGCCTCCACTCCAGAACCTTACTGACCCACATGCTTCTGAGTGTGTGACCAGCCCATTGCCACTTCAGCGAGCCTATTCGTCGCGTGATATTGATACTGTAGTTCTCTGTCTTACGACTTCGTTACAAATTCTGTCGTACAGAGATACACCTAACATAACACGTTGAATAGACCGTTGAGCTACCGCAAACTTGCGGACCAGTCCTGAATTAGGAGGCCACGTTTCGGCCCCGTAGGTCATCATGGGGTGAATACATTGATTGAAGACTTTCGTCTTCAAGCTCTGCGGTATAGGCGACGTGAGAATGTGACGAAGCTTCCGGAGTGCTGCTTTAACACATAGAAGCTTTTGCGCGGTTGTTTGCACATCGTAAAAGTTCACTCTCGTCATTTCTTTCCCTAACGCGCCGAAAGAAGTATAACTTCAATAAACCCGTTACTATGACACTTGCGCGCATCACTGCCGAATGGAAACGTGTTAATTGCGAGTTGCCGAGGGACGGGACCGTGTACTGTATAGAGTCCCAGTGATGACCCAGCGCCAACACCCGCAGGAGAACGGCGAGCACGAGTGCGGCATCTGCCA
The DNA here is from genome assembly GCA_017140195.1 of Eumaeus atala. Taxonomy (NCBI): domain Eukaryota; kingdom Metazoa; phylum Arthropoda; class Insecta; order Lepidoptera; family Lycaenidae; genus Eumaeus; species Eumaeus atala. The sequence goes on from JAFELO010000295.1 coordinate 39,658, forward strand.
CACGCGGTTGAAGAGCGCCGACGTGCTGTACCGCCACCGGCTGCGCCACTTCCGCCGCTACCGCTGCACCGTGTGCGCGCTGCGCATGCGCGACAAGGACACGGCCGCCGCGCACGTCATGAAGGACCACCACGGCTCCTCGTTCATCTGCAGCCAGTGCGATAAAGGTTTTAAGTGAGTTCCTTAATGTTATACGAGGTGAGAGGGACGGGGGCAACTTTCTTTGTTCTTTTTTTTTTAAAGTTATTTCATTTTTTAAAATCTGAACCAAACTAAACGAGCAATCCAAGCCGTTTTACGACTACCGACGCGAATGAACATACACATAATTACTATGCCATGCGTTGATCCCCCCTCCATGGGCCACCGCCTACTCACAAACCACACGAAACGCGACACTGAAGATGTCACTTTACGGCGGTATTATGTGAGCGAGAGGTACCTCCCCGTTCGTGCCGGCCCAATTCCGTGCTAAGGAGGATGTAAAGATTTGATAGATCTTGAGTGCAGAATCTTGAGACAAGGCACAGGTATACATACCTGTCTCGTGAAGGTTTGTTGTTGTTATGGGCACAAAATGGTTGACCATCAAGGATACTACAGTAGCCCACTTAGTCAATCAATCCCTTCACTTTCCTAACGCTTCCATCGCATTACTACAAGTCTATTCTAAGAACGGATACATTTTTTGTTTTAGTGACCTGTTTGATCATGAAATAACAATATTAACATTCATGTTAAATAGGTAAAAAAATATGAAAATATTTCAGACGGCCGCAATACCTGAAGCGGCACATAGAGCAGATGCACACGCGCGCGGTGGAGTACGCGTGTCCGGTCTGCCAGAGGGTGTTCTACGAGCGCGGGTGGTACCGCTGCCACGTCAGGTCAGTAATGCATCTTTTGGCATTTACTCCTTACATCATTACATTACACCGAGAGATCTTGAATGCTGTCTTGCTTTTCTATACTTCACTTTAATAAATGTTAGTTATTAAGTGAATCTAAAGACTCGAGATATAAGGTGTGTAAAAATACATTTCAAAAAGTTTATTCGTGTCACAGACATATTCAAATCAGAAAATGGAAAAGCTGGAGCGCTTTTTTCTAGTTTAGTATCCTTTTGTTTTGTGGGAAAGGGAAGCCCCCGAGATTTTACAACGTGGTTTTAATCGTATGTCTATACAACAAAAAATGTTTTCTACCTTTATTTAGACAACTCTACAAAGCACTTGCCAAAATAAAGTAATGGTTCCTTTGGGATACGTATTACGCTACCGAAGCCATGAGCTAAAACTAGTTAATTTAATATACATTTTGACAATTGCAGATCACACAACGAGGAGGTGCAACGAAGCGCGGCCGTGCGCCTGCCGTGCGGCGAGTGCGGGCGGCAGTTCAAGAACAAGGCGCACTTGAGGCGACATCTGCTGACGCACCAGGACCTGCCGGTCACGTGTCCGCACTGCGACCTCGCCTGCAAGAACCCCGAGCTGCTGAGAGTGCACACGCGGAAGCAGCACCAAGACAAGATGGACGAGTGAGTGATACAGCTTGATACTGCTCCTGGACGAATTGCGACAGCCGTGAGCAGAGGTGTGCGCACTGCGTCTTCATGCGCGGATACCGCATCACGACGACGATGGATGGTTAGTTAGGCTGCATCGTGGTATGTAGATAATGACACGTAATTACTAAAGGATATGTTATAAGCGTGGAGGTCCTCGTCAGGGAGCCCAAGGGCACTTCAGTCAATGCAACAAACATTCCTTGAACAGTAAACTTAATATATAATGGAGAACTGCAGTAGCTACGAATTAACGTAGGGTTTTAAGTATACTTGTCTGTCCTACGTGGATTACTTTAGTTTATTTCTATGAGCACGTTGATGACGCAAAACCGGAACTTTTTCCTCTGTCGCAAAAAAAAAAAAAAAAACTAATGAAAGTTCCCCTATATCTTGTTGCAGTGTTTATCAACGACATGAGTCTGTGTTGAAATATAGATACTGAGATCACTAATAACGCTCTCCCCCCCTCAGAAGTGAAAACTCAGCGGACACGCTGTGCCGGCACTGCGGGCGAGTGTGCGCCACGCCAAGCATGCTGCACAGGCACCTGCAGCGCATGCACGCCGACCGCACCAAGAGGTGACAACATCAGACACACACGTACAAACATAAACATTTCTACAAGATTGTCCCCCCTTCCTTATAAGAGGGGTACAAAGATCAGCCCCCGCCTCGGTTCAATTGTCTTTGCCCAAGGTGTCTCGTTTCATCCCAGGCTACTGGGTCCCACCGACACGACAGGGCTTGAACCATAGTGGGGAAGAGATGACAACCTTTTTTTTTTTTGTTAACGCAGGTGAATGCAGTTACGCGTGGTACCTAGAGCCCTGGCTACATACACTCGGGCCGCATGTCGGGCTCGAAATTTGGGTTTCCTTACCGACTAAACCCCTACGGGTATCCTTCAGCCGCTATAATTGTAGGGTCCCGGATCTGTAGGCAACAGGACTGCTACGGCGACAGGCTGGCCCCGGCGAACTGCTTCTCCTTAAGGGTCTGTCCGGCTGCCTCTGAATCAGTCCCATCGACGCTATGCCTCAACGGACTGGGTACCCATCCCGGGCCAGATAACGGGCACGAGGGCACTACTATTGCTGGAGGCGCATGATGTGACAGGCGTTACATCGGCGCGCGAAGGTACGCGTCACCCCCGTTCATCGTCTGCGGGGGGAGGCCGCGTCGGCAGCCTTCTCTCTCTCCCACTCGTCGGCCATCGCCTCATAGTACTCGTCGTTATACGAGCATCGCGGTGAAGACGCTCGAGAGAGACAAGTCCCTTCCGATGACTGACGTCAGATCGTGACTCAGCGCCGCCCATCTCGGACACACCGCAAGGGTGTGCTGGGCTGAGTCCACCGCTCCGTCACAATCGTGACACCTAGTGGTTAGCTCCCTGTGAGCCCTGTGAGCTCCCTGTGAGATAATAACCAAAGAAACCATGCCCGGTGAGCACCTGCTTCAGACGGAAGGTGAGGGGTTTGCGCCGTAGGCTCATCCACCGCTCAAGGACTGGGCGCAAGGCAGCCGTTACGCCTTTGCCGTACGATTGCCGCGCCAGTCCTCCCCCCACTTCCGCATTAGTGTCTCCTGCGCTATCCGATGGAGCCTCCGGAGACCGTCTTGCGTGGGGCTCTCAACTCTACCTCTCCTATACAAGATTAAGGAGTAGGTCTCGGCATTGACCTCCGCCACGAGTTCCCACTGATCACCGCCGGCCAGAGCAATGGCTACAGCGCTGGGCCTTATTTCTCGCAGTGAGAAGATCCGCCCAAACCGGAGCACCGTACGTAGCCATACTTCGGCGGACACCGTAATACAGCTGCCTGCAGGCGGCGCTAGGCCCTCCTTGCACTCGCCGCCTTTACGACCTTCGGTCCCACCATAGCGGAGTGTGGGCCGAAGGTCTACCTCCCGTTTAGTATGAGCCCAAGATACTTATGTGCGGGCTCATCCTGACCCTCTCCTCTCCAATCTCCAGAGCGGCCCCCGGCGGGGGCCCCTTGCGGCCGGTCCCGCGAAAGAGATGGCTTCGGTCTTGTCAAATCTGACCGAAGATCCAACCTCTATTCAGCTAACTACGAGGTGTACACTGACCTCGTCGAGCCGCACCGCCTCCCTGAAGTCCTTCTTCGGGCATACACGAGGAGGAGACGGGCTCCCAGTACCCGACGTCCCACAGGATCGGAACAAGTACCGAACCCTGCAGGACGCCGCCCCCGACTCGCCGCCACACCACCACCTCCCTCCTGTCTTCCGCCTCACCCGACACAGCACGGAGGCGATGCGATGACAATACCGGACTCATACACGTACGAACATGAAGATGAATGAAGAGACCGACAATGCGGGCGTGTGGGCACCATGCCCAGCATGTTGTACCGACATCTATAGGTGGATGGCGTGCATGCATCGCACGCCGTCTGCACCAAGAGGTGTTTCGTTCTTTCACTCCATGGTGCTTTGCAGTAAGAATATTTTTATAAGGTTCGCTCACCAGAAATGTCACTACCGACTACAACTCCTGCGAGAACCTTTTCTTCGAAAGACGATCGCAGAGATTCACACTACTTAACATAGGAGTAGCACTGTATAGAGAATCAGACTGTTTTGTCTTTTATTGCTAGAATTGAATACCGGTTGGCGCAGAGTTAACTCAAGCGGCTAAAGAATGCCCAACCGTTTTCTATATTTTATCTATCGTTGCATGCGGCTACTGAGCTTTGATATATTACGAGTAAACAAAAATTATTTGACTATTTATTAATTTAAAATTATAATATAATCAATATTATAAAATCATATTACATATTATTCGCAGGTTCGAGTGCTCGCACTGCGGCCGTCGCTATCTCACAAAGGGTGAGGTGCGGTCGCACATCATGTGGACGCACATGCGGCGCCGCGGCGGGCACGTGTGCGCGTGTGGCCGCGTGTTCCGCTCGCCGGCGCGGCTTAGACAGCACCAGCAGAAGCAGCACCTGCAGCTGCCAGAGCCGAGGGACAAGGCCTGTCCTATTTGCGGGAAGGCATTCGCTGTGAGTACTCCGCCCCATCACAGCACACGGAGCACAGAGAGCACTACAGTCGTGCTCGGCTCCACGCACCACATGTACCAGCGGAACAAGAAGTCAAAAACCGTTTATTTGGCTCTCTCCCCTCAGAAGTGAAAACTCAGTGGACACGCTGTGCCGGCACCACGGATGAGTGTGCGCCCAGTATGCTGCACCGCCACCTGCAGCATACTTTTACATACATACATTACTTGTTCTTTTAAGCAACACTACTCTGGCAGTTTGGTTTTGTTCGTTCCGTTATTCGGAAGTAGGCAAGACAATGGATTGACAAAACTTATTATTACAAAAAATATTGCCGCACTCTCTATTCGTCAGCTTTAGCCTGAGAGTACTTTCTCTTTTCAAACATAAAAAAATAGCTTGGTTATTAACACTTTTTGATGGATGGGGTCGAAACAACCATTGGACAAAGTGTTTAGATATGATTCTCATAGCACTCAGATGAAACAATTTTCAAGTGTTTACTGTGTGATTTTTATAAGACTGTTAGGCGTTGGCATTCTCAAAAAGCCACACCACCCTCTGGTTTATTTACGTCTCAAGAAGATATTTTTTTGGTCTTTCTGTTCTTTTTAGATTGCAGTTTACGAAAAATTTGTGATTAGCATTCCTCTTAAGTGATCTCTTAACTAAAATGAGGCCTTATATAGTAAAATGTTATAAACAACATATTCTGTCTACTAGGTACATGCGGATTATATCGTGAAGTCTACGGAGCAGGTAAAGAGTCGGAACCTTTTGTGGTAACCGACGCCTTTAAACATTGGCGCAGAAGCTATGTAGAAGCACCTCATTTGGCCACCTATCTCCCACAGGTCCCACGATATTGTGCTACTATTATGTGAGCGACAAGTACCTCCCAAGATCTTACAAGAGCAATTGTTTCAGAACCAGCAAGTCCTCACGCGGCACATCAAAGGTCACAGCGGCGAGACGTACCCGTGCACCGAGTGCGGGCAGACGTTCAAGACCCAGTCCTACGTCAAAGTGCACTACAAGATCAAACATCTCAACATGACGAGAGCGCAGGTAATTTATACATGTATTTACTTGACTTGCAATATTAGTTTTGTGTTATGTAAGCGAGAGGGAGAGAGAGAGAGAGAGAGAGAGAGAGAGAGAGAGAGAGGTACCTCCTCGTACCTCCTCGGTCGTGCCCGCCTCATTCCTAAGTGATTGTTGCATTATTACTCATTATGGCAATCACTCTTACAGGTGAAGGCTGAGAGCAAAAGAAAACTCCTCATGGTAGAAAACCTGGATGAGCTGATGAACGCCAGGGTGCGAGCCGGCCGTCAGAACCCCAACGATGACCCGCTATACTTCGACGACATACAGGTCAAGCAGGAGAGAAGCGACATCGAAGTGCCAAAGTTTGAGATGTTTATAGATATACCGCGGTAGAGCGTGTGTGTACGTGCTCGTGAGCGCAAACGTGTACGTGCAAGGGATAGCGAGCGTGTGCGAATGCGTGTATTAGTGTGCCGTATTTTTGTGAGCAAGAAGGTACGTGTGCGTGTACGTTTCTGACAATTAATAAAATAGCATCACAAATATGTTACTGAGGAAGCAATGTTCATGTATTGTAACGCAGTAGGGTAACTCGCTCCAATATTCGACAGAGGGCTACCCGATAAATGTGCAATACGGCAAGGTAGACAATTTATAGAATGTTATCTCTCGTTGTCGTCTCCGTTACTATGAGAGTACTAGAGATACCCAAGTATCGTACAAATATCGAAACAGGTAATCCGCCTGTATATCATCTGTTTTTGTTGGTGTTAAACAAAGTAAGATGATGAAGAAATGTCAAACACAAATTTGTATGTTGATATACGTTTATTGTAAGAAGAGAGAGCTTCTTGTACGTGCTGATGATACATATTGTGCATACATAGATGATAAATGTAATGTAGTGTGCGTACATATATGATAAATGTAATGTATTGTGTACACATAGACGATCAATGTAATGTATTGTGCATACATAGATGATAAATGTAATGTAGTGTGCATACATAGATGATAAATGTAATGTATTGTGCGTACATATATGATAAATGTAATGTATTGTGCATACATAGATAGCGTACACGGCTTCTAGCAGTGGTGTAGTCATTCTGAGGGTATAGAATGTGGCCCCCTTCGCTAACATCAAGAAGCTGAGCTAGCAATATTTTAAATCCTGAGCTTACGGCTCTCTCTGACAGGGGGCGCTTTTTGATCGGGGCTCAAGGCATTTCACTCCCATGACGTCGAAACACATTCACAAAAAAGACAAGGAAATACGTACACGTCGACTTTTTGTAATTTATTATTGTATGGGAAGTTTGGTCGACAAACTGAGCCGACAGGACCCAGGACACACATGAGTCATGTTAACGAGTGAAGAATTAGTGAAATACTTTAAGAAGTACAAAAAAATATGTATTAAAAATTTTAGAAATAGACATTGTAGATAGATTTAAAATGTTCCTTTTGTGCTTGTGATAAAGTTTACTTTTCTTTGTTTTTTAATTATTATTGTACATAAGAACGCGCTTACACCTAGATAAAGTTGTTAATTCATGAGCGTTTGATTTTAAGTTAACTTCTAAGTTTTCTTATTATTTGGAAGTTAACTTCTAAGTTTTTTTTGTGTCGCTGCTGTATCTGCTATCACAAGTGAATAAACTTTTGGTTCCAAAGAAGAATACAGATTTGATCTTTAGTTTTGCGGATGTTTATAAGCGTCGTTAGTCAGTATGATGAATATCAAAATTTAGGTACAAATGTACTAACAGACTTTTATAACGTAAAATTCCGGTAATATTTACAGTTGAAACTATTAAAGGAATGTATAATGTGAAGTAACGTGTAGATGTCATATCTCGCGAAGTCCGTTTGACTATGTTTGTTGTAATGTTTTAGAGCATGTAAGCCATCAGAGACAATATAGATGCGAAAAGGACGCCAGCCCAAAACGCGGCCCTCTAGGTTGGAAGAGACGGCAAATGTCACGCTCTGTCTCTCCTTTTTAATTTATTTCGTTCTGCGCAATGCGCATGCAAGATAATATAGACAAGGTTAGTATTGCTTTCTCATCTTCTTTCTGTACTTACCAAGATGGCCCGTCGCTGTCATGTAACGTTCCCTTCTCTATCTATATCAGGTCTTCTCTTATCGATCTTAATACTATATGAATTACATATGGATAGCTGATACATAGTGTGACAATATAATGTTAATTCCATTAAATCCTAAATCCATCCTCAACCTCGCCAAAAGGAAAAAAGTAAGTTTCAAAACAAAAATGCTACAATAGACAGGAATTTGAAGAATCTGGGTTAAGACTACAACGCCTGTGCAATATGGCTATAAAGGGCAAACTATATTGAAGGTGCATGCATCATACTTTTGGACAAGGATTCTGGTGTATTTATTTGGCCATTTTAGTTCTATCGCCTGATAATTGTAGTTATATTTGTTCAAATGACGTCAATGCCGGTGTACGGTATCAGTAATCCATAAGTATTGAGGTCAGTGGTGCCGATCAAATGGAACACACGAGTGCTTAACGTTACACATCACTACTTCAAACAGAGCCGGACTTAGCGAGATTAATAATTATAGCGAGTTTGCGGTTTGTTAGAAGCATAAGTAATAACATAATAATGCGTACACGTACGATTAATGATCTCTTTTGTATATAAAATAAATGTTTTATTTAGATCACCTTGTTGTGTTTTATTTAACTAGATTAATTAATTAATTTTAGTTTTACTAGTTCTGTGTGTGATATTACAAGAGGCAGTGCCACTGCTGCATTGCAGCAGTCATTTTCTCTCTTGGCTTGTATAAATTGCAAACTGTCTCCCACTTTACTGAGAAGAAAAACAATGAGTTACATCATGCTCCTACTAATTTCATATAAATAAATTCGTTCCTGGTCCAAAGATATTTTTAAGCTTTTCCTTAGAACGCCCTACAATCACGAAGTGGTTGTAACTGTGGGTCATCCTGGCGGTGGGTCACGCGATATATATCTATTAAGTCTGAGTCTGAATGTACACGTCCTTTCTATAAAAACTGGACACTTCTCCCTTATCCCGTCCTCCTTATATAGCCTTCTAAACCCTAAAGCTGGTGTGCATCCTACCAAGCAAACATCATTAGTATAAAAGATGGTTTCAAGACCTGCTCCGTCTAAAATAAAACGTAAAACATCCCTTTTTATAATATAGGGGGGTAACCGAGCAATCGGAGACTACGACGCCCATGAACATTCCTAATTATGTTGCGTTGCCCCCCTTCCTCCCCTCCAGAGGGCACCAGTTGATATCAGTTTTAGATGTAAGTAGGTAATGTAAAGCTGATCCAATACGATTAAATGAAAGACGGAAGTAAAAACTAACAAATTTTATTGAACGAGGAGTAAAATTTATCCCAGTATTGTCCCGTGGGGTCTTGCACCTTCTTTATAGCTTCATACTCGTCCGGCAGCTCTTTGGTGAGCCTCTTGTAGAACTCGCACATCGCCAGCAGGTGGTCGCGGCTACATCTCTTGCAACCCTCGCGTACCGCTTCGGGGTAATGTTCTGGAAATTATATATAGATGTCATGCATTACAGCCGAATTGCGCATGATACCGCCCTAAAGTGGTTTCGAGCGGTAAGAAGGGCAACGATCTGAAATAAATAATTATTTATTCCTGATCGCCAGTTTAAAACTTATAAATTAATATCCCTCTCTTTTATTATCTTCATCATGTGATTTCGAGATGAAAATCAAGATGGTTGAAAGGAAACGAGAGATAACCCATTATTTACAAATATACATACAGCATGTCCTGCAAGGAGTGGACCAACGACAGGTCGGTGAAAGAGTAGGTTGTAAGATATGTTTTTTTATTTTATTAAGAAAATGGTTACTGTACAAGAATTAAAAAATATTGGATATTATTATTATTTCTGCTCTTTTATTGTTCCAGATTATTAAAAAAACATTAGTATTTGCAAATAAAAATATCAAGACACACCCGCTACCCTTACCCTTCCTAATTCTTTCTTTAGTGCCTTGCATAGATTACTATAAATATCCTGGGGTGCTTTGCTTGTCACTCGGAGCTATTGACGTATTTAGTTGTTTTTATTCACTACCGCTAATTCCGTCCTGACCTACGCTATAAGTTTTAGACCTTGTTTGTGCTTATCATTTACTCTTTCACCAACATATCGTTAGTCAACTCCTTACGGAATACCTTGCATATTTTATATTTGTAAACAAAAATGTAATGTAGGTTCTTGGAAGGGAGAACCTTCCGGGTAGCCTTAGGTGTCGAGGGACGTCATTCGTCTCTGCGGGCCATACGTGCTGGAGTGTCGCAGGACAGTTGCCTGGCCCCTTGCCTCTACGCGGCATAACCAACGACATTCCGACGCTCAAAAACCCCTTACGAGAGGGCGAAACGGAAGTCTTGCTCGTCCCGAAAGCCGGAGCTAGCAACTGGGCGAATGCAGTGCCTACTGGACTGATTGCCGGAGTGGCTTGACAAATGGAGGATGTCTGTCAACGTGGAGAAAACAGCATCCCTATCTGTCAGTTCGCGGCGCAACATGCCGGAGCGGTTAAAGTTAAGAGGCCAGGAGTTATCTTGGAGGTCCCCGGTCGTGTATCTTGGGTGCAGCATTGATCGCGCGCTGCGGACAGGCTCGCAGGTTGATCGTATGATCAACCAGGCGAGGGCAGCCCGCACCTGACAGCGACCAGTACTCGCATCCGAGCTTCCACTACGCATGAAACTGGGGATCTACAAGCCCTTTCGCGCTTCTATCCGTTCGCGCCTCACTTACGCTGCCCGGCGTGGTACGCGCTCTCCTCCCCGGCCCAGAAGAAGCGTCTACAAGCCCAGCATAGCATATCCCTGCGAGTTATCACGGGAGCCGTCCGCTACGTCCGGAATGATAGTCCGTGATCGCGAGACCCCCGGGACGAGTCCCTGGGCTTTAGTTTTTAGCGCGATTGTCTCGTGGCATGTTTAGTGCCGCGGCCAATGGACCGCAAGCCCACCTGAGTGACTTGGCCCACTACACGCACGACCGCCCGACGGGCGGCCGTACCCGCGTGAACTTGTATCCCGTGCTCCACCAAGTGGAGAAGGGTCCTCCGCTCCGGCAATAAGGACGGGGATCATACACGCACATTCACAACCCACACCACACTTAGGGCAACATCATGCCACACTGCCCACCACACCAGTAGGCTAGTGGTCTTCCCTACCCCACTGTCAGGCTACATGGCTTATGCACCTAGGTTCACTACAACCCACTCCCACCAGTGGGTTGCCACATCAGGACCCTAGCTGCCCCTCGCGATCAGACCAGGGTCATGAGGTCCGCCTCGAAACCCGCAATCCTCGCAGGCTCCTTTTAAAAGCAAGCCCGCGCAGATGACGCGTACGCAACGTATCTAATATAGGCACATACCAAAAAACCAGCTAAGAGCGAATCGGACACTTCTAGGAATGGCTGCGTTATTTTTTAATAAAAAAATCTAATTTCTTAAATTATCAAATCGATTTTACTGAAACCGATTTTCGCTTCAAGTTTTTATCGATTTTTATAATCTCATTTTTTTACAATTTCACCCCGCAGTTACGTTTATGGAGAGCTACCACTAGTAATTTTAATTTTCGAAATTAAGCTATATTACTTTGTAGCGGTACATAAAGTACTCCTTATCTTCTAAACTTCAAATATACAGTATCCTAGCACCTAAATATTTACTTATAATCTCGGAGTAGAACGTCTATGGCATACGGGTGAACAGACGGGCATGAGGAAGGTTTGCGTACTTTGCCATTTCTACGCCACGGAACCCTAAAATGTATTGTAAAATGAAAAAGTTTGTGCAATAGGAAAAGAGTTTTCTTTCTATGATATTGGTGACTACTCGAAAATATATGTTGCAGTCCTTCGCCCAAAGGATTGCTGTATTCACACATCACACGTAACGCGATATTATAGCCTTTACACTACGCCGGTTGTGTGTGACACCCTGGTCGTGCGGGCGGGCAATGCAGCACACCATGGTTCAGCCCTCGTGCTGGCGGTGGGGCTCAGAGGAAGGGGAGACTAAAGAGCAGGGGGAGGAGGCGCTCTTTGTACCCGTCTTATAAGAAAAGGGGACAAAATAAAAAATTTGGCGGCGCTATTGCGGCACGGGGCAAAGGGCGAGGATGGGAAACTCACCACATTGCATTGTCCCAAGGGAGGTGGGGTTGTGCTGTAGTCCCCATCAGTTTAGGCGGAGTCGGACCCTTTGAGGGCTGACGGGCCGTCGAGGTGCAAAGACGTTTTGGTGTTCCGGGGCAACTCACCAAAGGCGGCACTGCTGGCACTCCCGGGGGTTTTGTGGGTATTGGACACTATAATGTGCCGCGAGCCCCACACGCCACTGGACCATCACCCACCCACCACCACCACCACCAGGGCCAGTGAATGCGCGTAAATGCGTTTCACCGCGTAAAAAAGGTCACTTTGAAACTTGGGAGAGGTCAGTATCTCTCAGGAGTATTCTGACATAATTCACATCTGTTTCGTCCACGTCCAACATTTCGATGTCCGTAAGCCTATAACTGTCTTTTTAAACGTTTAGCGTATTAAAATATTTAAGTTTAAACGTCATTGCTTATCCCGTACGTGGGAGTACCTACCGTGACACCAGGTGCCTCCGTATTTATGATGTGATGCGACCTAAGGGTCTTCAAGAAAAGAGCATAATACCCACCTTCTTATTTCTTAGTCCCGGCAACTGCAAGGTGCCTAACTTTGATGATGTCTTTAAACAGCTGCGGTTGACACTAAACACGCAGTTTGCCTCTAAAAATCACTTCTTACCCGACTTACGCAGCAGAAGGAGGGTAATGTTTTTCAAGACATTGTATGTGTGTATGTTTATTAAGAGGTTCTATGCTGCATTGCAGCCGAACTGAACCGCCGCAATCGAAGAAATACCTCTCGCTCACATTACACATTACCCTTAAAGTGACAGCGTTGCGTTTCGTTAGTTTTGTGAGTAGCCGGTGGCTCATTAGACGGGAGGAGCAAAGGAAGAAAATGTCCATGGGCGTCGGGAAACGTGAAGTGTCTGATTGCTCGTTTGCATGTATGTATCTAGATTTCTATGTTCCCTCCTAAGGCCTTGATAACCCGAGTGCCAAGAGGTACGTAAAAAAAGCAATGACAGATTTTGAACTCAAATCCGTATTTATTAAGAAAAAAATGTTCAACCACATTCTTTAATTTAACAGAACCTTAAAAATTTTAAATAGAAAAAATAATTTAAAAGAGCATTCTTTTAAACTATTTTTTCTATGGAAAAAAAAAACAAGCCTTCGTGACACATAAACACCCTCTTCATGTGTCACGAGCCTTGTTTTTTTTTCTTGTTGTTTTATTTTATTTTAATTTATAATTAAACTCACTTTTAAAGCTTGCAGTAACCGAATTGCAAGACGTCCTCTCGTTGAGGCATGTGGCGACCGACCTCAGCTCGTCCAAACTCAGGGCGTTCGATTTGAATTTGTCGTCTTCTGTCTCGTAGAAGTCGTTCTGAGCAGCACACGCCACCACTACCGACAGAAGCACTAGGAAAACTTTCATCGTTGTTACCTAAAAAGTAAAGTTGTTAGGATATAATAATACAGTTGGGAAGAGGTAGTGCCATGCACAGTGCATGACATCCTCCTATGCAACGAAACTGGGCCGGCACGACCGGGGAGGTACGTCTCGCTCCCATAATACCGTCGTAAAGTGACATGTTGACTATCGCGTTTCGTGCGGCTTGTGATTAGCCGGTGGCCCATTAGGAAGGGGCGAAAGAGAACAACGCATCGGCATAGTAATATTCTGCTGATGTTCGTGGGCGTCGATAGTCGTAAACAGGCTCCGTTTGCTCGTCTGTCCTCCTACACCATAAAAAAGTAAAACGACGAAGGTTACTAACTTTACTTGCTCACTTCTGTCGTTCCTAATGTACAGAAGATAGTGTACTGTAAGTTTGTATACATTCCAATCTTATAATAAAATTAATTAAATTAGTTTTAATGTGGTACATTACCATCGTTAAATTATTCCTTTGCTGCCATCAGAGAATAATTAAATGAATGTACAAAGCATATTGTGCAGAGGAATGTACAATAGTAATATTCAGACATTTACATGGTTTTATTATTAAAGCAATAACAACATACGAGGAATGTGCAGTGTGGTGTTGTATATACTAACATTATAACGAGGAAGCATTTTCTTCACCGATTCTACTGGAACGATTTACAAATTCTTCTATCATTCGAATCCTTTTTTTGTTTACGCGGGAAAACGCATTCTCGCGCCTTCACTGGCCCTCGGTTCAGTGATGTGTGAGACTCGCGACACATGATAGTGCCGAATACCCACAAAAACCACCGCGAGTGCCATCGGTGCCGCCTTGCCTTGTGCCCCGGAACAACAAGTCATCAGGGCACCTCGACGGCTTGTCAGTCCCCTAAGGGGCAGACTCCACCTCCACAGGTGGGGTTGTCCCGCACCATAGGACAATCCCACCGACTTTGGTACAGTGCAATGGGGTGAGGTTCCCATCCTCGCCCCTTGATCTCTACCTCCACGACAAGGCTTGAACCATGGTGGGGTCCATTGGAATCCATTTAAAATCTAGTAAAACGACATAAAATTCCATTGGAAATTGGAATTTTATATCGTTTTACTAGATTTTACTTGTAAAAATTATTTCGAGCCACTGCTGCATGCCATAGCTAAAGCTAAAAACACCTGCGAAAAATAAATTATAATTTCAATGTATTTAACACTTACCTGTACGAATGTGATATGCTGCGTTGTACTGTGTGGTGAGGGGCGCATTGCAAATGGCTGGGTATCAATTGAACCTTTTTATATGAAGGACTTGAACGTATATGGCAGCCGAATAATATAATCCTATCTTACATTCACATGAATATTAAAACATATTCCAAATTTACATAATTAAAAATAATTTAAATAATATTCATGATACAAATAAAATGTAAACGTGAAAAGTGTGCTTAGTTCTCTGCATGTGTTACAAGAATTTGTTGGGTTTTGTACTAGTGATTGATGATCCTATTACACCAAATAACACCCCCCAGATTGTACCAACACCACCAGATTGTACCAACACTACCAGAATGCACCAACAGGATACTAGGCAGATAAGTTGGTGGCACTCTACAGCTAAATTTAATTTTCAAATAGTAACACTAAACGTCACATCGCTGCCTACTGAACAGATAAGTTGGTGGCACTGTACAGAGACGGCGCCTACTAAACAGATAAGTTGGTGGCACTGTACAGCTAAATTTAATTTTCAAATAGTAACACTAAACGTCACACTAGAGACGCCGCCTACTAAACAGATAAGTTGGTGGCACTGTACAGCTAAATTTAATTTTCAAATAGTAACACTAAACGTCACATTAGCGACGCTGCCTACTGCTACGATTATAAGTTGGTGGTACTGTTGTTCCAAATAAAATTATTTAACAAAATGTTTTCTTTGAAGGTAGCATATTTTGAAATCTTATGTCAAAATATTCTCTTAGATACCCATATTCCAGCGGCAAAGATTTAAGAGCAAACAGATTATCCCACGGGCTATGATAATAACAATTAATTGTGCTTGGCAACGTAACGAAGCGAAAACAGATGAAATCGTGGCAGGAATCATTATTTTATAATAGGTACCGCGTTAATAATAAGAAATAAGAAAATATGACTATGTTATTGTCGTCTACTTAACTGTGAAATGGTAGGTATAGTAGGTGGTGGTGAAATAGGAGGACCAATGAGCAGTCGGAGCCATTTGGAGATTTCTGCTTTTTAATATCTGCAATTGCAAATGCGTCGCATTCCTTCAACTCATTCCCACTATGGGCCATTGGCTACTCATAAAACGCACGAAATGCGACGCGTAGCTGTCACTACGATGTTATCATGACGAGGTTCCTTCAAGGTCGTGCAGCTCCAATTTAACAGAATGAAAATGTTCAATTCCGATTTAATATCGAAAAATCTCGGTATTTACCTACGTCCATCAATTAATCGAATGTGAACTAATGAAGTGACGAACAGATTAGCGTCTGAAATAGTTTCCGATTCTTCTGGCAGTTTCTGCTTGTATTGACTTTGGCCAGATGAACCAACACATCCCCATTTACAGTAAAGGATTAAATTTCTGTGTTGTTCTTGGAAAACTGAATCAATTTTTAAAATTCCGGCAACTGTGTGGTCCAGTAAGTCTTGAATATTAATCACTTTAGCATAAGTATTTGTGATTTCGATCGTAGAAGATCGTGGATAGCAAATTTGTTTTATTTCTTGTAATATGTGGGCAACATTGTACATTTTCTTTCGTTGGTTAAATTTCTTAGGTACATATATTATACTACAGTTAGATCCAAATCAATGAAAGCCTCAATGTATCAGATAAAATCTTCATTTGGTCACTTCACTCTTTCCACATAGTCGAGAAAACTTTTTTTCCCTCTCAGAGTTTCTTAGCTCTTCAATAAGATGAGCCTCTGCATACTTACGTAAGGCCCGCAGTCCCTGCAAAAATGCGTTGCAAATGTACTCAAACCCATATTCTTCTAGTAAAAGTGTGTTTTTCCTTTTCTTTGTTGATTCTGTGGAGACTCAATAAGCAATGAACGGTCTTCTTCGTTCACCAGGAGTTGATGGCAGTGGATATGCTTCAGACTCCTGTACTGAATATCCTGGCTCCAGCCAGGTTGTATTATTCCGAATAAATTTGTCCTTTTTCCGTGATGCTTGAGCCCAGCGAAAGAAGGCAGAATATGTATTTGAATGTCACCAATTACAAAACACAAGTTGTTTTCAGAAACATCTAGTGTTTGCTGTAGGAGTATGGACAACGATTCCAAGGTTCTGCCGCGCTCGATATAGGGAATGATGAAATCGCTCTTAGTACAGTTGAAAGTTGACATTTTAATGGAAATAACCAATGTAAATAAGTGTCCCTTAATATAAAATACACGATGGAGTGCAATTTGAAGATATTTCCTTCCCCTTATATACTGTTTTTTAGATATGAAATACGTATTAATATCAATGTTATGCATATTTACTCACGCAGGACGAGTGATAAATAGATGATAAGCTATTGCTTTCAAAGTATTGTGGTTAATATTGTTACTGTAAACTATGTCAGCAGTAACCGCAAAAGATACCGAATTATCTAATCCGACCTCTATCACATTTTTCCCATAACTTCCAGGGCCGCAAGCTACCGCAGCTGATTTCTTAAATCTTTCAATTATGAATAGTTAGGCTATCAAATAACACATAAAATTGCGCCTGAGAACTAAAAATATAAAAGTCCTTTTTAAAAATGTGTAAAATACTTTTTTCACAGTATTTATATGAATTATGTGTATGCAAACATTTGAATGCGCCATCCGCTACTTCAACTTATTTCAACCTAAAAAAAATGTTTTGCAGTTTTGGTGCAAAAAAAAATGTCTGATTAGGATTATTTGGTGATTAGAGTATCGAATGCAACAAGTATTTCATTCAGATTGTGCTATTTTTCAAAATCATTTATGATATGCTCTACCATTTTCCACAGTGCGCCATTTTTGGCTCCATACCTAATTGATCATTGTCACATGTATATCGTTCGTTGGCAATGATTTTGAAAAGTACCAAGATATACAGTGAGCGTCTCAAAACCGTTCATTTTAAAGATGAACAAATGTCAACGTATGCACTTTGTAAATACGGTTTAAACACTCACGTGTTTAAGTCGTATTAATAAGGTTGACTTTTTGGTTTAAGAAATATGTTTAAATTGTGAACTTCCTTTAAAAATAATCTGCATTGTAAAAAACGACTTAAAGTCATACTGGTTTATGCACAATCGCGGTTGCTTTACAATGACAATTCAATATTAAATCATACGTCTTGTATTTCCGTAAACCCATGATCAATGTTCGTCAGTTATTTATCTGTGGCTTTTTTCGCTGACTTCGTTACGAATTTTAATTGTAACTTTATTCACCTATAAATCTAAGCTTAATGGCGAAATACAAATATCTAACGAGTTTATTACGTATTTAAATATGGTTTAGTAATGCTGTATATTTTGAATTCGTACAGGGAAATACGTTATTTGTCATAATTAAAATAAAAATATATTTACAAATTTATGTTCCAACTAGCAGTTTCACCTGTGAATTCTACATTATAAACTTAACCCCCATATTTCATACTCCTAGAGGTAGAATTTCTAACGGTATAACACGGCAAAATTCCCCATTATAAACTTCACCCCCATATTTCATCCTCGTAGAGGTTGAATTTCTAACGGTATAACACAGTAAAATTCCATATCATAAATTTCACTCCTATATTTCATTGTCTTAGAGGTTGAATGTCCAACGGTGTAACACAGTAAAATTCCACATTTATAAACTTAAACCACATATTCCATTCTCTTAGGGGTTGAACTTTTAACGGTGTAACACAGCAAAATTCCACATTATAAACCTCACACCCATATTTGATCCTTTTAGAGGTTGAATTTTTAATGTTGTAACATAATAATAAATATGGGGGTGAAGTTTATAATGTATTCCACATTATAAACTTCACCCCCATATTTCATCCTCTCAGAGTTGAATTTCTAAAAATCCTTTGTTAGTTCACTCTTACATCATGACAGGAGACCCTATACCAATTCCCGCATACACTTTTATGGCCTGAACGTCCCAAACGTTACGAGGAAGAGTAGAGAAACCTAATACACTGTCATTCGGTTGTCATAATATCTGTCGACGAGACGAAGTTTGAGGTCGAAACGGGGATCAATTCCCCACTCTCCCTCTGATGGGAGAGACATATCCCAATTCGAAAATATTTACAATAGCTAATTTAACTGACAATATAATGGCCAGAGAGCAAGACTCTACGCTTGTATGATATGGTGGGTACAGTTGAACATCGAACTTCCTCCTGTTTTCGAATTCGGATAGGAACCTTTATTTCGAACGTATTTAAGTATTAAACAACTTCATATTACGATATTTAAATTCTGTATTACGTATTACGATATTGCATTTTATTACACATCACAATCATTTTTAAAATTAACAAAAATGTTAAAATATTTAAATTGTAATATAAAAATAAATAAAAATATAATGTTATTAAATTAAACCAGATTTATATGACTATAAGAATGTTTTTACATTACACATAACATTTTATTATTTGTAATGTAAAAACATTCATTTAGCGTTTCGATCGGTATGCGAGAGTTCCGGAATGCCCAGACACCCCACATCCCATGGCAGCACGGTTTAAAAATAGATAACCCCAGGAGGGTACCAGCAACGTGGAAGCTGGAGATTTCCTCCCTGGGCCTTCGGAGCTTCGAACAATTATTTATTCCACGGACTGGAGTGGGTGTTTTCATAGGAGTAGATATACGAAATCGTCGCCTCTCCAACCTTGAAGGCAAGGATCTATCCATCATTTGGCTGCGTGTAGATAGCGATGACCACCCCCGCGTCTATTTGTGTCTATACAGATCCCATAACGGAACTAAAGAATTAGACCTACTCCTAGAGCTATAAAGGGCTACAGATTCTATGCTGCAACAAATTCTAACCGCAGAAATCGTATTACTTGGTGATTTTGACGCCCATCACGAGAATCCCAGACGTGGAAGACCATACTCCCTCCCTGTTGGACCTTCTGTTGACCTCCAATCCGGACAGCTACCTGGTTTTCGTCAATTCTCCTTAGGGCGCGTCGGATTCCAATGCCTGATACGGAGTACATTGCCGATTAAACATAGACCACGACAGGATTTTGTTGGCTGTCGGCACGTCTGGCACTATAGGTCATTGGAATGGGATGCGGTACTTCTTGACATCCTACCCATGGGGCGGATATGCTCCTCTCTGGATGACTCTGACCCCGTTGCGGAGACTCGCAACTCTCTCTGTCGCTGTGACTCGGGGAATGGAACTTTTCATTCCGTCCTCTACGGTGCCGATTGGCGGTAAGTCACAACCTTGATCTGGACGCTCCTGACATAAATGATGCATAAACTAGAGTGTCACCAAGCATATGCAGCAGCAGTGAGTTCACAGGACGCAGATGCCAGAGTACTAAAGAAATAATATAATTTGCCTCTAGGTCCTTCAAAAAAAAAAATTAAATTAAAGTCAGAGGACGTAAGCAAAATTGCTGAAATAGTTCGTCCTTCTGAAGGGGATTTTTGCTAAGCCGTCCCTTCCTTCTTTGCACCGGAGTGATAAATCGCTGACCCATACCGCAAAAGAGAAAGTCGGTTCTATTTTTGGATGATCAGGGAACTCCGCCGCCTAGTATCCTGCGGTGTGGTTATCCGATGCCGGATATTATGTTCCAGCAGAGTGTTTGCACTTCATTCCCTGCATATTCATAAGTCGAGTGGGCACGATGTCATCGCTCCGATTGTGCTGCGAAATCGTGCTCCGGAGTTGGCTCCGGTACTGATGCGCCTCGTCGGATTCTCCTACTCTGTTGGCGTAGTAGTGCACACGATCCCTAAAAAACCCGGGCGCAAGGCAGCCATTAACTCTCTACCGTACGGCTGCCGCGCCAGGTCCTCCGCCCACCTCTGCATTAACGCCACATGCCCTAGCCGGCGAATCCGTAGGATCTCGTCATGCGTGGGGTTCAGGCCGAGAGCCCTCCTATCCGAGACATAGGAGCAGCTCTCGGCAAGAACCTCCGCCACGAGCTCCCACGGGGGATCGCCGGCCAGGGCTGTCACTGCAGCCCACGATACCGTACGGTACCCCCGAATCGACCTCACTGCGACGACCCTCTGCGCAGAGCGCAGATGGGCCTTATTCCTCGCAGTGAGACGATCCGCCCAAACCGGGGCACCGTACGTCGCCATACTCCGACAGACACCGGAGTACAGCTGCCCGCAGGCGGCGCTGGGTCCTCCGAGGTTCGGGGGGAATCTGTCCAGCGCACTCGCCGCCTTCACGACCTTCAGATATTTTATGTGGGGACTCAACCTGACCCTCTCCTCTCCGATCTGCAGAGCAGCCCCCGGCGGGGGTCCTCTGCGGCCGGTCCCGCGGAAGAGGAGGGCTTCGGTCTTGTCTAGTCTGAC
>JAFELO010000295.1:60956-125330 GCA_017140195.1 Eumaeus atala
AACAAAAACACCAAAATATCCGCCTCGTAAATGCCTTTCAAACGCCGCCACTGACACTATTGCCCCGAACTTCAGCTTACGCCTGGTACCAGAAAAACAGTGTATCCAACTATCAACCTAACCTAACCTATTGCGATAACCCCTTTGTTTTCCCATCGTCGTATTTCCTCGTTTTCAGCACACCTACCTATCGGCCTCAGCTAGTATGGGAATACTCTGTGCCGACGTATCCAGTAACATTCAGTTCCGCGGTCATTTGGAAAGGAAAGCTAAATTAGCCTCAAAGAAGCTGGGCGTGCTCAATATGGCGAAGCAGTACTTCAATATAGCCCATCGGCTGCAAGTATACCAGGCGCAGTTCCGACTGCATATGGAGTACTGCCCCCACCTTTGGGCAGGGGCCCCGCAATATCAGCTCGTTTCATTTGACCACATACAACGTAGAGCGAGTTGAATCGTTGACCAAGTTATTTCCGGATAGCTAGATTCTTTTGTCATACGAAGAGATGTCGGTTCACCTTGCGTCTTTTATCGTATTTATTATGGGGAGTGTTCCAAGCAATTGTTGGGCTTAATACCAGCATCAGAATTCCATCTTCGGACATCGCGACAGAAATCTAAGTTCTACGCCCATCACCTTGATGTCCGTAAATCTACAACACTGCGGTTAAAACGCCTAATTTACTGTGTAACCAGTTGCCTCCTTCGGTATTTCCGATCCGATACGACTCAGAGGTATTAAAAAAAAGAGCATACCTATTCCTTAAAGACCGGCAAAACGTTTGTATGACGTCTAATCGAACATATGTCTATCGGCGGCGGTAGTCACTTCCCAACTACCAAACGAGAATAATCATAAGAAATACTCCCGAAAAGTTAAAATTAAAATGTTAAATGATATTTAAACATGTACTTAAGAGTCAAAAAATAAAAACATGTGTTATTCTCACTAGAAAGACACATGTTACCGAATGTTTTCATTTTGGAATTCAGTAAATAATTCACGTTATTTAGTGAATTTAAAATGAGCCAAGATGGGCGCAGTCACATTCCTATGGTTGTTTCCAAGCGGTATATTATTTTTTTCGAAAAATCAACTCAAATATATCAAATAATACGGAGTGTTTGTTCTAATTTGTTTCACAAATGTATGTGAAATGTGTTAATAATAAATAGCTGAGCAGTATTTTAGTAAGAAGTAGTGACATTACTGCCAAGTTTTAATATAATAATATCTGTGACTTATCCACGTTAGCAAAACCCTGTGCTAAGTACCGTAAGGTCTTTCTGTCACATGTACTAGACAACGGACAATACATCTAATATGTTTATATATATAGGAAGGCGGAACGTATCCTACTCGTCTGCATAACTTATGTATGGATGTTTTGAAGCGCCAATAGTTTCCAGATGTTGAAGGACCGGCTCTATAGTTTGCTGATTCTCTACGATCCATCACAGAATAAACGTCACCGATACCACACTGGTGATATCTGTGACTTAAAAAGCCCACGGTCCCCGTGGGCTTTTTAGATAATCAGCAGAGCAGGTCAATAATATTCAAGAATCGAGGGCGTTTTTGGTGGGCATCGGCAGCTCTAGCGTTCGTCGACAGAAATCTATGTATAATCAATTAAACCAACATAGCTCTAGTGCACAAGTGTGTGTGTGATTATTTTCCCTAATACCCGTAAGATAGAAAATCCGTGAAATTGCATTGATCGAGGGTACCGCTAGAAGGGATTAAAATACCTTTCACTAGCTTTTCTCCAGTTTTATTGAACTGTCCAATCGGAACGCGAGAGTGAGGAAATAGAGAGTGCACTTGTGTCTGCGCACACATTTGTGCACTTTATTAAGCCCTACGCAGTTAGCTAGTCTTCATGGAGATGGCTAGCATGAATAAATTATTTGAAATTCTCATTTTTGTCAATGACACTCAGATTCAATTATTTTTCTGATTTCAATAACCTGCGTTTTCTTGTATAATAAAAGTAGTACTTTCCTTTAAGATTAAAGTGAAGTACTAATTTTATTACATAAGATGCATATTATAAAACAAGGTCCCCCAAAGCATGTCTGTCAGTTAGTTATCGATTTTTTTCAAAATCTACTTTAACGGTTATTATGCGTTTTAATCAGTAGATAGAGAGACTCCAAAGAAAGAAGAAAAGTTTTAGTGTATAATTACTAAAAGTCACCAGTTAAGTCAGACCGTTCATCCAGTTGTTTACGAGCGAAGCCGGCCGAATTTTCAGCATAAATATATAATTATTAACTATATAATTATTATTATAATTAACTGACTATATAAGTATTTAAACAAACCACTATTTTTTACTGTCACAGTAATTTTGTTCTTATAATCTATAGTAGAAATAAAGTCTTTATAAATGGTCACTTGCAACTCCTAGATCGAAAGTTGCAAATGACGTACGGGTACGTGACTCCGGCCTCCCGAGTTACTACTATCTCTATCGCTTTTCTTACGAGACAGTAGCATCCCACTGTCCTCCTATCCTCTCTCTCTTTGTATAGTCCTACAACTCATATCCTATTTACTAATTTCTTTCCTTTCCCTCCCCGGTCTAACAGTAGCAGCTCCCTCCTGCTTCACATATACCAAATGTTCGGCGAGAACGGCAAACCAATGCAGATATTGCGAAGGAGATTGGTATACTCGGCGCATCAGCTAGGCAAGGTGGATGCCCTCGGGCGACGGTAGAGGGCGTAAAGTTACCGTCGGCTAGACACATAATCTGACCTCTTCCCAAGTCGTAGCGGTTCACCGTTCCACAGAATCGAGAGGAGGCAGGACGTGTTCGTGCGCCTGCGTATGCGCAAACATTTGCGCACCGTAGTATATCCTTCGTACTTGATCCCTTCCGAACTATGGACTCCGATTACTTTAAGTCCTTTGACGATGGGTTGAAGTAGCGAGGTCTGGTGCGGTGCAAGCCAGGCTTTGTCTGATACCTGCACATAGGCCGTCCCAGTGGCGTGAGTACACGTCGTGGTCGCTGTCGATTTGCGAATTCGGGACGACAAGGCGGTTTCGGCATCATCTTGGATGACTAAAAAGCCCTATTTAGGGAGGCTGTGTTCTAGGGTCTTCTGCTCGCACGACCTTAAGCTACTAAGGTTCCGGTGTACATGGCGATCATGCTGCCGAGACATCTCTATTTTTCTAAGGCCTGGTGTGTGTATCGTCGCCATATACGTGCTCTAAATAGATTTCACCTAAAATGCCTTCGTACAATCATGAAAATCAGATGGTCCGACAGAGTGCGCAAGACCGAAGTTTTCAGACGTGCCAATATGTGGCATTGAGACTTATTTCATGAGTCGCCAACTTCGGTGGTGCGGTCATGTTTCACGAATGGGGCCTCCTCCCAGAGACTACCAAAGTGCATCTTTTATTCTGAGTTGGAGGAGGGCAAGCGCAATCATGGCACCCGCTCTTCAGATAAAGGGATGTTCTGAAGCGTCACAAGAAAAGATGCACTATCTGGTTATATATTTGGACACAACCATCTGGTTGGGAGAGTTTGGCATCACAGCGACCGACGTGGCGCGACACTGTGAAGGTACGAACCCGCAATATCGCAAAACAGCGCTTAGAAGACCTCGACTCCTAACGCTATGAGTATAAAAGCCGTACACTCGCCGAAATTCACTATCATTACGAGAGCGACAAACTCACTTGTCAACACTGTGGAAGGCAGTTTCCGGCGAAAATCGGCCACGTGTACCATCTTCGTGCGCATCAGCGCCAAACTCAATAAGGAGTCGAAGTGGTCGCCATGGCCGAAATCGTTTGGAAATCATAACATAGAATTATAATTTCATTCTGTCCGTGGAAAATTTATACCGCCCGTTGAGTATACTCTACGACCCTTAGTACTTTGGTGATTTTATTATAGGTGTCCTTGCAGCGTTGTTACATGACCTTTTTAAAGGGTCTGTTAGAGGGTTAGTGAGGCTTTTAAATACATTTATTTGACGATAGGTGTCTCCATATTCACTATCATGAACAAAGTTAAAATAGTACAAGAAAAAAAAAAGGGATCAATACGGTTTTAAAGAAGGCTTAGTAAAAAATGAGGGAACGAAGTCTTATCTGGGTAGTTGTCCGAGACTCCCTGCTGCAACCCGGTGGTTATAATTATAAATACAATCGCCAGTCGGTTTGTTCTTCAATCCTCAAATCCAATAGTGGAAAATTATGGTGACATCATATATTCATATTAAAAAAAAGAAAGGCGTAGACCTCTGAAAAGGAACACCAATAAGATCCCGTCCCATTCTCTTGACTTCGTGAACCAACTAAAATCAGGCAAGAAAAAGAATCATGCACTGTTAAAATAAAATAGTATTTAACATCCAACTTTCACACGTGGCATATACTGCGAGTATACACATTGTATATAACCAGCACAATATTGGTACGGTCTACCAAATTAATAGCCATACAGATCATGTAAATACACTTATCAAAATGTACACATGAGAGAATTAAGACATTTTAACTTTAATAGACTTAATAAGATATGAAACATGACATCGGCAAGAAAGCAGGAACTCACCCTTTTATATAATTAATAATTCGTGCCTCGTGATATGATATATAGTCTCCCTGGCGGAAAGACAAAAACTATTTTATTATCATTTGGTGATGGCAGATAGCGTCCGCCATCATTCCACCACGATAAGAAAAAGAGTCATTTCTCCGATACCGTGCACACCTTTAGTATAACAGTCAAGGATGACAGATACACTTTTTTACAATATGATTAAGTACCAAAAATATAATTGCTACAGCGTGACAGCCGAATTGGGCAGGCCGAGGAGACCTCTCGTTTACGTAATACTGGCGTATTGTCATGTAGCTTATGTACGTATGGTCTATGGTTGGTTGGAGTGAAGGTGGGACCCGTACATGGATCTGTTCGCAGTTATGGGAGTCGGTAGTCGGATATATATATGTGCTATGCCGCATTGTAGCGGAATTGGGGAAGTACTTCTTGTTCAAATGATAAAATCCCGCCTCAACAGAATTTCCGCTGGACACTGATGAAACTGCGGGGTTTTCACCCGCGTAAATGTTATCCCAGGCGCGGCGGAGCGCCAGCTAGTTACAATACCAGTCAAATATTGCTGTTTGTTAAAAAATATAGGACAATTATAAGTAGCGACCTCTTCCGATATACAGTAAAACTATATATCCAAGCGACATTATATCTGAAAAGCGCCATCTATTATTATATCCACGAACTAAGGAGTGTATAGTTCTGCAAGAAACCGTGCAAAAAAAAACTTCAATTTAGCCGTATGTCGTATCGTCATTGGGTAAATTTCAAGGAATGATAAAAACAATAACATGCCTCGACCGATCTCCTATTTTTTTTTAACGGATATTTCCCTCCGCTGGCACGGCGCCTACCCTTGTCTCCAGGATCGAAAGCAGCCACCACTTGTGAGCCTTTGATATGGTCACAGGGTCTCTTTCGATTTATAAAACTTAATATAATAACTTAATCAAAATAGGGGCAGACGAGTAATCGGAATATTTTAATGACTTCCGACGCATATCAACATCTCCATAGTTGTTGTGCAGAAGCGCCGTTCCTCCTTAGCTCCTCCCTTCAATAGGCCACCGGCTACTCACAAAACCGCGCGAATCGCGAAAGCATAATTATCACTCTATTGTGGTATTATGTGAGCGAGTCGTACCTCCACGGTCGTACTGATCCAATTCAGCTGCAATGCAGCGTATCATTACCTTTATTTATTTATCACAATGTGAAAACAAAACTGCCATAAATTGGCAATTAAGTTTGAGCGTGATAAATCTAAAATAAAATGACAGGTGTCAGAGCGGATGTCGACGGTCGTATTTCTCGAAATAATATCATGTACATGTCGTAATTTGACGGAAATCCACGACGAACGCAACACATTCGGTCAGCCACGCGCCATCTTTAAATAACCCGCACAAATACCTTGTTATCGTTATACAGTCTTGTTCATATTAATCTCATTCTGGGATGTTTGTCATTAATCTCCGCAAATATAGGATTGATTCCAATAAAGTTTCGCTTAGTTATGTAACTAAATATGTCCAACTTAAATAATAGATTAATAGAAATTAAAAACTATTATCAGCGTTAGCGACAGTAACGCGTTATTTCGTCATCGTCATTATCAGCCCTCATCGGTTCACTGCTGGACATAGGCCTGTCTCAATGAACTCCAAGACGAACGAACTCCTGCTACTCGCATCCATCCCGGATCGGCTACTGCACGTTATCTAGTAGGGCTTAATTATTACCTAAGCATATTGTAAAACAGAGTACAGAAAAGCAGTCTGTCAGTTTGTAAACAATTATCACAAAAACTTACTTAATACTTACTGAACGGAATTTAATGCGATTTTTACCGACGGATGGAGCGAGAAAACAGCGCCTTTCGTCGACTACATGAGCATTAGAATAATTATGCTCGATGTGTTGCCCTCCTTTTTCCTCAGAATTGAAATCCGTTTAAACATATCTTTGATTGCATTTTATATTGTCTGTTCCTTTTTTTGACGCGAGAAACGCATTAAAGCGCCTTTACCGGCCCTGGGTGGGGTCCAGTGGTGTGTGGGGCTTGCGGAACGTTATAGTGCCGAATACCCACAAATACCACCGCGAGTGCCATCATTGTCGCCTTTGTTGAGGCGCCGAATAACAAATCATCAGGTTATCTCGACGGTCAGTCAGTCTCCTAAGGGACCGATGCCTCCTCCACAGCAGGGTTGTGCCGCACCACATGACAACCCAGCCAACTTTGGGACAATGCAATGCGGTGAGGTTCCCATCCTCGCCCCTTCCCCCGTGCGCAAAAGCGCCTCCTCCTGTTGCTTTTTTGTCCCCTCATCAAAAGAAAAAGGCTACTGAGTCCCACCGCCACTACAAGGCTTGAACCATGGTGGGAGGAGGGATAGTTCGTTCCTAAACTAATGTTTAGCTATATAATATTCCATCGTGTTTAAGGTCTTCCCACATTTCAATTAATCATTCAAAAAATATTTGCAATCAGTCATTTCCGTTACTTCCCTGGAAGTTGAGTGACCAACGTACTAAATGGTACTATTATTTTTGGCAGGGTCGTCCATTTGTGAAATTCTGCCTTGGTGAATGTCGGTATTACTCAGATGATTCACATAAATCCTTGTTTCTTTCAGTTTGAAGAAACACGGTCGTGTGGGGAGTCGCTTATGTGATTATAATTCTGTTTATCAAATCGGCAAATGTTTGTGTGAATGTTTTCTTTTTTTTGGTAAGTATTCTTGTATTTATATTTTTGTAGATTAGTTTTTTATGTATCAATGTGCTTGTACTTCTTTTACTATATCTGCTTCTTATCGCTTCGTAAGAAATGGATCACCAATAGAAATTTTCGCAACTGGAGGTTAAGTAGTTGCTTGCTTTCCTTTAGGCACCACTGTTGGGCCGTCAAGAGTCTCAGAATCTCATACGAAACATTAATTGAGCTATAAGTGTTTTCTACCCAAAAAGATACAATTGATTACCAGGCCTCAAACGTTGCGTGTCTATTCGTCCGTTTGACACAGGGCTGTGTGTGTATTCTCGACGGTTTTTGATAAATTAACGTGTGTCATGATAGATACATACTCTATTGCACAAAGTAAACCTTTTTTTTTGTTGACGTATTTACGCGCCTTCACCGGCCCTGGGTGGGTTCCAGTGGTGTGTGGGTCTCGCGGCACATGATAGTGCCGAATACACACAAAAACCACCGCGAGTGCCATCTGTGCCGCCCTTGGTGAGAAGACCCGGAACAACAAATCATCAGGGCACCTCGACGGCTTGTCAGTCCCCTAAGGGACAGACTCCACCTCCACAGATGGGGTTGTCCCGCACCATTGGACAATCCCACCGACTTTGGTACAGTGCAAGTGCAGTGGTGAGGTCGCCCCTTGCCCCGTGCGCAGAAGTGCCACCTCCTGTTACTTTTAGGTCCACTCTTCTTATAAGAGGGGTGCCGAGAGCGATCCCTCCTCCTGATCTTTAAGCCCCCTCTTCTTACAAGAGGGATGCAAAGATCCCTCTCGGTTAAATTGGTTTCGCCTGGGTTCACCCCAGGCTACTACTAACCATGGTGGGGGCACAAAGTTGACCTAGTTACTGCTAACAGTTCTGACATTGATGTAACCCTGTTGATCCAATTCGAAAAAGCGGGACATTAAACAAATCTACCGCATATATTTTTTATATCGCGGATAATTTTATCGTTTATAAATTTAATGAGATACCGACTGCCTAGCTAATTAAAAGAATCCTGTGATCGAAATGGGAATCGAATCACAACTTACTCATTTTCGTAAATAATTACACTCGTACAGAATTTCAATATTTCCTCCTTTTTCCAAATTGTAAGAGGCAGCTTGCTTTATGGAAGCGCAATTGGTCCGACACAACCTGGTAGGTACCTCTCACTCACAAATGGTACAACCGTGAAGTGACCTCTGTGCCGTCGCGTTTCTTTTAGTTACTGACTTTTCGGTGGACCAATAAGGCAGGGTTATAGAATAAAAAAAAAGTGGACGAAGACGAAATAAAGCTGGGTAATGATGCTGATGTTGATATAAAAGGAGGTCACCTTTACGTATAGACAAAGGTGTAGGTGCAGATCGAGTGCAAGGGTCATTGGATACTCACCTCACTGGTATCTGAGAAATAAATACGATACCTCGATAAGCACCACTCGTAATATTTTCCAAGTTGTAGAGATATTTTAATTAAAATCAAAATAATGATGTCGAACTCATCGAACTTTCGATCATTTCATCGTTTTTTCGCTGAGACATTTACGAAGTGTATTCACTCTAAGTTTTTAATTTTTACCTTATCATATTCTATCTCATTTCAAGCCTTTTTAGAAAACAGCGAAAATATTTGACGGTCTTACGTAGGTATGATGGAGTCGCGTAGAGTGTCTACGCAGTATCCTCTACGGACCCTCTACTAAACTACGCTCGCTACGTAAACGTCCGTTTTGCTAAATGTTATAAAATATGTCAAATACAGTAAATATAGAATATATTAAAATACGTATAAGATATAGCATTGTTTATTTTTTTTCCACTTTACTTGAAAGCTTTCTGTTTTTAAAAGCCCATGAAGCACTAAAATATAAGTGATGATAAGAATCCATTTACACATTATAATGACGTTACATACAAGCTTGGCCGGCAGTGAATGGCCTAAAATAAAATGCGTGCATCGAGTGCGTTGCCATTTCGAAAATAATTTATTGCGTCCCGAAATGAGGTCAGGCTGAACGCGTGAAGTTGTACCCTTGCGCGGCGCATCGGGCTTTACCCACCTGAAGTTGAGACGGGATGCCGCATGCGCGCATCGTACGTGAGCCGCCCAGTCACTCAACACCATCGCCGCAATAAAAAACAGTAAATTAGAAAACAAAAGATCTCGAAATTCAAGGCGTGTTCGATTTTCAAATATTTAAAACGAGAATAATGGCGCCCCTCTCGCGTTTCCCGCGTCTCAGATATATTGAGTGACGAACGCAATATGTTTGTCTATAAATTGGACTGGACTTAAGTTTAACGTGTATAGTGATAGTTGATTTATTAGTGTGCATTGTGTAGTGTAAGAATTGCATTTTTTTAACAAACTTCCTAAACCCGTGTAAGTACCTACATAAAAATATTAATTATATTTTTTTTATTTCGATTTTAAAATTTATTATGCAATCACTTTAAAATTATACTCATATGTTATTATAATAACACAATTAAATAATTGTAAAGTTTTAAGCTCAGTTTATTTTAGTGTTTGACGTATATCATTTGAAAGCCATCCAACCTAGATTTAAACAATTATAGAGCGTCGAATGATGAGTTGTCTAATGATTCATTTCATTATTGTAGTAATTATATATTTTTGATACAGACAATATTATTTTTTAGAATGGAGCTGATTTCCTCTTGATAACAGAGATCTTAAAGAAACCTTTACATCTTCCCTTTTTTATAGTTACTTGTTGTATAAACTTTCTAATCAGTAAACTTTGATTTAAAAATGAACAATAGTAGGTATTCATTAAATATTTTTTAATCACATTTGATTAGAAATAGAACAAAAGTTTGCTTAATTAAAAATGCGCCAGAGATTATATGTGGTTTAAAGAAAAAAGTAATCACATAAATCTATAATATATGTTTTTATGTTTTGCAAGAATTAAATTTGCCGTCTATTTAGCATTTCACATTATACGGCATACAATCTATTTCTTACGGATCCGTTAACCTTTTTATGTCGTCAAATCTTTCCTAAGAACAATTTTTTTTTATAGAATAGGGGGCAAACGAGAAATCGATTTTTTTACGACTACCGACGCCCATGAACATCCACATAATTAATGTGCCGATGCGCTGCCCTCCTTCTCGCCCCCAAGCCGCAGGAAACGCGACACTAAAGATGTCACTTTACGGCGGCATTATGTGAGCGAGAGTTACCTCCCCGATTGTGCCAGCCCAATTCCGTTCCATAGGAGGATGTAGTGTCATGCACCATGCAGTGCACTACCTCCCCTTATGCAGCATGGCACCACCGCTTCCTAAAACCAGTATTCTATCTAAGAGTATATGTACTGTACAACTGTAATTGTAAGAGGCAGTGCCATGCGACATTGCAGCCGAATTGGGCCAGCGCGACCGGCGATCTCGCTCTCTTGATGAATTATATATTGGATAGAAACCCATTTGTAACGACGAATCACTACCATTTATTACAACCAATTTTTACAACGTTCTTCTGAACGAATGAATTTTATCGATCTCTCGCTCATAAGGTACTACCGTAAAGAGAAAGCTCCGCCATCACGTTCTGTATGGTTTGTGAATTTCCGGTGGCACATTGGAAGGAAGGGGAAGTGTCTGTATACTCGATGTTTATGGGTAGCAGTAATCACTGAAAGGTGTACGAGCTTGCGTTTGCTCCTATTAACGGTAAAAAAACGCTGTTATTATGAAAACAGCATGAAATTTTATTCAGTACTAAACAAACACAATACAATACTAAACAAAGCTAATGTATATATCAAAGGAACAAACATATACTGTCAGACAGATAGATATTGTAAAATCGTTTTGTTCTTAACCATACAAAACACTAGCTTCACACCGCGGGTTTACCTGCGTAACTGCGTTTCTATTAATTGTAACTTCATGGTATATACCCCTGCCTCGATAAATAAACTATTCAACGCAAAAAGATTACTTCAGTTCGGACCAGTATTTTCTGAGATTAGCGTGTTCAAACAAACAACCAAACTTTTCAGTTTTATACTTAGCTAATTCGGGATTTAGAACGTTACTATGACGTCTTACTCTTTCGACCCACTGTTGTAAACCTGTGTGACCTACTAAAAGTAGTTTGATTATCTAGTATTAGTATGTTTATTGGCCAGCCCATTTGGGGAACTTCGCGGTTTCGCAACAGCCCCCCCAGGACGGTCCTTATGAAATACCAATGGATATTACAAATTAAAAATAAAAATAAAATAAAATGGTGTATATGATAAAAGTGTAAAATGGGAAAATTATAAAAAGGTTTAATCCTTGTTGCCAAGGGGGGTTCTGGGATACGGTTTTTGGTCAGGTGGTCTACTGTGCCAGGGAGCTATGTTTTGGGTATGGTGGTGATTTGATGAGTCTGCTTTGTCAAATAGGTTTTGGGATAGGTGCAGGATTTGTTGATCTGGTATGGTGATGTGTAGGTCGCGGTGTATGATGTCGTTCCTCACGTAACGCGGCGCTCCGGTCACCAATGGGAGGGCTCGGCTCTCCTTGGCGCGAAGTCGCTGTTTAAGCGGGTCCGCTACCAAGTGGTACCAAGCCGGCGCCGCGTACGTGAGTCTCGAACGTATGTATGTTTTGTAAATGGCGAGTTTAATGTTGATGGGTAGGTGTGTAGTCATAACCGGGCGCAGCAGTTGTGTTGATGGGTAGGTGTGTAGTCATAACCGGGCGCAGCAGTTGTGTTGCAACATGAACAAGATCCAATGTGACACGCAGATACTTGGCGGTACGGACCCAAGGGATCGTTTCGCCGGCGATCGTTAGCCGAGGTGGTGGTCGTCAAAGTTTGGACAATAGCAGGGCTTGAGTTTTGGTAGGATTCACTGACAGGCGCCATTTCTGGAGCCAGTCCGGTAAAAGGTTTAAAGCTCTCTGGAGATTCTGGGCCATGTGGGCTGCGTTCATGGATACCGCAAGGAAAGCCGTGTCGTCCGCATACAGCGCCAGTGTGGTGTCCACCGTAGTCGGGGTATCAGCCACATACAGGCTGTACAGGGCGGGCGAGACACAGCTTCCCTGCGGTACCCCCGCTGATATCGGATGGGCTCCCGAAATTGCGTCTTCCACCCGCACGCGGAACGTCCTGCCTTGCAGGAAGGACGCGACCACTTTTAGGAGGGGACGAGGGACTGGAGTGTCAAGCAGCTTGTGGACAAGACCACCGTGCCAGACACGGTCGAAAGCCTTCTCCATATCCAGGAAAACGGCGCCTGCCGTTTCCTTTTTATTCAACGCGCCGGTGAACATATGTATCACTCTGGCGAGCTGAAGGGTGGTGCTGTGCCCTGGTCTAAAGCTAAACTGTTCCGGGCGCTGCGGCAGGTAAGGAGTCATTAGTCTGAGGAGTAATCCCTCGAAGACTTTGGAGATTGTAGGTAAGAGAGAGATAGGTCTGTAACTGGCTGCTTTTCTTATGTCTTTCCCCTGTTTTGGGATCATGATGACCAGGCCTGATCTCTGCTCGTTCAGAGAACAATTTATATGTCACTAGTAGTGCGTTCCGGCTTTGCCCGTATACTTCAAGACATATGACAAAAATTCATTGGCTCACAAAAATATAAAAAATATGAATTTTAGTTACGGTCGGTCGTAGTGTACGTTACAATGACGACAAATTGAATTAAAGACAGAAAAATATCTGTCGGTACAACTAGTTGTCAATAATTTCTGCAACTAAATAAGTATTTACTTTGATATCTTTTTCACGCGTCTTTGAACACGCTCTCAGACATGACACCGCACATCAGGTGTAGGAACACGCAGACGCCCCCGGGGACGTTTACGAAAGATACACTACAAAAAAGGCACCGATTCTTTGATACCTTGGTCACATTATTGAAGTGTTCATATTGATAAAAACGTTTTGTGAAATGCTATTTATTTCGTCACTGATAATGTAGGACTGTGATGGTACAAGTATTTTGCAAACCGGTCCAGTAGTTTCGGAGCTAATTTAGTGTTAAGTTAAGCTAATCAAACAAACAATCGAATGTTATAATATATTTTACTTTTAGATTTATTTTTATTGGATCATAAAGCTCAATCCACATAATCTTGGTTAGAACGAACGTTCTGGATTCGACCAGAGCTGAAGACTATTCCTCATCTAGTCCCGATCTTATATATATATATATATATATATATATATATATATATAAGATATATATTTTATTTATTATACTTGTGAATTAACGCCGATGCGTCCTCCTACTCCTCCCCAATGGGCCACAGATTACTCACAAAGAGCACGAACGCGATACCGAAGTTATCGCTTTACGTCGGTGTCATGTGAGCGAGATTATCTCCCCGGTATGCCAGCCCAATTCCTTTGTTACTTATTACTAAAAGGAGCCGTAATTAGTTTATTCGTAGCTATAAAATGTATTCTGTCCTTATTATAAAGGGGTGGGACTTTTCTGTAGTCGGCTTTCAGTTACTCAGCTAACTTTGAATTACTTCTGTTGAATTCCAAGGCTGGATATTGCTTTTGTGTGCATACAGGCCTTTTTTGCCGATTTCCTTCTCAGTTCTATTTTGGGGTCAATCCAATTCGCAAAATGTATGTAACTAACGTAATAGTTTCAGACGAGAATGTATTTTTCTTCCTTAATGGAGCGTGATTTCTCAGTAGATTGGATTTTAGTTTGTTTGCTTCCTATTACGACGTGATAACGTATTGTAAACCGACAACGCTAGTTGCATGGGCGAAAAAGTATGACGTTGTAGTAACGTTCCAAGTAGTGTTCCAAATGCGCGGAACCTGCGAATGAGAGAGAGCGAAACACGTCGACACTTCCACTCTATCGGGCGATACGTTCACAGATCAATTATCGGCTAATAATACATCGTCCATAAACTGACCGGTTGGCAATCCGTATTTTTATTACTTATTTCCACTATTATGGCTGCCATTTTTTTTAATAGAATAGTGGGCAAACGAACAATCGCAGCCTTCTTATATGCCTCGCCTGCAGAGCCTTCTATACAGTATGGCGCTATCTCTTTCTAATATATATTCACTTCTTTATATTTACAGACACAGTTAGTTAAGTTCTATCGTGTCCTGCGTTTTGTTAACCGCATGTGAGTCAGAATGTCTCGCAGTTCTTTTAAATTGCCATGAACGCACACACTTTTGTTCATTATTAATAAATCACACGCCAGAGTGTCAATTCTCAGGCTTAGTATCGATACAGTGGATACCACGCGGCGTAAAATCGGGCGGATCTTATTACTATGAAATATTTTTATTAGGAGGTAGTGCTATGCTGCATAGTAGGAGGTAGTGCTATGCCGCATAGCAGGAGGTAGTACTATGCAATGTCGTGACACTAAATCCTCCTACGCAACGGAATTGGACCGACACGACCGGGGAGGTACCCCTCGCTCACTTGATACCGCCGTAAAGTGACTCTGCGTTGTCGCATAATCTAAAATTCATACTACACCGCGCGGATCAAGTATAAGGCGGATCAATCCCGGTACTTACTTTACTACTTAGTACAGAACTAAATCTGGTATGCGTTTTACATATAGCTTAAACAAGTGCTGAATTAATATAGAGACAATAAATATCTATAATATAGAGACACATTTTATGACATATTTTTATGTAAAAAAATATAAAATATTTAACTTATTTAGAATATTCTTTTAGAAGTAAAAAGTTGTTATTTGTTACGAAAATTTTCCTTAACTTTGCATAATCTATGACAACAGCGTATCGCTCATAGATGACGTCACGAAGTTTCGACAACACCAACCCACACATTGTGCCCTTAAAAGGTCTCGCTGAAAGCTGACGGCTTTTGGGACTACTCACTTTAGATAACATCTTCTTATGACCGAAATAATTACAGAATTTCTTCCTTCTCCTTTCCTATGGTATTACGTGGAGATGTCAAACATTAACCTTACTCTGTTAAATCATAAATAAGTGAAGTCAAGGCAAGTGTACGTTTTAATGTGGTGTTGTAAAACCGAGATTTTTCAATCCTCATTTAATAGTTTCCGTAGTACGTAAAAATAATACCATTATTAAATATGTATTGCAGTCGCTCTGCAGTTATGTCTCTACTTTCTCAACGCATCTAAAAAAATAATCTCATGTCATCGTAAGGCGTGATGCGTTACAATGACGCGAGTTCTATGATTTTTATTCACCCAAAAAGTGCCCAACGCGCCTGAATAACTTTTGTCTCACGTCATTGCCAGGCGTGATGCGTTACGATGACGCGAGTTCTATGATTTTCATTCACCCGAAAAGTGCTTAACGTCCATAAAGAACTTTCTCTCACGTCATCGTCAGGCGTGATACGTTACAATGGCGCGAGTTCTATGCTTTTTAATTTTCCCAAAAAGTGTTCTTTGCGCCCAAAGAAGTTTTCACTCGCGTCATGCCACGCGTGAAGATGCGTGACGCGATACGCGTGATATTGACGCTAGATCTATGACATTTCACTCAAAAAGTGCTCAACACGATGAAGTTCTCACTTCAATACATTTCTCATGTGATTGTAGATCACATGAGAAATGTATTGAAGTGAGAACTTCAGATTGACGGTAGAGAAATACTAATGAGAAAAACACTTGCGGAGGACCGGATTGTCCAAATCAACATCATATCGACATCATAACAAAATCAACATTTAATTAACTTCTCGAGTGGCAGCGGTTTCGCGTGGAAATTAAATATTTGCAGTGCTTATTTTATTTTAACATATTTTTGTAAGTACTAGCACTAGTGGATGTCCTCCGAATGATAATGATAATAATGCCCCAAAGAATCCTCTCCTTCAATTAATATTGTCGTGTAGTGACTTATACGGTATCGCAGGGCAGGCGCTGGTTAAAGGAGTCTTAATGAACTCATGGTTTGGCGTTGACTTAATATTAGGTGATCCCTCCGCTCGTTTCCTTAATCCGGCTAATATTATACACGTGAAAGTTTGTGAAAATGTATGGATGTTTGTGACACCTTCACGTAAAATCTATTGATCAGAATAACACATGCACTATTGAAATAACAACTATTGCACATGGTTTTGTCTGTAGTCCACGCGGACAAAGTCGCGAGTAGGAATGCAATAAAATATCTTGAATAAATTGTAAGCGAGTAGATGTGGCCTGTCATTCCGATCGTGTACATTTTCTTTTTTTATATGGAATAGGGTGCCCCCCTATTCCTAGCTAGCACTCGGAGCTTTTTTACGACTACCGACGCCCATGAACATCCACAAAATTGCTATGCCTCCTCCCCAATGGGCCACTGGCTACTCACAAACAGCACGAAACGCGACACTGTAGATGTCACATTACGCCTGTATTATGTGAGTGAGATGTAACTCCCCGGTCGTGACGGCCCAATTCCGTTGCATAGGAGGATGTAGTGTCATGCACCATGCATGACACTATCTCCTCCTATGCAGCATGGCATTACCTCATCCTAAAACTTCGAGTGGTGTACATAAAACAAAGTGTATAAATGTCTATCGGCGGTGGCAGTCACTACCCACCTGCTCGTTTGCCACCTTATTAGAAGATATCTATATTGCTTTATTGTGTTTCATTTTACCGAGGAACTCATATTTTCGACTAAATATGTAGTTCTGTTGTATTTTCACTTTTTAAATGAAACGTGAACATGACGTGTTATAAATAGTTATAAATAAAATGTGTTTAAAGGAATAAAATAAATAATATTTTTTCTTACTTAGAATTTTTATTGTAAAATGTCTGCTATAAATTACCACCAGAATGATTTTTCAAACAAAAGCCACTCGCATTACTCAAAATTTAACGTTACCATAAATTTGTTGGGAAAATTAGATATTTTCTGTAATCTATACCTATAAATATGTCTATGGTTATAAAGTTATCTGGAATCAGTATTGAATTTTATTCACGTTGATATAAATACACAACCTTTACGCCATTTGCCTGAGGAAGCACACAGATCCGAGTGCATTATATAGAATAAAATATACATATTATGACACCATGCTGTCTGTCTGCATGTAGTCGAGTTTCTCAAAATATACTGAATAGATTTTTATGCGGTTTTAACCAATGGATAGAGCGATTTCCGCGGAAGGCCGGAGCAGATCGCTAGTACATGTTATAAAAAATTGCATAAAAGCTGGCTGTCTGCATGACTTTCTCAAAATCTACTTAACTAATTTTCATGCGGTTTCTACACATCAATAGAGCGATTCTACGGGAAGTCACGGCGTATCGCTAATAAATAAATAATTGAAGAAACGGCTGATCTATGGCTATGTTCGCTTAATCTAGTTATTTTAAGGCAGAACTTGTGCAGATTATTTACAACGCTACCGATGAAATTGCTTTGTCGTTAAATTCAAATAATTACAACAATAGAAAAGCACTGGGGTGTATTGCAGTAAGTCACTAGAACGAACAATACAGCCTCGTTGAAGTCCGCAGACCGGACTGCGCTCATTAGCACAAGAGCCTCTCGGAGGTCGTTAATAGCCCGAGCGCTTGGTCATGAGCTCCCAGTGCTAGCTTCCTCGCATCCAATTGTTAAATTTCCGAATGATACTACAATAATTTTTGTTACATACATTATGTCCCCGCTTCGCACAGACATTTCACAAAATAAGACAAAAATATACGGGTCGTTTATGGCATAAGGGAACAAACGAGAAATCGGAGCTTTTTGATGACTACCAACGCCCATGGACGTTCGCATAATTTTTATCCTCCTATCATCCCCCCCCCCCCAAGAGACCACCGGCTAGTCACTAACTGCACGAAACACGACAGCAACGCCGTCAATTTACGCTGGTATCAAGTGAGCGAGAGGTACTTCCCCGGTCGTGCCGGCCCAATTCCGTAGCATAGGAGGATGTAGTGTCATGCACGATACATGACACTACCTCCTCCTATGAGGCATGGCACTACCTCTTCCTAAAAACAAAAATTATAAATATTCATTTATTATTTTGCCATATTTCGTTTTTCCATATTTCATATTTCGTTAAATATCCGTGCGAAGTCGGGACGGACTGCTAGTTTATTTATTATTAGATGATCGAAATATTTCATTCTAAATGTTTAACTGGCATCAATAGATATAAAAGATCAATTAAAACTTGTTAATTTTCACAATGTTCAAATGCCTCGTTTTTCACTCCTCACACCGAAGCCGAGCGACGCCTCCACGCCAAAATACATCAAACCGCTTGACTACAGCGCGTGCCAAACATTTAAACATGTATGCTAGATGTATAATGTGCATGAGACATACACTCGAGACATAGCTCTTTTGTCTATGGCATAGAGGAGAAAACGAGAAATCAGAAACATTTGGAGTCACCAAATCGTCGCCAATAACATCCTCACATACAGGTGCCTTGCCCTCCTTTAAACCGTACCCTCTGTGAGCTATCAGCTACCTACAGACTGCAATGCAATATGGCACCACTGAAGTAGTACGAAATTTCTGGCGTAGTTGGGTCATGTAGATATTGTGTGGTGTAGCTGGCATAGCCACAAAAGAAAAAAATCGTAGAACTTCACTTAACGTAATAGAATTGAATCGTGTCGTGTAAATGAAATCACATTAAACGCAAGTTTAGACTGTAAACTTGGTAATAAAACTGAAACCCAACACGGCGTCGGCTGCCCCCTCGCGACTCAGTCGTCATCGTGTTTGCATAAAGAGTGCAATAAAGCGCACCATTCACTGCGCGACAACGGATCCGGGTCACGTAAACATACGGCCTGCTATTTTCGAAACTCTGAGTAAGTTTCTTGGAACCACGTTCCTAGCCCGTATCCCCATAATTGCTATGCAGACGTCCCCTTTCATTCTCCCCTCCAATGTGCCACTGGCTCTCACAAACCGCAAGAAACGCTACAGCGAAGACATAAATACTTTATGGGGGAATCATATGAGGAAAAGTTACATTGTTGTGCTAGTCAAATTCGACCAAATTCCATTATGGCACGATCTTATCAATATCCCGATATGCGGCACATAGATTAAGCGGAATGTGACCGAATTCTTAAAAAGTGTTTAATCCGGTGAGGCATTTTTATTTCCGTACAGATACGACTTAGGGTTCTTTAAGATACTTTTTTGCCTGCTTTTAGAACATGCTTTTGTTGTTCTTATTTCAAAGTTCGGCAACGCAGCTATCTAGTTTTACGGCATGTCTTTAAAGTATTTGTTCTATAGAAAAGTATTTACGGGTCATTTCCCAATTATGGGTGCTCCGTAATTGGGAAATGGCAGTAGCCAATGAGACATGCATATGTAAAGTGATTGTGTGTAATACAATCCCGTGTGTTTCCAGTAATAGTTGCGCCGACGTCATCGACTATGCACACTCCGATAAACGTCTACCTACAGATCCTGTTACAAGAGCCCACTTCCCTCGCGATGTTACTTTACACTATCTCCATTTACAGTTTATACATACATCTGTCGGTTGTTCAATTGCTGCATTGCAGCTGTATCGGGACGACAGCATAGGGCTGCCACCTTTATTAAAGACGAATGAAAAAAAATTATATATATTTGTTTTGTTAAACCTTCACCTGCCATACTTATACTTTCTACATATCCGTACCAATAGAGCAAGCCCTTTCCTATTTTTGACCTACAATTTACTTCATACCTGTGAATGAGAGCTTATCACTTCGTCGACGAGGGCTACGTCACATATTTTTCGCAACGACCTCATCACAGCCGGGTTTATTCTACTCTCATTCGCTTCCTGACATACCCAACACTCACTTCCATACAATAAAGTAAAGTACACAGCATAAAAAAAGTATATTTTGCTTAACTGTTCTTATATTTTTTATTGCTCTTTGCGACATTTAATGTTTGTGTTTTCTGGAGATGAAATAGTATGAGTTAATAAACCATACTTAACGTTCGATATTATCAGCACCAGAACTTTGGTTGCTGTGGATACGTAGTAATAATAAGAAACGTCTTTCTTGTACTGAGCGGATTTTCATGTGATTTTCACTTATGGATAGAGCAATTCCCAAGAAAGGCTTTAGTCTATAACTACTCCTGTTATTCACGGGTTAAAAAATGGGGCGGATCAAAGTATAAAAGGAGCCCATTCACAGCATATGCAGCGGGACATGTTTCCCCCCAGTTCTGCTCATCTGGCCCCCATTTTAATGCAAGCCAATTTTAGCTGTCACACATGAGCTGCCCCCTTGTATATGATCCTTCCCATCTGCGGGAAAGGAGCCCCCTCCTGTCCCCCTTGACCGCCGCCCGACGTGTCTTATAGTAACGATGAAGCTGCACTGAACACTTCCGTCATCATAGAACAGTCAAATAAAAAATTATGTGCTTTCAATTTGCTCAGATTTTATCTTCATTAAAAGATTCAGATCAACACCAGCGTAATGCTTAACTTTCTGAACCTTTTCTGCACTACATAAAGGTCTTGATCGTAATAATTTTCTCAATGTTGTAAAAGTCTCTTCAAATTTCTCTAACCATTCAGAATAAGTGTTATGCCTGGTGCACTCGTTTAATTAGCTATACCTTCTACAACCACACGACGCACAACTTCCCAAAAATGCAGAGTAGCGATTAAACTCCCAAGAGCCAAGGAACCGATCGACATAATCCCCCAGTCCCTCGGACCCTTTGTCTTTCAATCGATAATGTAAAGAAAATTCTTCAGAGATACGTGTATTTATGAATCGAGTCACCATCGACTGCCTCGGGGTAAACATGTTCAACCACAGTCGTGATATTCTGGGTTACATCCCCGTGCCTCGGAGAGCATGTTAGGCTGTCGGGCCTGCGACTGATTTCTCTCCGTTCGTGTCGGATTGGCGTCCCATCGGAATAAGAGAATGTGTCTGGTTGTGCTCTATATGTCCCGCGCAGTTGGCTAGTCTCTATTGGGATGTCCGCCTTGACCTAAATTCGGCTAGGACATTATTATCATTACTTATAAATTTTGTAATTCCTTTAATGCATATTTAGAAAGGCATGACATGCGCGGGATTCGAACCGTTTCGAGTACTATATGAGGGTTGTAACTTGTCAGTCGGATTGTGACAATGAGTTTTCTTTTCACCTATAAAGCAGAGTTTTTCGAATTGTTTGTCGTAGAAAAGCTATTCCGGGTATGGTGTTCATAAACAAAAGCGTCGCGCATAAAATATTTGTTTGCAAGCGGAACCGTGACTGTACCCCATTGCAGCCAGAATGAAAAACAAAAGCTATGTGTTTGTTTAATGCATTGCAGCCAAACCACAAT
Organism: Eumaeus atala; assembly: GCA_017140195.1. Lineage (NCBI taxonomy): Eukaryota > Metazoa > Arthropoda > Insecta > Lepidoptera > Lycaenidae > Eumaeus > Eumaeus atala. Next base: position 82,617 of record JAFELO010000295.1, read on the forward strand.
TGCAACGATGTAAATGTTGATTATGTTGCAACATTGCAACGCAACAAGCACAACCGTATGACTGAGTCCTGATAAAATACTGTTCTGGAGCACTGTTGTGCTGTCCAGGAAATGCTCATGCATTTATCGGCATTTCCCATGGGATACCCGCGAAGGAAGGAATCCCTTTCCTCTCGAGTTAGCTCACCTCAAACCATTGGGTACTTTTAGTTTGTGTATCCGGACACCTCTTGGGACATTGGTGCCAATGAATTGCTTTTAAAAATAACAAGAATATAATTTTAAGTAGACTTCATATGTTAAGAGGCAATCTCTAGGGGATGGATGTCGGTTTATTAATTCTTAACTTCTGAATTCGGGCTGCGAAATAAAGTTTACTGCAGCCGCATGAATAGGGATAATTATAGAAACCAAAATATATATGTTTTGGCGTGATAACATCATGTAAATCGATTTATGCTAGCTCCATTCACGAGAAAGTATGACGAGATTCATTATGTGTCATAGTAATGTTCCGAATGGGCGGAGCCTGCGAGCGTGAGAGCGTTACAAGTCGTCTTTATTCACTCCATCAAGCGATACGTTCGCTGTTCAAGAAGTGGAGAACCGTTATCACGTAAAATTATATCATCTATAAACGGACTTATAGACAACCAGTTTTTTATAGTATAAGGGACTAACCGACCGAGACCGCAATTAGTAGCCATCACTTCAAAATATTGTGTAGGTGAGAGGCACTCCTCAGTCATGCCGGTCTAATTCAGATTCAATGCAGCGATGATGTTACGTTCTGCTAATGCAATGTATTATTAGCGTCCAACCACTTATCGTCTTTTTTTATATCATAAGGGGACAAACGAGAAATCCGATGTCTACCGACGCCCATGGACATTCCTATCATCCCCCCCTAGGGCCACCGGCTACTCACAAATCGCACGAAACGCGACAGCGAAGCTATCACTTCACGCCGGTATCAAGTGAGCGAGAGGTGCAAAGTCGTGCCGGCCCAAATCCGTTGTGTAGGAGAATGTACTGACACGCACCTTGCATGGCACTACATCCTCCTATGCAGCATGGCACACACTACCTCTTCCAGTCTGTCAAATTATCGTTTGCTGAAGTACAAAAGTGACTTTTTTGTGCTTTCGCAAACTTTTTTCAGAATTACTTTTCATTTATATTTCCATTTTGCTTGTGTTTTCGTAACAAAGCTTTGTCTTGCGAACGTTAAACTTTGAAAGCTCGCGGCTAAGTGATACTTAGAATTAAAACTCTTTTCACTTTGTGCCGATTTGTAATATAGTTAACGTCCTCGGCTATATCTGAGGTATAAGCTTATCCCTACAAATATAATAATACTAAAGACATTCTTTGTTTGTTTGTTTGTTTCAATGTGCTCTAGACCTACAGGTCTACAGTCTTGTTACTAACACACGAACACAAAGCCAATGCTGTCAACACTACAAGTCGTTACGATGTTCTAACCAACACAAGCTATTGGTTACTTTACAACACGTAATATTTTAATTTTATTGTCATATAAACCGAGCCAAATGTGCGTTGCGCTCGTGAAAACAACAATAAAATGTATTGTCGTTATTACATGTTGTGTAAAACACTAATGTCGACCTTCGCTTTGAAATTAGATTCACATGTTAAGGAGATGCATGGATAAAATAACTGCAACCATTGAGAGAATGGTCTACCTGACTACAATGTTTCTTTATAGCTTAGGAAGAGGTAGTGCCATGCATAGTGCTTGACACTATAACCTCATATGCCGTTAAGTATAAAGTTTTTTCTTCTTTCGCCAGTCCAACTTCCCCGGCCCCTTCGGCTAGGATAATAATAGTTACTTTAGATAATCTTAAATAAGTATCGGGATGCATCCGTCCCATCTGCGGGAAAGGAGTGGGATCACCTAGACCGTCGTCCAAAGTGTCTCATAGTAACCGTTGAAGCTGCACTTGACACTTCTCTCATCACATGGCAGTAAAAAAAATTTGATTTATATTAAGCACGCTGTTCCCTGTGAAAAATCTATCTCATTATATTCACTAGCGAATTAGATAAACATACAAGTTTTCTAAGAAAAAAAACTTTTTTAAAATTTTAAAGCAATAATAGTACACTCACTTACAGATCTCTTTCTTTAAATGACAAAGAAATAAAAGGTCCATATCAGTAGGGCCTGTTATTTCTTTCTCTTTCCGTGGGTGTAACTGCGAAACACAGCTAGTGTTATTGGTAAATGAATCTCCTCTCCGTTTCCCTCTCAATTCCACGCGCTCGCCCCGATGCGCCAGTACGCCGGTGCACCATACAAGAACGCCGACGTGACGTCATTGACGTCAGGTCTACAGATATTGAAACCGAGACATATGTATGTTTGTTGTTCTCCGTTCGGTTGCACGGGATTCATTTTACCCGGGGCACAGATACCATATATCTTTTTATTATACTTAGTATGACCATAAGTGCGATTACAATAAAAAAATACGTTTGAATTTGGAATCTGTAAATTTTATATGATTGTTCATTGTGCCTTCTCTTTTTGGCGGCAATAAACTGTACAATATTTTGCGATATTAAAATGAAGTGGGGTGATAAATAGAACAGAATCGCTGTTTTTGCATTGCACAAAATAGTTATGGAGCGAAATGCAATTTCTAAAACTCTCCATACACTTGGTATTATTCATATGCTTGTGTAACTGGCAATTCATTGCTACAATGTAACTTCTCTGTCTGTGACATAGAAAGATCTGGCCGTCCATCTAATGTGCGTACGAAAAAGGTGATCAAAGCAGTAGGGGATAGCATTGGAAGAAATCCTGTCCGAAAGCATAATAATTTATTCTGGGAAATGAAGGTAGTACGTAGAACCATGTCGCGTATTTTAAGAGATGACCCAGGACTTACAGCCTATAAGAGGCGCACTGGCCATTTCCTAAGTGATAAATTAAAGACGAATAGGGTGGTAAAATCTAAACAACTATTGAAGCGGTACGCAAAGGCAGGTAACAGAAAAAAAATTACGTATGAGATTTTTTTTACAATTGTGCGACATTGTAACAAAAACTCCTATTTATGCTCAAAGCTCTAAGGAAGCTGCCCAATTAGTCGACAGAGTGCCACGTGGGCATTATCCGACTTCAGTGATCGTTTGGTGGGGTGGTATCTGTGAAGGAGCGAATGAGTATGTATACTTTCGATTTTCTCAAATCTACTAAACGGCTTTGCAAGCGGTTTTCACCAACGGATAAACCGATTCCCGCGGAAGGTTTCAGCTTCTCATATTCAAGGCCCAAGGCGCGGCCGGCCTCTAGTAACAATATAAGACGTGTATCCACCGTAGTGGGAGCGTAGTCTACTAATTCTATATGACCCATTTAGTTTAATAATAGTACAAGCTGTATTGTTGGTTTGTAATTAGTAGTCAATGCAATGGGGATGGCTAGAGTGTGCGTTGCATCTCGCCAAATTATAGCTATTTCAATTGCATAAAGATGCCGGCGCGCCAGAACCGTTTGGTTGGCGGTTTTTTAACCACCGGTGTGTTCGTATGCAATTTGGCTACGGTCACGGGGAGCCGCAGTGTGAGTTTTTTTAACACCTGTATGATAGGCGTCTTACCTACTTATCGGGTGGCCTTACACCTGGGTGAAGGTAGTGGTGAGCCGCTGGATCTGGAGCCACTTACGGCTCGTGACCATGATCCGAAGCTCTAGCGCCCATGTCCAGCAGAGGACGTAAACCAGCTGAGGATGATAATAACAGTATCAATGAATTTATCACACTTTGTTGGTAATACCGTGATTACTTGTGTTACAGGTACCAGATAATTGACAATATATTTATGTATTATATTAGTTAATTTTATACATTTTATATATTAAAGATTTTTGTTATAGAGATACATATTTAATTATGTACATATGTAAATCATCCACTATCCGTGAGGCTAGGGGTATACGAACCCACGACCTCGACCATGGGTGAACGTGGCGGTTAGCCATTTTACAAACAGAGCCAGCCCGTCACCAATGACAATGATATTAGGCGTTGGTTTTCTTTAAATACCTAATTTAAAGAAAACCGACGCCTAATGTCATCCGCCTCCATATAGACCTCATATTTTCTGTATCGTTTTCGTAGATATTGGAAATGGCTTTGAATACTTTGATTCAACAAAAATTTTCTTGAAATTAAAATGCTTTCTAATGGTACATTTAAAAAAATATACTACATTATTTTGTAGCGGTTCCGACCTAAATTTCAAAAATGCAGTACTCATAATCTCGACGAAGGCGAAACGAAACGTAACGATGAAACTATATGGGTTCTGTTATGCCTTTTGGCTACGGATTGCAAAAAACATCAGAGAACAGACTGCTACTAGTAGGTACTTTTAGGTAAAAAACTTTTTTTACTGAGCGACCGCGAAACCGTGTACTCCATAAATCTTAAGAATTTAATTATTTTGTTCCAGGGGACCAATCACCACAACAGCTCCACCTTAGGACATCGCAATAAGAAGCTAGAGACTCAGGTGGTTTGTGTGTATATCTGAGTGTCCGGTGCTAAACTAAGCGCATGGAATTGATCTTTAGAAAAGAGGAATTGAAGAGGTGAGTACATATTCCACACACATGTATAAAATTGTACATTTTTTATATTATAGGGGGGGGGGCAATATAGCAATATCGGAGCTATTTGATGACTACCGACGCCCATAGACATCCGCATTACTGTCATACAAATCCTCCTCTCCTCCTCCGCTCCAAAATACGGGTCAGTGAAATTTCTCCCGAAAGATTTCACCGTTATACGATATTCAATAAAGCTAGTATTATTGAAATAAAGTGAATCAATATCTGCCTTTTTTGACACGTTTTATTTCCTAATTTTAGCACTCGCAGCGTTGCTTGACATGACATCATTAATGGCGTCGATTGTAGAATATAGAGAAATAAAAAAAGCTATGCCCAGATAGGTTCGACGTTTTCGTTCGTGGAAAGGTTATTTTTATTTGCACTCAAAACACTAGGCCTAATTTCATACTTTTATCGAACACAATAACAGCCTAAAGTCAGGAGCCTCGATATGGTTGAACATCAGCCGCCACATTGAAGAACGTCTCGAAATGATAATAAATCTAATCGTTAGCCCGCCACAAAAAAAACCGGCCCTGTATATTTGAAAATGGCTAGCCGTAATGTTATTTGTACAATGCGACTACGATATATATATGTATTACAGTTGCCCAATACGATAGATGTAGTCATAATTATTCATTAATATATGTTATGAATGCAACAGTTTATAATCGTTTCACGCATACGCTTAAACTATTTAATAAATTTAGTTGAAATTTGGCACAGATAAAGATAACAATTAAGAGTTACCTTAGAAAATTAAGTGACTTTATGTCTCAAAACAATGACATCTTGGGGTAGATTGCGAATGAAATCAGTTAGTCATATAACAATGTGGGCTATTTAGTTACAACACAATTGCAGAGAGTGGTAAATCGTAGTGGAGGCGATTTGACGTCCCAAATGGGAGCAGATGTGACCTTTCAGCGGTCCACTGGACATCAATTACGAGCGCCGTGGCTCGCTAGCGCCATCTGCATTCTATCATCAACACATACTGCAGACATTATATCGTTAACGACCTAAAATCATCATACATCCCTGTGTGGTTTAGACTACCCTAATACCTAGAACAGGACTACCCAAAACCCCCCACCACGGTTCAAACCTTGTCGTGGCGGTTGCGCTCAGTAGCCTGGGGTGAGCCCATGCGAATTCAGTTGAACCGAGGGGGGATCTTTGCACCCCTCCTATAGGAATGCGCTCTCGGTACACCTCTTATAAAAAGAGGGGAGCAATAGGAAGAGGCGCTTTTGTGCACGGGGGAAGGGGCGAGGATAGGAACCTCACCCCATTGCACTGTACCAAAGTCGGTGGGGTTGTCCTGTAGTCCGGAGCAACCCCATCTGTGTAGATGGAGTGGGTCCCTTAAGGGGCTGATTAGCCGTCGAAGGGACCCTGATGATTTTTCGTTCCGGGGCACCTCACCAAGGGCGGCACTCATGACACTCGCGGTGGTTTTTGTGGGTATTCGGCATTATCATGTGCGACGAGTTCAACGCACCACTGTACCCCACACAGGGGGAGTGAAGACGCGTGAATGCGTTTCCCCGTCAACAAACAAAAGGGCTTGCAATAATCTTTTTTTTTATTTTGCTAAGCCCAACATTCATTCCTGTGAATGTTATCATAACAACCCCTATCTAGACAGTAAAACAGTAAAAATCTTAAAAATATATGGTTATTATTATTACTTATTCTACGTTTGTAGTAAAATTACGTTGACAATAGAAACAAGGTATTTAATACAATGTTATTTTTATTATAACGCATTAGAAACTTTTTTTGAAAAACTAAACTGTTCTTCTCCTTATGTCGGATGACGGAACTTCAGGATGTCGGTTTTTCGCGACGGTGTAACGCGCCAACGGAAGTACAACTTCAAAAGTAAATTTAAAATTAGATTTACAGATTTATAGAGCTCAGTGATCTATATCCCGTTGATATAATCTTGCTACAGTCCCCTTGTTTTCCTCAATATGTCCCTCCATCAAAACATTTATATAAATCAGTTAACGAGCGGCACTCAATTGCCCAGATACTGCATTTTAATCGTTTGACCTACTTGAAAACAGGCCTTGCATGTAATCTACCGAACCAACATTACGATAGATAAACTATATTTATCGTCGCAGATATCCTAATAACCGTACGGTGTCCATTAGCTATAAATATACAATCAATGTCAGTGGGAATAGCTTGGAATACGTGAATTAATAAATAACTCGAGCGAAAATCGAACGAACACATGGGTATGTACAGCCGAGTACATGTTTGCGTGGAAATTATATTGAAATGAAATAAATATTCCTGTTAAAATCGGATTTTTATAAGCCCTTATTTAAATGTTCATATAAGGTTGTGGTTTCGAAATCTATAAATCATGCTGTGGTACATCTGGTATGTTTTTCAAATTCTCCGCGGTGCGTGAATTAAGATGGCACTTTTGTCAGTTTTTAGGTGGGAGTAATTTTGTAGCGTTCCCGAGGAAATCTTATTTCATTATTTCGGTACAGATCTATCATTGCATAAAATAACATTATTTCAGCAATAAAATGGATGCCAAATATGTGATGTGTTTACATGTTTTAGTGAACATCTTAATATTTGACACTTTTATTTTACTGAGAATATTATTAATCTAGGAGTTTATTTTTGTATACACCGATTGAATTTTTTAGAGTTTTTTTAGAATTCTCTTTTACGTAACACACATTTTTCATTTGTCGTGATGTCTACTATATTCATCTATGAGTGCGGGGTTCTTCTGAGCGCGATTGTACTTTTAGCTTTTAAGTTTGGTTTAGATTTGATCTTGATTAACCGCTCCGGATATTTGTGCTGGCGAACACGCTTTTAATTATTATTGATTCATACATCTCGTGTCGGTTTTACTCACACAATACAGTTGTTGTACAGAGCGAGGACATCAGGCACCAAGGCCGTGCAGAGGTCAAGGTTTAATATCTTCGTAATATTACACTTTCGTTAAGATTTTTTTCACAGATCCGAATTTTAAGTAAAACTTACGGTACATACAATTTACTGTCAGTTATCCGACGATAATTGACATTTATTTTTATAGTATAGGGAGGCAAACGGGTAATCGGAATCTTTTTTACGAATACCAACTCCCGAGGACATCCGCATAATTGTTACGTCAGTCTGTTACCCTCCTTTCTTCCTCCCCTCTAATGGGCAACCGGCTCCACATAAACCCCACCAAACACGACACCATAGAGATCACTTTACGGCGATATGAAGTGTTTGAGAGATAGCTGCCCGGTCGTGCCGGGCCAAGTCACCTGTAATGCATGATGCCCTACCATCCCCACGAGCAAGGCATTATTAAAGATATCATGAATATTCCATTTAAACGACATTCTATAACAGACACGAATATAGATACGCCAGCTCATAGAAAACTCCCCTTGCTAACATTGGCGTTATCTGGAGGAGGTCAAGCCCGCACGCAGGTGACTGCACCTAGAGCTCATTCATAAAATGCGATAAACACGGCCAGCTTATTCTGAACCGCGTTTGTGTACACGAACATACCATACACGTGTAGAATCTACATCACACTTTTTGAAGTCAAAACTTCTTTAAAAGCAATAAGCAGGGTACAATATTGTTTCCGTGTCGGGCCGGGATGGCAACCCGGTCCACTTCCAATGACACGGCGTCGTGGGGACTGTCTTAGAGTAGCCGGACAGTCTCCGAGGAGGTGAAGTCTGGCCTTTTCGCCGAGGCCAGCCTGTCGCTGGAGGGGTTCTGTTGCCTGCAGATCCGGGACCCTCCACTTATAGCGGCTGATGGCTCCCGTAGGGGTTTAGTTGGTATTGCTACCCAATGGCCGAGTCCAACATAGGTCTGGGGGTCTACCCGGGCTCCCAGGTATCATGCGTAGATGCATTCCCCTTCGTCACCAAAAAAAAAAAAAAGGTGCAATATTGTGTGCTCGCGTTAAAAAAAATTACGTAGTACTCGTCCTATAAGTATGACAAACGTAGTATAACAACTAAAAGTCTTAATTAATAATTAATTCCTGTCGTAAATATGTGTCAGCAACTTGCATCATCAAGAAGCGTCAGCAACATGCTGAAAACTTCTTATGCGGTGTTAGACAGGGTAAAATATTATGAGTTCGCGTCAGAAAACATGATTTACATAGCACTCATGCTATACGTAGCTCTGGCATAAATATGATATACGCAGCGTAACAACTAAAAGTCTTCATTAATAAAGAGTCCGTGTCATAAACATGTGTCAGCAATATGCGTCATCAAGAAGCGTCGGCAAAATGTGTCAGCAACATGCTGAAAACATGCTTCTTTATTGGTGTAGTAGTTTCAGGCTACGAAAGCGGCTGTGAAGATTCTGTGTGTTACTGTTTGTGTGTCAGCTCGTACACACACTGAAGTTTATTGGAACGAATCTGATTTTATGTGAAAGTTGTTCAAAAGACGTCCGCGACGTAAGCGCGGTAAAGCGTTATACCCGATCGCTGTTTCTCACGATTTACGTGCGAAACAGCGTTATACGTTTTTTGTACTCCGCCTTAATTTAATTTCCCAAGGAATAAACTCTAGTAATTCAAATCTAAAGCCTAAAGCTTGGATATGAACTATTCCTTGGTAAAACATCGTATACTTACAAAACGTCAAACAATTATCGTCCCCATTGATCTCTGGGTCAAGAGCCTTCCACATGGATGGCTCGCGATAACCCTCTCTACAGCTCCGAACGTGCTGACGTGGAATGTGTCCGCGCATATACGAAATATAAGAGAATGCAAAAATATGTCATTTAATATAGACTAGCATAGACCAGCGGTTTTACTCACGTAGCCATGGTCCTATTGGTGGTCCTTGTGTATAACCTACAGCCCTCGTCATGAATGTAACTATTGCAAATAACATACGTCATACATCTACGCATCTGCGACACCCGTGGTGTTGAGGATAACTGTGGGAGTTGGTGATTCTGGATGAGGTAGTGCCATGCTGCATAAGAGGAGAAACGGATTTGGGCAGGCACGACCGGGGAAGTACCTCTCGCACATTTGATACCAGCGTGAAGTGACAGCGTCGCTGTCACGTTTCGTGCGGTTTGTGAATAGCCGGTGGCCCATTGGGGGTTACGATAGGAGGGCAACGCATCTGCGTAACAATCATTTCCATGAGCGTCGGTAGTCATCAAGAGGTTTCGATTGCTCGTTTGCCCTCTTATGCTGTAAAACAAAAGAACTTACAAGTGACGCAACTGTTCATTTGCCTCCTAGTATGCTATAAAAAACGTAGTATGATATGTTTGACATTGCCTCCACATAACATTACACGTTAACATGACAACATGTCCAGACAAAGATGATCTATTCTAGCGTTTATCATGTTAGGCTATCATTTTGGTTACCAAGGGAACATATGTATAGTTTTCCGAGACGCTACTGAAAGTGTTTTATGAGTGTCATAGTAGTCATGTTAAAATGTTACGCCTGTGTTCCACACAGCTCTCGACTGTGTGTGTGTGTGTGTGTGCGTGTGCGTGGGCGTGTGCGTGTGCGTGCGCGTGTGCGTGTGCGTGTGCGTGTGCGTGTGCGTGTGCGTGTGCGTGTGCGTGTGCGTGTGCGTATGCGTGTGCGTGTGCGTACTCAGACGTTGAATATGTATATTGAATTTGGTGAAAATTCGGAGGACTAAGGTAAACTAACATTGCGACACGAGATTTTTTTATATAATGTATTATTACTATTTTTATGTCTTTCTTTTTTCACTAATGCAATATTGATATTGTCATTATGTGTATTGATTTGATATTGCTGCGTGTAGTGTTGTGAGCAAATAAATGATTTTTTTTCTTTCTTTATAAGATTTAGGGTTTGTATGTTTGTTTAAACGCGCTAATCTCAGGAAATTCTAGCTCGAATTGAAAAAATATTTTTGTCATGAATAATTCATTTACCGTGGAAGGATATACGAGTATACTTCAGGAAGAGGTAGTGCTATTCTGCATCGGCGCAGGTAGTGCCATGCATGGTGCATGACACTACATCCTCCTAACCAACGGATTTGCGACGGCACGACCTGGGAGGTACCTCTCGCTCACATAATACCGCCGTAAGGTGACATCTTCAGTGTCGAGTTTTGTGCGGTTTGTAAGTAGCCGGGGGCCCATTGGGGGAGGGGTGAAAAGTAGGGCAACGCATCGGCATAATTATGTTCATTCATGGGCGTCGGTAGTCGTTGAAAGGCTCTGATTTCTCGTCTGTCCCTCTACACTATGTAAAAAAAAATGGATGCATGATTGTTTGTTTACGCGCCAATACTATGGAACGGGTTTTGATGAAACTTGTGCATACTCCAGAGAAACACACACAACACATCCTCACACCAGTTCCCTAATGGGATAGGCAGAGTGACCGGGCATATCAAGTTTCTTACAAAGAATAACACGTAAGCTACAGCAATTTAAGACTAGGGTTTGTTTGTGGACCACATTATTCACTTTCTCCCGTAAACGATCACACATCTGTTGTGCAGACGTGTTGCCCTCCTTCCCTTCTCCCTTGCAATGGGCCACCGGAAACCCATAATTAGCATGTAATGCAACATGGCGCAACGTGTGTTAACACGTAGCGCGTAGTACGTATACCGGAATGAGCTTGTCTCTCATATTCAACGAAGCACTTTATCTCCCTAATGAATTCGTTTAATGAATGCCAATGGAGACTCATTTGTAGGTCATCATTCGGTTTTAAGTTAATGCTTGAATGTAAAACAACAACATTTCCACGGAGTTCTTTGGTACCAGCGCTGAATATTAAAAATGTTTAATGAGTAAGTGTCTCGTGACTCACCCAATAATCATTTAGAACATTTCAAGATGAGCCATCGTTTAAGTCACTATATTTTTACTCGACTGCTTAAGAAGGAGGGTAATTTTTTTCGAGTATATGTAGATTTCTACGTTACCTGCTACACGTTGCTCGGCTTGATGGATTATTGCTTCTTTTTTAATTAATTTATTTTCTTAAATAGCATACAATTTTTTATGCATACCAAAAATCACATAGAATTGTCCGTAACGTTCAGCTAGTTATACATTATAAAAATATGTAGTGCCATAGAAATGTATGTCTACAGATTATCTAAAAAAAAAGTGGTTTTAGTTTCTGTTGAATAATTTTTTTGTGGTATTTTTACAAAACATGGATTTAATTTATAAACTAAGCGAGGGATGATATATGAAATGGTTCTTTCACCAATTTTTGCAAGTAACTCGACGTGTTGGAATGTTATGTGGTAAAAATATCAAAGTATTCTTTAACTAATTGTACTTTTAGAAGTCTGTATATAACTTAACAATGTTTAAATAAATAAAGAGATAAAAAATGATTCAATAAAGAATGAATGGGCCATGTAATTTTCTAAACGTGATGTATTAAATATTTACGTCACTGAAATGTACAATAGGAATGTCAGATTTGTTCGTAGAACATTCGTAATGCTAAATAATATCAGTGATGGCCTAAAGTGAAACATTGTGGTGGAAATAGGATTAAGGAATGTCAAGTAGGGCTGCAACGCGGCTTCACTGCCGTAAAATATATACCAAGAGATTCATTATTCACAATAATATGGAATTTGTAATTGTAGCCTATTATCCCCGAAGAAGTAGGCAGAGGTGTGCTAGTAATCCACGACTCGTAAGACCGGTAGATATACTAGCACACCCACGATTAGCCAAGGTACTGAGACCCATGATGTCATAGGTGGCAAGCCTATGGCCACTTCGAGCACATTCCAAATCCCGGAGAATGTAATGCATGCTCAGAATAATCTGAGAAACATTTAATAACAGTTGCCCGACCTGGGGATCGAACCTAGGACCCCACGCGGCTAACGGTCTTAACAGGCGACACCCGCATCGTTACACCACACACAGTTTACCCGCACCGTTTTTTGTCGAATTTTGTTATATGGAGAACAGATATGAATAAGTTTGGTTCTGTTTGCATTAAGGACTAATCCATTGTCATGGCACCATTTAGTAATACTATTAAGATCCTGTTGCACTTTGACAAAGTTAACGTCTCGCTCCGCAAATAATAACAATAATAATGTCGTCCTAGCCGATTTTCGGCTACAGCGGCCATCTTTATGGAGAGAGACGTCTGCGCGAGGCATAATTTTGTGCTCAAGTTTTTTGCGCAGACACAACAACAACAAGTGCACTGTCTGTTGCTTCATTGTCCTATTCCGATGGGACAGCAATCCGACACGACCGGAACGAAATCAGGCGCAGGACCGACAGCTCAACGTCATCTCCGAGGCACGGCGATATGAGGATATGACACCGCCAACTTTCCGACTCTGTATTGTTTATTTTATCTGTGTGTATATGTATGTATGTATATATGTATATACATATGTATGTATATATGTATGTATATATGTATGTATATATTTATATATATATGTGTATGCATGTATATGTGTTGTGTATAAGTAATACACGTATTAATATTTTATGTATATTTAAAATTATATATTCGTTTTGTTATGCTAATAGCGTAACAGATTTACTATAAAAGTTCGATTGTGCACTACCCTCATCTAGTTTTTTTTTTCCTATTGCAAAGGTTGCCTGGAAGAAATTACTCTAAAGTAGGCCGCCTTTGTGTGCATTTACATTTATACTTTGTACCTACCTATTGTCTTGTTAGTTGATGTGCGCAATAAATAACATTTTATTCATTCATTCATTTATTAACAGTTGACAGATGGGTGATAGGACGATAATTGGATACGTCGTCATGTTTGCCCTTCAGATGGACAGGTCGTATACAACCCTGCTTCAGCTGTCACCGAACAGAAAACTGGTGCTAATAAGATTGACAATAGCATTTGATACTTTATCATTTAATCTTTTAATACCTATAACTTTATTTTTATCTGGCCCGAGAGCTTTGAAACTGCTAAGTTCACGTATGATTTGCTGTATTTTATCTGGAGTCCATTTTTTAACCAAAACACTAACAACACCTTCGTTATTTTAATATTTACATGAAGGAGTGGAACGTCACATCGGGGTATGAAAATTTTTCCGTTTTTTTGGAGTACGTAAGCAAATTTATTTGCTATATCTAGAGGAGAAAGATCCCTAAATGCATTTGATAAAACTTGATCAACTAACCAGGCCATTTCACCGCATATTGAATTTATGATTTGCCTTAGCTTTTTAGGGGTTGTGAAATTATTTTTAATATACGTATCATAATAATTATTTGTATTGTATTCCATGGATTTCTGAGCTTTATTACGGGCCTGAGTGTACTGTAATCGTCCCTTTTAATTTAATGATGGTAACTGCGTCTTAAAAATCTATTAAGAAATTGTATCAACAGGTAAATGTCTACATATGGTTATGGCCATCCCTATATCTTCACCTCTCTTCCCATCCTCTTCATGACCTAGCTGCAATTTAGCATGACAGTACCTCTCACATTTTTTTCTTGAATATGTTACTTACAAACAGGCACCAACTGCACTTAATGTGAGGTGCTGCTTCATACTCCCAGGCTGCTGAACCCCACCGCTACGACTGGGCCTGATGGCATTGATTATGTGCTAGTACTCTTACTCCTTTCCACATAACCATTTCATAATGATCTTTAAGATGACGGATCTTTTACGACTTATAAAGAGCATTCGTTAAAATTTACGACAGTACATACTACTTGCATTTGTTAAGTACTAACAGTTACCCTCGACTTCGTCTGCGTGGGCTACAGACAAAACCACGTGCAAAATTTTCATTCCTATAGCCTATGTGCTATTCCGATGTATAAACTATATTAGTGTAAAGTTTCATTAAAATCTATTCAGTAGTTTTTACGTGAAAGGGTAACAAACATCTATCCGTCCTTACAAGCTACCGCACTTATAATATTAGTAGATTTTCTTTAATCATGTCAATAACACCTTCTAACTACTTCAACGGAGAAAAAATATAGTCGATAGTAGGAGCCAGAGTCCATTTCTTACGACTTCGCTTAATCTTCATAATTATAGTCATTACGTCTAACATTCCACACTCAAAAAGCTTGTCGCGAATATTAGTCTTATCATATAACAGTTTATAACCAGCTCTACCCTAGAGCTTTTGTGTAGTGTGCTACGAATAATGAAAAGCTTATTTTCACAATGTTCTTTTAATTACTTTGCTCTGGAATTTAAATACATTAAATAGTCAGAACGAGCACAGAATTAACATACAAATAGAACGAACCGAGTTTAATAGAGCGTGTGTACTAATTGTACTCCTGCATACAATATGATCACATTTAAATATTCAAAGAAACTCGGGAAATTTTAAAATATCTTTTATAATAAGTAAACTTGAAGCGATGCAAGTTAATCATGCATGGTGATGGAATCATGGAAGTTCCTCTACATATTTGACTAAATTACTGTCGTTTCTATACTAATCGTTTCATATCTTGTAACCTCTCCAAGAAGATCTTCTCCCGGGCCACCACTCTGGTCTACTTGACCGCTGGCCCATTGCGGCGAAGGGGTAACGCATATGCACATGCGGAGGTTAACGAGCCGGATTGATCTTTTGTCCTCCAATGGTTAGACCAAAAGAAAAAAACTTAGAAGTTACTTAATCAACTTCACACACGTAGGCAAAACGTGAGCCGTTCGGACTAAATATCTTGCTCGGAGGAGTAATGCTAACGTAAGGGCCAATCAATGGAGCATTTACTTTATGGATTCGTTCTTACAGTTGGGAGCAGCGACTCAAACTCGCAGTGCCCAAATGGGCCAAATACTTACTATTGCACGTACATCTCGCAGCCAATCATGCCGCTACAGCTACCACGACGAAGAAATATTTTACGATCGCGTAAATCATTTGTATTTATTTTAGTAACTTTAGGGTAGTTTAAAAGTGAATTTCTAAAATAAATATGTTATATCTATAACACGAAGTACAATGAGAAATATAATGAACAGCATGTACTAGGGTTGTAAAACAATTATATATTTTTAATACAATTAGTGTAATGTTGTCCGTGTTATAGTGCACGCGACTCTAACAGGTGGTAAATATAATCTTTAATTGTCACGCTATTTGCTAAAGGCTTCGACATTTCCTAACATTATTTATTACTTAAGATTATATACAGCATTTTTCTTTTATAGCATAAGGGGGCAAACGAGCAATCGGAGCCTTTTGATGATTACCGAAGCCTATGGACATGCGTTACTCTACTGTCATCCCCACAATAGGCCACATGCCACTGACAAACGACACGAAACGCGACAGCGACGCAGTCACTTCACCCCGCTGTTAAGTGAGCGGGAGATATTTTCCCGGTCGTTCTGGGTCGATTCCGTCCCATAGGTCCTCCAACGCAACAGAATTGGGCATGAATGCTCCTATGCAACGGAATCTCTCCAAAAACAAACGGAACGGAACCAAATCCAAACGGAATCTCCTATATAGCATGGCACTACCTATTCCTAAGGGAGGAAATATTTGATTCTTTCTTTATTTATTTGCATTTTATATGCTCCGAAATCACGCGACCGCTTTAAAAAAATATATTATTAGGAACTTACATTATCAGTGATGAATATAGGCTATATAACATTTTGATCATTATGGAAACTTACATAATTTAATCAAAGTGTGAAAAAAATATCAAAGTAAATTCTTATTATTTAGTTACACAATTAATTTTCATTGTAGTGTGTAATGTTTACGAGGTCGCAAATCAAATTCATAATTTTTATATATTTATATCAGTGAATTTTTGCCATATTTCGAGAAATATTCGTGTAATAGAAGAGGGACTGCTAGTAAGTATATAAATCCACAACTTATTTTCATCTCCCCACAAGACGAATAGTTAGAGAAATATCGTTAAACCGACTTAATAGCTACGATAAATTCGTTATTACTTGGTACCAGTGTATTGCCCAATTAACTGTTGTTAAGCTTCGCTCAATAAATAAACAATATCTGTTACGTTTAGAATTGTATTGAAAGTTTGTTTAACGTTTCACTTGTAATTGTATTCGCTGGCTGTATAATGAGTTTTAAATAAATACTAATAATAAATAGGAGCATTTCAAGTTTACAGTGATAAGTTACTCCGTCTGAAGTGGAGTTCAATGCACAAGTAAAATATAAGTTGAAACTTTGCTTTTGAGGCGTGGCCGAATGATACATTTTTGTTGGAAACTAAATACCATTAGGCGTAGGTATGGATGTAATTGTAACTATAACTGTAAACAATATATATTATATAATATATGTCCGTCCAGATAGCGGAGATATATAAAAACAAAAGGAGTATTCCCTTATTTCTTACAGACATCATCCTCTCCATGAACCAAACGTTCACGTCAGCACTGTGGCCATTTTTGTTGGGAGCTACATATACATACAACATTTAAATTAGCTGTTACAAACACACTCATATCAGGATGCGTCTCTCCCATCTGCGGGAGAGGAGGTCGGTCCTTCTTACAAACTCAAATCTAATGAAGCTTTATAGGCCTGGCTTCTCGTAGCTTCCACACATAACAGCTGTGATTTTTTTTATTTCGGGCCCGAAGAAACTCCTTTTCTTATACACATAATATAAATATATATACGATACAAACCATAATAGATATACCATAAGAGATATATAAGTAAGTTATATCGGCTCGCTGGCAACGCAGTAGTAAGCTAGTATGGGGAACGAGCAGTTAGTGACTATCAACGCCCGTAAATAGCCACGTGGTGGGTCTGCAGAAATGATACCCTCCTTCCCAATTTCATCCCACCATCCCAGGATACCAAAAACTCATACATCGATGAAACAGTGGTATCGGAGCAAGGGAAGAATTTTGGCCGGCATAACTTTCCTGGTCCTGTTCTGCTAAGAGAAAACCGTCCTGATAAGATACTGTCTCGCTTAACTAATTTGCTGTGGAACTGCGTATTTTAGCCAGAGGCGCCGGCACGATGAGAAGGCACCACTCGCTCACATGAGGCCATCACTCATGTGACTAGCCGGTGGCCCATTGGTGGAGGAGGCCAATACATTGATATAGTCATTATGAAGATGTTCATGGGCGTCCTTAGTCGTAAAATGGCTCCGAATTGTCGTTTGCCCTACAATACCATAAAACATTTGTTTTATATTATAGGGGTGGGGTATATCTTTATAGGGGTTTTATATTATAGGGGTCCTTCTCGAAAGAGCTTAGTATTGTTTTGTCTCCTATGACTTTATCTACTCGCGCCTTACAACCTTAAGCACACTTAGACATGTGTCCGTGAACTCGCATACTCCCAAAATTACAAATACGAGAGTTTGTGGTTTTCTTATAGAATAGGGGGCAAACGAGAAATCGGAGCCTTTATTAAGACTACCGACATTCATGAACATCCACATAATTACCATGTCGGTGTGTTGCCCTCCTTCCCTACTACTACTCACAAACCGCACGAAACGCGACAATCAAAATGTCACTTACGGCGGTATCATGTGAGAGAGGTACCTCCCCGATCGTGCTGTCTCAATTCCGTTGCATAGGAGGATATAGTGTCATGCACTATACATGGCACGACCTCCACCTATGCAGCATGGCGCTACCTCTTTCTATATATATGATATATTACATGCGTATTGTGAATAATGGAAATTTTCTTGTTATATATTTTACGAGAGTAAAACCGCGTGGCACCCCTACTTGACATTCCTTGATCCTATTTTCATCACAATGTTTCACTTTAGGCCATCACTGATATTATTTAACATTACGAATGTCCTACGAACAAATCTGACATTCCTATTGTACATTTCAGTGACGTAAATATTTAATACATCACGTTTAGAAAATTACATGGCCCATTCATTCTTTACTGAGTCAATTATTATCTACGCTGTTTTATGGTTTGTTTGTGAAACGTATTACTATGCTGATGAGTTTACTCTATGTTTTAGCTTCCTAAATAGTTGATCAGTTTAGTTACTAACAGTTTCCGTCCACTCTTTCTTTTTATGATTTATTGGTCACAAGCTCAAAACCTCGACACATACATCTCACGATTTTTTACTATATTATTAGCTTCTTTTAGATTGTTAATGGATTTTAAGTGTAGTATTTGCTCTAGGATACATAAGATAAACACTTACATATGAGAAACAACCAACAAAGCCATATTGTTGTCATCAGATAGCAGAGAAGACAGTTTGACATATATATCAGATAATAAAATCTCTGTGCAATATACATGTTAATATAATATTAGCATATCTTCTCTGTTCTCGTAATCAAGTGGTGCGCTTGTTCAGACACGGATGTAAGGGCCCGGGTTGTGATCCCGGATCGGACCAAACTAAAAGTGTTAGTAGGATTTTTCAATTTCTTATAATAGTCAGGAAGTTGGCGATGCGAAACCCTCGCCTCGGAGAACGTGTCAACTCTGCGCTTGATCACATCAAAATAGGCAAATTAAGGAATAGGGAGTGCATTTGTGTCTGCGCGAACACTTGTCCACTATAACATGTCCTGTGCAGGTGGCTCTCCTCAATAGAGGTGGCCCCTATAGCTGAAATTACGTCTGGGACGAGTTAATTACTATAATGTTTAAAAAAAATAATTAAATGTCTTATCGCTGGAGTCTGAAAATCGGTATATCTCGTGGCTTCATTACACCCCTAAAACTCAACCTATGGATTCAATTATTCATCATCGATATCATTGATAAGCCTTTATTGGTCCACTGCTGGAGATAGGCTTCTTTCAATGAACGCCGAGACGACCGATCTCCGGCTACTCGCATCCATCACGGACCAGGTATAGCACGGAGATCGTCTTCCCACCTGGTGAACGGTCGTCAAACACTTCGTTTTCATAAACACGGCCCACAATCCAGAATGTCACTGGCCCATCTGATTCAATAATTATTACATACTTTTCAGTATAAAATCTCAGCAGCCGTTTAGATGAGATCACGGTCTTTCTCTCCGCCCCACCAATGCTATATGTTCATAGCTTTAGTAGTTTACTGGTAATTCCTTATATTATTCCCTTGACGTTCATACATAGGATATATACTGGTATATCTCACTGTCATCTCAAAATCTGTCAGCGAACATTAGTCGCCATGGTAAAGCCGACCCATAAGACACCATAGGAGCAATCAATACAAAACTAAAAATAGCTTCGCTCACACAACATATTCGGCTAATTCTTCAAATATAACCAAACGATGGCTCAGCACGCGACGTATAATTATAAATTTACGCAAACGACCGGCACGCAGTTTATAAAAGCTGTCCGGTGACCGACACGGAAGTACACACTGGTTAAATTATCCTGACATCATCAGCAATCAGCTCTCAACGCCACATCTACATCCAGCTCCTGTCATTGCTTCTCATATTGTTGGAAATGATGATCTAAATACTGTTGTAGTAGGGTCGAGAAAAGCGCTAGTATGTGTCGTGTTGGACACTCGTCCTGCTAACTTTCCTGCTTTTACTTCAGCAGAGTGTAAACGTTACAGGAGCAACGTCTACATTCTGCTGAAGCAAAAGTCCTGCAAATCAATTTGGGCGATCGCGGCTGGCAAAAACTTTTCTATTTCATCATCATCATCAAAAGCTAGAAAACGCCCACTGCTGAACATTGACCTCCACCAGACAGCGCCGCCAGTCACGGTCATCTATCTCTTAAATATATTAATTAGCGACTAAAACAAACATTCGAACCATACCATCCAAATATATTTAGTTCAAAATCAAATAAAAATTTTAATGCTTCAGTATGAATACTTACTGGGTACTTAATATATTTTTTCGGAAATGTTATCTTATAGGTAAAATCAGTGAATTGGAAAAGAATTTCGTTGGTACTATAATATAAAACGATATCAAATCTTAAACTAATCTTCTATTAGTTTGTCGATAAAACAGTACTAATTCTGTAGTATACACAAATTTTTCACATACCGGAAAGTGCTGGCATGAATCACTTCCAGAGTCTCGAGGCCACAGTGTGAGCGTGCGCGTAAGGAATCTGGATTATTTTGGCCTGTAAAGTTCTATATATCATTCGAATAAAAAGTCATGTGTAATTTCTCCTTAAATATTTTCTGTCCATTCATCATTGCATAAATTGAGCAGCCAGTGTTCCGTATAATAAGTTCGTAAGCCTCACGAAAAGGAAAACATTGTGATCATAAATTATATGAGCGAAACGTGCCAGCCCAACTCGGCTGGTATTAACTCTTGCTGCATAATATCCCGTATTCAGTGGCATAGCAATAGTGGGGCCTATGCCAAGACCATCGAAAGGGCCTTTCTGTCTCCCAATATAGGGATACTTGGTCAGTTAACATTATCACGGTAACAATTTATTACCGTGATATCATTTTCGTTCCATGAGCACTGTTTTTGGGCCCGGGACGCCCATTGCCAAGGCCCGTGGCATTTTGCCAACTTGCCACCTTATTATCGCGCCTATACTGCAAATTTTAGACATATAAAAACAAAGAGAGGGGTAGTCTCGTGCTGCATTGCAGCTAAATTCCACCGGGATATCCGGGGAGGTACCTGTCGCATTTATGACACCGCCGTAAACTAACGGCTATTCTGTCACGATTCGAGCGATTTGTAAGTATACGGTGGCCCCCAATAGGGGAGGACTGGAGAGCAACGCATCTTTTTGACAATAATGTGGATGTCTGCGGGCGTTTGGGCTATACTATAAAGAACATGCCACAGGGACTAATAGTCACTGTCGTAAATAGCTAAAACGCTCACTGACAACCCGCTCCAAACGCTAACACTTAGCACGATACGTGAATCATTCGATATATTCAGGGAATGATGAAAATGAATCAGATTAAGGAAGTACATTTTATGAGACATTAATACCAGATTGTTTTCGTTACGTTCTGATGGGTGCGATATTAACTGCGCGCCGTAAACCAGGTTGTAAAGCTTAAAAGGTTTTTTTATTAACCAGAACTTTTATCGATAGATTATTATTATTAAAGTGTTTTAGTGCAGTTGAGATTATGTTGGTTCAAGACTAATCACTTTGCCGATGAAAATTGTACGCAGTATTGTAATATGTACGGATTACCGTACAGCTTAAAAATCTTAAGTGGCAACCGAATATCAAATGAAAAAACTAAAGGCAGTTGAATGATTAAAAGCAGCGGGATTGTGCCTTGAAACATCTACAGGTCGTCCACCGCGTATTCTTGTTAAATATGTGCCACAACAAATCACGAACGAGAAATTTCGTCCCTACATAATTTTTTAATTATATCGCGAGAGTTATATTCATTAAGTATGAAATAGATGTGCCATGAGAGCAATTTCTTCAGTCGGCTAAATTAGTACAAAATTTTCAACCGGAAATGGAATGATGTAGAAAGTGACTCCTTGATTCGTTAACATCTTATAAACACTAAAGAAAAGTTATTCATTGATTCGGCTTCTCGTCTTTATTGGTATTTATTAAAAAGAGCAGCTGCTATGCACTGCGGAGATGTCGATAAGCCAGTAATTATTATGACAAAATTATAAATAATCCCATAACACTAACAATATTTTCAAGCATTATGTTTTGCTCAACTTGCCAAATACAAACTTTTCGTAAGACGTGATGTGCGGTTTGTTCATGATCGTCACCATTATATATATATATATATATATATATATATATATATATACACACACACACACACACATACGCAGACACACACACACAGACACACTCACACACACACACACGCTCATACGCCCACACACTCACACACACACACACACACCCACTATGGAATTCACCCATGAATTGAGCAATTACCGATTACCGAATTACCGAAAAAGAGCAATTAACGAAGTTTTAGGTAACAATCTTGCCCCTACTATGCGAGCGAAGCCAGGGGGATCGCTGGTATTATATAAAAATATCGTGTCACGACGCGTGTCCGGGCTAATCATGATGCGATACTTTTAATATGTTAAGATTATATTTATGAATAATGGTCCCGACAAGCGTTAAATAAAATAATAAAACTGTACAAAATAAATGCGACGGTTAAATTATTTCGGATATTCTTTTTATGAGATAGCGGCAAACGAGCAAGTGAACAAGTAACTACCGCCGCCCATGGGCATTTGCAGGACTGGGCGTCTTGCAGACGCGTTGCCGCCCTTTAAGAAATAAGTACGCTCTTTTCTTGAAAACCTCTCAATTGGAGTCGTATCGGATCGGAAATACCGTGGAAGGTTCCACATTACAGTTGCACGCGGCAAAAATTTGGCGTTTGAACCGTATATTTAATTTGCTTCTAGCTCCTAATTAACTTCCGCCAGGCGTCATAACACACTTCTTTTTTGCACTTGCGCCATGTCTATACTAGCAGTCTCTCACGGTTTCACCCGCGTACTCCACTCCCAGAAGGGTGCGTCCTTGGTGGTGGAGTTTCGTAAAATTGGTACTTAGCGGATGTCTGCACCCTAAAAGGCACCTGCCGAATTTCAAGTTTGGAGATATTATAATTTTTGGGATTTCGTAATTAGCTAGCGAGTGGTATTTCGGCTTTGTATAAACTAACCAATATATCAATATTTGTCCTCAGATCAAGATGAGCGTGGTAGAAGGCGGTGGGGGAGAGACTCCGGTCGCAACCACGCCGACCGCCACCACACCAGCCAACCCTCCCCAGGATGGACCTCTCATCCCGGTACCGGTGGCACCCAGGAAACCACCTAGGAGGGGGCCCAAAGTCCAACAGGAGAGGCCGAAGCGGGCGCTGTTTTGTTTGACTCTCAAAAATCCTTTACGAAAATTGTGCATAGACATTGTGGAATGGAAGTATCCTTTTTTAAATTTAAGCTTTAAAATCTATAAGTAGCTGTTGCCCGCGGCTCCGTCCGCGTGGCCTACAGACAAAACCACCAAAAAAGCCAGTATAGTACTTAAGCTACAACATTGCCAATTTTCATCATAAACCATTTAGTACTTTTGATGGCATTGAGTAACAAAATACCCAAAAAAAATAAAGGTACTTTTAATTGTATCACTGAATTTGATTTCCTTTGTGAAATTTCGTTTAAAATACATGACGAAGTAGATGTGAGTTTTACATCTGAGGACTTTATGCTGAGCTAACATATGACCTGTATCATCATCATCATTATCAGCCCTTATCGGTCCACCGCTGGACACAGGCCTCTTCCAAGGAACGCCCAGACGACCGATCTCCTGCTACTCGCACCATCCCGGACCGGCTACTGCACGGAGATCGTCTATATAGTGATGTCTATTTTAACGTGAACATTACTCATTACTATGCAATCATAGTACGCAGGAAAAATTCCTTTTCGCGCCGTTGTCAACTTTTAATATTCTTTTACCCCTGCTTTGTACATACTGTTTTTCTCCTACCTACGCTAAAAGTTCAAAGTTTTGTACCTGGTTTTTTACCCGAAGCAGGAGAAAATTTCTAACTGTCGCTTCTTAATTTTTAAGGGGAAATGCCACATGCCGTGATTTCATCACTTAGACAATCTGCATACGTCCAGCACGTTCTGCGTTGGTGAGACTATTTGAATATTTTATTATAAAGTATAAAAGGGCAAACTATCAGTCGGAACATATAAATAAATATCGATGCCCATAGAACCCTTGTGTTGGCATCTTCCCCTCAAATGGACCACCTGAAGCTCGAAAACAGCACCGATACACGCATATCAAATACGGCTGCAAGGGGTCAATCGCACTATCATATCGTTTTCCAAAAGTACTTGAGTAATGAGGGCGTTGTAAGTATAGTAATCATTATTTCCAAAAGGTTTATCCGTTGAAGTTATGGCCAGATAAGTGACTTACAATAATTGCACGATCAAATTCGAGCGTGACGCATTACGTGAGCCCATCTTTATTTTTAGCCGCCTCGCAGTCGAGTTCAAATGTTACGGGATATTATTGCAATTGTTATGAAAAAGTGCAGCTGTACCTGGATGCTGGCGGAGTGCCAGGCTCCGCATGATTCTGTGGCGTGCTCCAATCGATCTCCGACGACTAGACTTTACTTGTGCATTGTCTTATTTTGATAATTCAATGTTCATCAGACTACGTGTTGAGTAATAAATATAAACAATATTTCAATTATGAATTTGTGAAAAGTCAATTAGTAAATTTTAAAATATCATAAATTAGATCGAAGTCAGTTTAATAAAAGAATTTTACGAGGCAGTGCGCCCAATAGAACCTTTTTATTTTGATGCGGAGAAATGCATTTACGCACCTTCACTGGCCCTTGGTGGAGTCCAGTGATGTGTGGGACACGCGGCACATTATAGTGACGAATACCCACAAAAACCACCGCGAGTACCATCAGTACCGCCTATCATGAGGTGCCCGTAACAACAAATTATCGGGGCACCTAGACGGCTAGTAAGCTCCTTAAGGAACTGACTCCACTTAAGCAGATGGTGTTATCCCGCACTACAGTACAACCCCACTAACTTTAGGACAGTGAAATAGGGTGATATCCTATCCCCGCCCCTTGCCCCCTACGCAAAAGCGCCTCCTGCTGTTACTCTTTTGTCCCCTCGCCTCATAGGTGCTACAACGAACGATCCTCCACCCGCTCTTTACCCCTTTTATGATGGGGATGCAAAGGGCATCCGCCTCGATTCAATTAGCTTAGCCTGCGTTCACTCCCATTGAGCCCCACCGCCACGATAAATATGGCTTGAAACAAGGCTTGAAATATTGTGGGGAGCCGAATCGAACCTTTTTTTTTGACGTAGGAAAACGCATTTACACGCCTTCACTGGCCCTGGGTGGGGTCCAGTGGTGTGTGGGACTCGCGGCACATGATAGTGTCGAATACTCACAAAAACCACCGCGAGTGCCATCAGTGCCGCCCTTGGTGAGGTGCCCCGGAACAATCATCAGGGTACCTCGACGGCAAGTCAGCCCCCTAAGGGACCAACTGCTCCGCCACAGATTGGGTTGCCCAGCACTACAGGACAACCCAACCGACTTTGGGACAGTGCAATGGGGTGAGGTTCCCATCCTCGCCCCTTGCCCCCTGCGCAAAAGCGCCACCTCCTTTTGCTCTTAGGTCGCCTCTTCTTATAAGAGGGGTACCGGGAGCGATTCCTCCTTCTGATCTTTAAGCCCCCCCTACTTATAAGAGGGGTGCAAAGTTTCCCTCGGTTCAATTGGCTCCGCCTGGTTTCACCCCAATCTACTAAGCCCCACCGCCACGACAAGACTTAAACCATGGTGGGGAGCCGTATCGAACCTGCCCAACCATATATCATTGGCATATATCATTCTCTCGCACAATACTGGCGTGAAGTTATGACTATACATCAAAATACAATATACACTTAACCGTGTCCTTTAGCGGGTACATTATTGTGTATCGTTTCATAAATGCGTAGGAGGTAGATACTGTTATGATAGAAAAACATGCGAAAATTGCAAGAACCGATCTTCAGCACCGACATTTTATTATGCGGCACTATTATATATGTGTCTCACGCTTTCACGCCATAAAATCTATCCCCAGGAAGTTATGCATTTTTTGGGATGTAAAGTAATTTGATGTTTATGGTCGCAATCTTTAACTGCGACTGTGAATAGTTTTTGGGTAAGCAACATACTTATGTACAAACTTTCACATTTACAATATTTGTATGATTTGTTGTCTGCTCTGAGACACATTAGCTTCCATATTTTTACTAGATACTTCCAGAGAAAATAGACCTTGAGGGTATTTACCCTCAAACAAATTTTTGTAGCATTAACGGAGATTACCCATAAGATGTATCCACTTGTTTCGTCCCCCCTTTATAATGTTTGCCGAGGCGTCTAGGCCACGCTTAAGGTTATACTAAAAAGCAGAGGTCATTTGCAATTCTTTTTGTCTCTGTGGAATGCATTTAGGCAGGCCCCCAGGTCTGAGAGATCCTATATGAGAGATCGGTATGTGGGATTCGAGCGTCGGGTAAGTGGTTCCCCCTACCCA
This sequence comes from Eumaeus atala, assembly GCA_017140195.1. Taxonomy (NCBI): domain Eukaryota; kingdom Metazoa; phylum Arthropoda; class Insecta; order Lepidoptera; family Lycaenidae; genus Eumaeus; species Eumaeus atala. The sequence continues at coordinate 109,354 of JAFELO010000295.1, forward strand.
CTAAATCCCAACGATGTCCCTGCTCGTCTATCAATTGAGGAGCCACCGTAAATCAGTGGCAAACGACCGCCACTCCACGAGCTGGTCCTAATGGGGGCTCATCACGGGATGTTTACTCGGTAAACTAAGTTGAGATATGCTGGAACACCTACTATTTTCTTCTGATTATATTCGTTGCGGGTCACAAGATAGTTTTTAGCTTTTCAATTGGATTCCTTGTCACCATGTCAAAGGGTCCTGATCCTAGTGAGACAGGAGTAGCAGTGGTGGAAACGAGTGGTGGGCCTAGTCTGTGACTTTTTAAATATCCTGGAACACACATCACACTGAAAATTGTTGAACAGATGACAACTTCCCCAAGTCGTCGCCATGTGACCGTTCGTAAGGGGGCAAGGGTGGCATTTCAAATCTTCGCCTTGAACCTCTCGAGGAGGGCAGATTTTCTGCTAGTATGAGCCGCGCCGCTTCTCTCAGGTGCTCCATCTCTCGCTTATAACTTCTAGTGTTTTTCGCGAAGCGTTCGTCTGCGTTCCAAGCATTTTCAATGTTCAGCATACCTCTTATCAACGCTGGCAGCGAAAAGTCTGCTGTTACCATAGCAACGAGAATCGCCCACTCTTGTACCCAGCCAGGATATTACATTCTATGGACAATACACGACAACGGACAATACATTTCATATATGTACTAATAATATAAAGCTGAAGAGTTTGTTTGAATGCGCTAATCTCAGGAATTACTAGTCCGAATCGAAAAAATCTTTTTGTGTTAAATAGTCCATTTATCGAGGAAGGCTATAGAGATATATCATGACGCTGCGAATAATAGGGTCGGAGCTACGCGGGTAAAGCCGTCGAGTAACGCTAGTGTTAATTTTATAAAAAGCCAATGTTGTTCTATATCGTCTAAACACTCTAACACGTTCGCGCGTCGCACGGCATATCCGCTAGATTACGAACTGTGCCAATCAGTCCTAACGATTGTGTTGGCGTCTTCTAACGTGTCACGCGCTTGGACGATCATGAGTGATGATGATGAGTGGGTAACTCGAGATGTTCCCATTAACCTGTCATATAAGTTATAGAACATTCTGCACATGTGGCGTTTGATCTATTTTCATATGCCTGGTGCACAAGCTGGGGTAAACCATGCCACTGGGTTACAATAATAAATGATGGACATGCCATTTTTATTATTAACAGATGAATTGTTTTATGCTATTACAATTGTACTAATTTTGCTTTGAGCTAATGAAATAGGTATTTCAAGACCAATCTTAGCCAGTTCTTCTTTTCCAGGACAAGGCTAATACTACTAGTAACCTGTATTAGACTATACCTGCATCTTTTGCTTACATTCCGATCACCGTTTGCATCGACAAGGAGGCGGTTACTATAAAGAGAGTTCGCGATTCTAATGTAACACTTTGCGTTCCCTAATATAGTCTTCAAAACCTTATTGAACTGAGTCTCCAGTCCACATCATTGCTCGTTTGCCCCCCCCCCCCTTCCATACACTATAAAAATCACTGGGGCTGTTGATTTTATAGGAACTAGTGATCGCCTGGAGACCTGAATTTGATCATAATTATAAAAAAGTCATTCGACTTTGAGTACAGCTTGACCGTAAAACCTATGGGTATATAATGAAACTAAATGTCGTATGCCATAATATGTTTCACAGTATCACAATTTGTGTATTACACAAGGTTTAACGTTGTGTGTTTTGTAGTGTGAATAAAGTTTTATTTCTTTAAAATAATAAAAACACATTGTATAGAAATATTAGCGTTCTGCACTTCTCCTACACACAGACTATAAATGTGCCAAACTTCACACTCCTCCGCTCGCGCAATTTTTGTTAAAAAGATGTTCCATATTTTTTCCACGCATAAATATTATGATGAAGAAAATGCAAAATTCAAAATTGATATTTGAATAAGTATAATGTAATCTAAAGTATTAATCGCATTAACCAGATTGCAGACAATTTGTTGTGTACGTGATCGAGGGAGGCGTCCAATTTTAAATCAAATTTTTGGCGAGCTCCTCTCCCCCCCAAATAAAATAAGAAACTACTACCTAACCCCGACTACTATGACCTAATTAGAGGGAGTTTGTTTTAGTGAAATCTTGCTTTATCAAAACACTAGTCGTCCGTCCCGGCTTCATACGGATACCTCACGAAATATGCCAAAATTTCATCGATTTCATTGATTCAAATTTCACCCTCGTAAACATTACACGTTACAATGACAACCTATAAAATTTATAACAGAACAACGTCTGCGCGGACAGCTAGTTGTCAAAAACTACCGCAGCATAATAAGTAGCATGGATTTTTTTCCATTTTGTAACATAATCGCAGTTTTTATAATGATTAAAACGTTTAAGAAAATGTTATATAGCTTACGTCGTACAGGCGTCACTGACAATGTAGGATTCTAGTGGAAAAGAATATTTCAAATCGGTCCTGTAATTTCGGATCCTATTTAATGCGGACAAACAAACAATTAAATTACCTCTTTATAATGTTAGTATAGAAGAAACGACTACTGTAAGCCGACCGACGGAAGTTTGTTGTGGTAAATCATTGCTTTATCAAACTATAATCTGTTACTCTTATTGTTTAATCAAAAAGAGAGAGCATTTCTTTTTGTTGACGCAGGGAGACACATTTACGTGCCTGCACTGGCCCTGGGTGGGGTCCAGTAGTGTAATAATACAATATGTAATAATAAGAACGTTTATTTCACTCATAATGGTATACAAAGAATATTGTGTTAACCGTTATGAGGAGCGGAATATATACTAGGCGCACCCGTGTTACAGGACTCATGCGCCCACTCGGAAACACAGCAACAGTTTATGGTTCCAAAACATTTTCACAGCGTACATACATAACATGAGACAAAGCAATTCTTAATTCACTGTACAGAGATCGTGCTGCTAGACTACCACATGAACTAGTGGTCTACATATATAAAAAAATAAGAGTTACTTAAATAAAAGATGTTACATTATCTATAAATCTAAATGTCTTTGCTTAAATCAAACGTAATGTTTCGTTTGACTTTGACGTTTAATAGACTGCTATGTGCTAATTATCATTTCTTTTGTCGTATGATAGCAATTAGTTCCTATAATCAACACTAGTGCGCACCACTTTGAGCTATTGTGTATCTTAATGTGTACCGGTGTATATGGGCTCGCGGCATATGATAGTGCCGAATACCCACAACAACCACCGCGAGTGGCATCATTGCCTCCTTTGGTGAGGTGCTACAGAACAAATCATCAGGGCACCTCGACGTTTAGTGAGCCCGCTAATGGACCGACTCCATAGGATTTGTTGCGGTTTGCACTCATGAATAGAGCGATTCCCGAGAAATTTTTCAATGTATAATCGTTTGGTATACCATTTATTCACTGGCGAAGCTAGTCTCATTATAAAATAATTATAGCTCATATTTCAAGTAACTTTTCAGTTATGAAAAGCATTTCTATCATCAAACTGAACTTGAACTGTTCACAAATGAACATAGCCTCATATTCGCAGCGGATTCATTAGATCATCTTTTTACGACGAATCTGAGAATATTCAATGCAGTCCACTGAACTACATCTTTGATGAAATTTTTGCTTTAATGTAACAGCTGAGTCGTAAAGTCTCCAAAACCTTTTTAGATGATTTTTTATCGTGCAATCATAACTTGCAGATAAGGGGTTCTTGTTGATTCGTTCCCGCTTTAGAGGTATGCCAAGTACGTCTACGTAGTGTACTATACCGGAACAAACTATGATTTGATACTCTAAAAATTACTTTTCAAGTAAAACAATAATATAGTTTATTGTTTTCAATATGCTTGTAATATATCAAGATATATTCCATATACCCACCAAAATTGTGTTTCGTTTGAAGGTCATGACCTTATAGATCAATTTGATCACGAAATAAGTGTCACGCTTAGATTTCACACGGATTCCTATTTAACAATCTGTTATTTTGAGGTTCATCTGACTTCTTTATGTCTTAAGTTTACGCGAATGTTAGTCATTACAATAACTACTTTTACGGATTTTATCGCGGCTTATTTAATTATTTATCTAGACCGACGTTTCAGAATCTATACAATTTGGACACAAAACAATGCGACTTTCATATGATTTAATAACAACAATAACACATCTTCACGCTTCCTAATGCGGTAGGCAGAGAGATCGGAATTCCACACATCACGATCCTTACATACCTGCCTTGCCTCTTCCACATCCATTTCTCTCTACATACAGACGCGCCGGCTGCGAAGACTCTTGACACCACCCTCGGACAGTACCCGATCAACCTGATCATGGCATGCCATTCTTGGTCTTCCTCGATACCTAGGTCCTTCCACATTTACATTGTGTATCTGCTTTGTTAACCTTTACCTGCTATTCTTACGACATGCCCGAACCAACGGATGCTCTGTCTCATTTTTACACCGACACTTTCTTTCATACCTAGCTCAGATCTCTCTCACTCCATTATTGCGAATACTGTCGCAAAGGGTTACGTCACATATTGTTTACAACGACCTCATCTCGACCTCAATTCTTTTACTTCCATGCGATTTCTGACATACCCAACTCTCACTGCCATACAATAACGTTGGGATTATCACATAAGTATGCAGGGCAGGACGGGTAACCTAGCTTAAAATTGTGCTTTTAAGCAATTTCCCTAGCGCTCCATTTACTCTGTTCCCGGCACACACTCTTCTTTCGACATCTTCCATCCCTGCTAAGGGCACGTCCAAGATATACAAATACATTCACCTCCTCCAACACTACGTCATCGGCCACTACTGTTATGTCCATTATGGTTATTTCTCTTCCAAAGACTAAATTCTTCTTCACATTCATTTGCAAGCCCATATTCTCACAATCATCTTTCATAATTGTAATTAGTGTTTGTAGCTTATATGGAGTGGAGCGTAAGAGAACTGCATCATCCGCATAAATCAAGCAGTTATTCATTAAGTATTTGCGGAGCCTACTATCAATCAAAATCGGATCTGTCACACTCTTTTGGTCCTTGTATACAATATATACAAATGTATGTCCTTATGTCTGAATACTGTGTTAGTCACAAGGAGATTTCTTTGCACACATAATTCACTCTACTATCACCATACGGACCTTTTTTTTTTGACGACCCGGGGAAACGCATTTACGCGCCTTCACCGGCCCTGGGTGGGGTCAAGTGGTGTGAGGGACGCGCGGCACATGATAGTACCGAATACCCACGAAAACCACCGCGAGTGCCATCTATGCCGCCCTTGGTGAGGTGCCACGAACAACAATCATCAGGGCACCTCTACGGCTTTGGAACAGTGCAATGGGGCGATGTTCCCATCCTCGCCCCTTGCCCCGTGCGCATAAGCGCCACCTCCTGGTGCTCTTGGGTCCCCTCTTCTTATAAGAGGGGTACCGAATGCTCTTCCTCCTCCTGATCTTTAAGCCCCCTCTTTTTACAAGAGGGGTGCAAAGATCCCCCTCGGTTCTATTGGCTTCGCCTGGGTTTACCCCAGGCTACTAAGCCCCACCGCCACGACAAGGCTTGAACCATGGTGGGGATCACCATACGGTCCTTGGCCGTTTGGTCCCAACACATCCATTAAATTCTCTTTATAAAAACTCTTTTATTAGCATCTACCAAGAGAGAAAATAGGACACTAAATTTACTACTCACCCCCCGCACAGCTTGAGGGCCTTGCTTAAATTAGAAGCCAATACATATAAAACAAGCGAAAATGGCTGCTGAAAGACATTTCAGCATTTCAAGACTTCACGCTAGTGAAAAAGGCTAAGAAGCCCCGGAAGAGGAAGCTCCGCGAAGGAAGGATGCGGAAACCCCTCTGCCCAATCGGCTCTCCTCTCGCCGCCTGCTAAGGCGGCAAAATCTGCGGCGGCTGAAAAGCCGTACGGAGCCCCCGTCGTGGGCCCCTCTAATAATAAAAAATCCCTCCAGAGGGAGGCTCCAGAGGCCATGGTCACGGTCCTCCGGGAGGCCCGAAGGGAGAAGCGCCCCCCAACCCATAGTCGTCCACGACAACAACGCGTGGATGAATATCACCAACGTAATTGATGACCAGTGCATCAATTACGTGTCAGCGAGTGCCTGCAGAACGGGCATTCGCGTAAACACGGCGTCAACCGGCGAACACCACCGTTTGACCGCCCTCTTGCGCGATAGAAATATCGCGTACCATACATACGCTCTGGAGGATGAACGCCTCCTACGTTTCGTCGTCAAGGGGATTCCGAAGGAGTTCCCCAAGGAGCGAATATTCGACGACCTCAGAAATCAGAAGATTACCGTGCTGGAGGTACATACCGACACACCAAATGTGGGGTGACCACCGTGAATGTACCGTAATACAACATGGTACTTGTTATACTACCCCTTGCTCCCGAGAGCAAAGAGATACATAATATCAGGGCGATCTGCGGCCCTACGGGATTCCGTATAGAGCCGGCCAGCAAGCGGAGGGCACCAGGGCAATGCCACCGGTGCCAGCTGTATAGGCACTCAGCCCGAAATTGCCAAGGGCGCCCGAGGTGCGTCAAGTGCCTGGGAGACCACGGCACGGCGGACTGTCTGAGGGACAGATCCACCACCGAGCCCCCTGCGTACTTTGCGGACAAGTTGGCCACACGGCCAACTACAGAGGATGCCCGAAGGCCCCCAACTTCTACAAGTGGAGGGTACCCAAGCCCCAGGGCATCTCAAAGCCGCTGCCCAGGGCGCAGAAAGCCCCACAGGCGCCCAAGCACAAAAGCAGGTTGAATTCATCCCTGCCCCTCCACCCGCCATTAATGCGTGGTCCCGACCTCCAAAGGTCGCGGGGCCCCAAACGGTACAAAAGGCCATTCTTCCCGCTCCCCCTCGGCCACAGAGGACCCCGAAGCCCCAGGCTCATGTGGGATCGGGGACACAGGCACCCGCCCCACTGATGTCACTAAAGCCTCAGTACGTACCCCCTTCAGGGAAGCAGGGCCAAGGATATAGTAACCGACTTTGAATTCTTAGCGGAATTCATAAAGTCAGTCGATACTGAGGAGGTGCAACTGTTTGCACATAAGGTTTAATTTGGTACCATGGCGGGGAAGATCCAAGCCATAAAGCGCCTAACGGAATAAAGCCTCCCAATGGCTACAACGGGAAGGACGAAACCCTACTCAATAAGACTGGCGTCGTATAACTCAAACGGCATCAGATCGAACATCCATGAGTTGCGGGACTTCCTCCCGGAACATAAAGTAGACATCCTTATAGTGCAAAAAACGTTCCTAAAAGCTATAAACTCAAATACGCGTATTTGTAACTATAATATCGTTCGAAACGTCATGACCCGATCCTGTTTGGGGGGTACAGCCATCTATTACAAGAGGTCCCTCTCCATTGTATCCCACTCGACCCGCCCCCTCTAGAAAATCTAGAAGTATCCCTATGTAAGCTATGCATGACGGGTCATCAGCCCATCACCATAGTCTCTGCATATTAGTCAGGTTCAAAGCTGCTTCTTGTTAGCGACCTGGACGCGACTTTCGAAAATTTAAACGACGACCCAATAATACTAGTTGGGGACCTCAACACCTAACACGTGACCTGGGGCAATAGATACAACAACAGTCACGGGACTGTCCTTAAGAGATAAGTCGATGATCGTAGCATCATCATCAACGCTCCGTATATCCCAACCCATTATACCCCGAACAATAGTGGGTATATACGTTCACTGAGTACTATAGATATATCATTGGTTAAAAACGTTTCACTCACCATCAAGACGGCTGAAACGTTACACGAGCTTAACTCGGACCACAGACCCATATTAATAGAAATAGGAAAAAATACCATACTGATGAGTATGATGAGTAGAATAGAAGAATCGTCAAGAGAGATCTCCACCGTCCGCAGAGGACCGTTTAGCTCTCTCTGACGATGTCAGGGACCTTGTCCGTCGAAAAAATGCGGCTAAACGCCCGCACGATCGCAACGGAGGCGAAGTGTGCAGGCAAGCCCTCCGAAAACTCGAAAGGGAAGTCAAAAAGGCTATACCAAACTTCATTAACATCAGATGGGATCACTTCGTTAGCGAACAATCTCCGTCACATACGGCCTCTCGCCAGAGCTAAGAAGTCCGAACCGGTGGAACAAGTGCCACCACTAAACCGCATAAATCGATTACCTGCACTAGAGGATGACGAAAAGGCAGAATGTCTAGCCGACACACTAGGGAGTCAATGCACTCCTAGTTCCCTCCCCACAGACCCCTCACACATAGAAGAGGTACATAACATAGTAAAGGCCCGCCTGGCTGTGCCGCCGGACGATGATGAAGAAATCATACGTCGGACGGACACAGAAGAAATTAAGGATCCAATAAAGAACCTTCACTCAAAGAGGGCCCCCGGGCCCGACGGAACAACCAACAAGGCACTGCAACAGCTGCCGCCCGTTATTATAAACCTATTAATGTGCATCTTTAACGCCCTTCTGGCGCAGTGCAATTTCCCAGACATATGAAAGGAAGCCATAGTCATTGGCATATATAAACCGGGAAAACCCCGGACGGAGCCCACTAGCTACAGACCCGTAAGTCTCATAAGCTCGCTAGGAAAAATCTATGAATGGAGAATACTCGCACGCCTAAAAACCGTGATACGAGAGAAAAATCTCTTCATGGTCGAGCAGTTCGCGTTCCGCGACAGCCACAGCTGTCCACAACAAGTACGGGGTGTACTCACGGAGTACGTACTCTCGGGACTCAAAAGACAGGGCCGGCCACGCGGCACGGGCGCTGTCTTCTTTGATGTAGCAAAGGCTGAAAAACTGTACCAACTAGGATTAACCGACAGGCTGGTGCTGATCGTAAACAGTTACCTAGCAAATAGGCAGTTGCGCTACAGAGTTGAGGGCATCCTGTCCTCCCCTCGTCCCCTCTGAGCTGGAGTTCCTCAAAGATCGGTCCTCTCTCCCAGCCCCTTCAATCTGTACACAAGCGATACGCGACCACGACACCCCAGCGTGGCGATGTACGCGGATGACACCGCACTGTACACGTGGTACCTCCCCAAATTCGGAGCTAAGCTACGCCAAAAGGCCGTCACCGAACTCGGTGAATGGTTCTTAAAGTGGAGAATAGAGGTAAACGCAGAAAAGAGTAAGTCCATACTCTTCTCCCGAATCCCGCCCTCCCAAAAACGAGAAAACACGCCCGCCATCCTGCTCTACGGTAACGAGATACCTAGAGCATAGACGGTAAAGTATCTAAGCGTTACGCTCGATAGGTCTATGAGCTTCAAGAATCACATAGACAACGTTCTGAACAACGCACGGCATGTCCTTTTCAAACTATATCCACTTATTAACAAGAAGAGCAAAATCGCGGACAGACATAAGCTCAACTTGTACATGCATACGACCGATCATGTCGTACTGCAGTGCACCATTCGCGCACATAGCCCTGACCCAAATATAACGTTTGCAGAAAATGCAGTATAGATTTTGCGCATGGCCACTGGAAGCCCGTGGTACATTCGTAACATCGACCTACATTGCGACTTTCACTTAACATCGATAAAAGAGGACACTTCAAAGAGCTGTCTCAAAAGTTATTTGACCGCGCTCTTAATCACAAAAACCAATTAATCGTTCAAACGTCGGAATACGACCCGACGTTAATAACCGATTCCCGTTACCGTCGGCCGAAGCACGTACTGCACGACGCCGACGACGTGATGGCCGTGGCAGTTACTAAGTTCGCCCTTGCACACAAGCAAAAACACACCCAGACATGCATCCGCAGTAAAATGCCAATAGGGCCAACCTACGGATAGCAGGTTTTAGTCGGTAGTAGCTACCGCCTCACGACCTGAGCCCGACACACACTTCAGGCCCCCTTGGGTCGGCTGGATGGTGCGTAAATGCATTTCTCCTGCTAGAACCAATATTATAAACACCGCTCGTACCAGTCGAGCGTATCTTACATATAGTGACACATATGACTGACAAAATGACAAACTCACACACCGCTTACGGAAACGAGCCCGGATTCGAATCCGTAAGTTGAGAGCTTAAATTTATAGAAATAAAATAACGCGACTCTAGAGAGCTCTAATAGTCGTAATAATAAATAAATCAAGAACACGGCTTTTGTAGATTTGTAGCGCAAATCAACCCCTCCCGTCAGGTGGGGGGGGGGTGAGGAGGCCGCTCTCCTCAGATAAGCCAAACACTAAACGAGCTCAATTATCCTTATCCACGACACCGCAACTTAAACGGCATCGTGCGCGCGCCGTCCCACTAGTATGGGGAGGGGGACCGTTTGCCCCTTTTCGGTCTCAATAATAATTACCGTAGGGCAACGCTCACAATAAAATTCCGGTTTGTCTCTTCCCATCTGCGGGAAAGACCTTTTTGTCTTCAGGTTTAGGGAGACGATAGGTCTGTCCCCCTATCGTCTCCCTAAACCTGAAGACAAAAAAGTCTTTCGTAGTCATTCGAACTGTTAAGGCTGGACAAGCGCCGGCAATCAGTAGTAGGTACCTCCGACAAAAAAAAGAAAGAAAAACATACCAAGACTAGAATGTCCCTTATAGAATCACGTAACTTTTCTAAGTCACCGATTTTCGAGGAGCTTACGGGTGCATATAATGCAACCATAAAAAGTCGCTTAAGTCCCAGCTTAATGCGGACCCACATAAGTCTAGAGCCATGGTCGGCTCTAACCATAACTTTTCACACCGGGGACCAGACTTGAGGATAGAACAATTCCCACTCCGGCGCTGGCGTGATCGCTCTGTGGATCTTCAGTCCACAGGGCCACCATGTTTGTATTTGAATAACACCCGCATGGCATTCCGTGAACCATCGTGTGAACAATGAGTTCAGTGCCATCTGTATATCTCCCAAGCTATGCGGATGTTTACAGACATCGGCAGAACTTTCTGCATTAAAAGAATAAATTAAAAATATCAAAGCAATTTGGTTGCAAAGGAATTTTGTTAATGGAGGCAAATGCATTTTCTATTTGATTCATTAGATCATGATACGAATCGTAGATTATAGAACGTCTCAAAATCATTAAAGACCTGTGGCTCTGTTGTCCCGTATTCTAATTTCTAACATATCACATAAATTCGCAGACATTATACATATTCTAAGACACACAATCAGATCCAGATCAGTGTATACAAGAGTTTACTCACGCCACAAAAAATTTGATTATGATTGATATTCATCATGATAACATTTCGGCCATGAATTGGTTGGTAATTGGTCTGGTTCCCTGGTAGAGCTCTTCATAACAAGCTATGAATACCTTTTCCTAGTTGTGTATACTTTTTTCATCGTTCATCGATTTACGTTTTCATCATATTTACACCTTTTGTTATTAGATGTTGACTTTCAAACGATATGTTTAACATCTGCTCTTTATAATTTCATTTAATTCTTCGTATTTTATACATCGATGTGATGATAATATTATGATGAAAATGTAGAAGTTTGGTTCGCTAATTTCGAAGTTATTTGTTGCTTCATAAAAAATACAAATTATGTGTCTGGGAAATAACTATAATAATAATAAAAACACTTTATTTTGTACCAAGTATTTACAATAACTTATTCTAGGACTTAGAATTAAGCACAGGCACAAAAAGGCGGTCTCTTCCAGACATGTCATTTAAAAGGAGACAGAATATAACGAAAAGTAGTTGGCACAAACATTGTATAGAAAAAAATGCATATATGTAAAGTAGTACTTAAGTACATGATGATATACATACATATATACTTCATTTATATCAATATTCATGAACGTACACGAGCAACAACGTCCTATACCGTACATAACGAGAGGTAGTGTTCTTTGAGGCGTTTTTTAAAGTAGTTTGCGAGATCTGCACAGATTCAGTAAAGCATTCCACAAACGGAGAGCTGACACCGTGTAGGAGTTCTCAAAGAAAATAAGTTTTATGTACTGGAAAGGAAAGAGTTGGTTTATTCGATCAACGAAGAATAGAAGTATGCTTACTGAGATAAGAAAATTGATCTTTAAAATACGAAAAAGAAGAAGGGTTAAATAGCACATCGAAGAGAATGTGGAGAATGTGAGAATTCCGTCGTAGTTTGATGGTAAGAAACTGAGGTGCTATACGATGTTGAGAAACGTGGTCACATTTACGAATATATAACTAAAGGTGTTGAAAGGTATAGAAGGGGAGCCCACGATGCAAAGTCGGGATTTACTCGAGTCGCTTCGTCTGCCGCGCTTTTGTAAATCCCTAAATATCTTCTTGGGCTCCCCTACTATTAAGACAAACTGAAAATGTTGTACTGTAGTAGACTAGCCCCGAACCCACCACCTTGATGATGATAAACGCACGAGCACATCGTCACTACAACTACATATAGCACATTTTATTGGTGCTGCAAATTGATATGAATGTTACACTTGAGAAATTTACGACTTGGCTAGCTTCTACTGGTTATTTTAGACATTTTTTTGGCTCCCATGATGTTTTATAGCCAACTAGATCCCTCGAACATGTCTGTACATATTTCGACTCTCGCGATGTAAAATCTACTTATAGGGCAATTTGCCGTTGAATTAGGAAATTTGGCGACAATAGAATATTAGATTGAAAACAAAAACGAATAAATCTGAAAATTTATTAATTTTTTATTCAAACATATCGAACATTTGTCGACAAATTCCATGATTCTAAAAATATTTTTTATTACCTTTTAAGTTTTATATATATTTTATAGTTATAACCTTGTAAGTTTTAGATATATTGCAAGCGTCAATATATTTTATAATGTCCGTATCCTGTGATAGCATTGACGTTGTAGTATGATTTTTTTGTATTTAAGGTGTTCCTTGCGAGAAATCTTTTTTATTAAATGTCAACTTAACAAAATAATGTATGTGTTTTGTATTCCGGTTTGCGCTTAGAACATTTAATACGTGATCTAAGGGTTTGAGGAATAGTCTTTATAATCTAATAACTTTACTGTGCTATTAGGTACATACTCCTTCGACTTTCCATTTTCGACTGTTCCATTCAAAAGAGGGTAAAATAGTAAGATAAACCGAACATATTTTTTAATTTATTTATTTGTTTTGTATATTCGCTATACAGTGTATCATGAATGTACGAAAAGATTTGTCAGACAAATATTTAATTCTAGCGTTAGACATTTTAGCGGAGCAATAGTTGCTCCGCTAAAATGTCTAATATACAGTAAAACTTTTTAGACATAAACAAACGAACAAAAGAGAGAACAATGCCCTTGAAAATAAACACCGAAGATGGCGTCGAGCCAAGTTAAAATATGAATGGGTGACAGAATTATTGTAAAGTCGTGAGGAAACACCTCAATGTTTGCGTTTAAATATAATTTCAAGTATATTTTTGGTATATCGAAATAGTTCTAAACGCATCCTTAGTACCTGCACTCGGATGTACCCATCCGGATACAGAATTGCATTAGTCTTAGATAATCAATATATTTATCATTTATCCACTTTAATTAATGTTAATCAATGGAAATTGTTCATTAATTTGATTGACATAGGAGACAATGTTCGTCTTTTTTCCACATCCATTCTTTGAGTTTGGAATCCGAATAGTCTTTAGGTAACATTTTTACAGGTATAACTGATGGTATCTATAAGTTATAAATGAAGCATATTGTATATGTTTTGACCAAACTGTAAATACTCTACAATAATATACAAAAAAATTCTTCCTGGATGTCTGCACTATATGGTTTTAGCTAAGATGAGCGTCAGCGGATGGGTATGAGAGAATGTTTATAGTAAAGCATAATGTAATCATGAATTAAACGTGTCCGTCAAAATATAGCTTCTTAGCTTCAGCGAATTGAAAATTCCATAACAAACAACTTTAGTATCGTACCTGACAAGGATTTTGCTTAAAGATTAGTATTTAATGCCTTTGTAATTTCCTTAGCTAAGATATTTCTAGACCTTTCGAGTGGATGATATTAACGACTATTTTCGCCAATTGTATCGCCCTGGCCGTCTACACGCCCTACCCCAGCAGCGATTCCAACTACACTAATTGGGTCTTGGTATGTATTTATTGTTATTGTTATTATTGAAGCTTCATCACGTCACCAATACAAATGTCACCAATACAAATATAAAATATAAGACAAAAGTCTTCAATCAATGATGACCTACGAGGACGAAAAATGGCCTCTCACTTTAGGACTGTTCCGCAAGTTTCCGGTAGCTCAACGGGCTATTGAACGTGCTATGTTGGGTGCTTCCCTGTCCGACGGAATTCGTAGCGATGTCATAAGGCAGAGAACTTAAGTATCCGATATCACACGACGAATAGGCTCGTTGAAGTGGCAATGGGCTGGTCACACACTCAGAAGAACAGATGACAGATGGGCCAGTAAGGTTCTGGAGTGGAGGCTGCGTTTAGGAAAGCAAAGTGTTAACACCAGGTGGGAAGACGATCTCCGTGCAGTAGCCGGTCCGGGATGGATGCGAGTAGCAGGAGATCGGCCGTCTTGGCGTCCATTGAAAGGGGACCTTGTCCAGCCGTCGACCAATAATGATGATTACGATGTATTATTGTTATATTTAAGTCGTAACATTAACAGAATTTAGCATATCCGATAAAAAAGCTATTGTTTGGGTAGAAAGTATTTGGCTCGCACCTTTGCTAATTATGTTTCCGTAAAAACCCAGCGATATAACCATCTACCTGTCTTCAAGAATATCGTAATTAAATAGTTACACTTCACTTGCTGTATTTTATAACATAAACAAACAATTTTTTGTGTGGCTTTTAATAATTCAAAAAAAGGTGAACCTTACATAAATGTAATAGACACACTTAATTAAGAACCAAAATGGCTGAATATATTTTATAATGACGTTTTTCGGTCTCTCAAGTTTCGTTGTATTTATTAATCATCCTGACATCTTTTATTTTAAATTTCAGGAAAAAATCGAGTATATATTTCTAGTGATATTTACTGGTGAGTGTGTGATGAAGATCATTGCGTATGGGTTCGTGATGCACGCCGGCTCCTACCTTCGGAACGGATGGAATTTACTCGATTTCACTATTGTTGTTATTGGGTATGGTATTAGTTCTGTTTCGTTTATTCTTTGATACCGTAATTCGTAAGTATTTTTTGTAAGAGGTAGTGCCATGCTGCATAAGAGGAGGTAGTGCCATGCATGGTACATGACACGACATCCTCATATGCAACGGGAATTGGGCCGGCACGACCGGGGAGGTACCTCTCGCTCACTTGATACCGGCTTAAAGTGACAGCGACGCTGTCACGTTTCGTGCTGTTTGTGAGGATCCGGTGGCCCATAGGGGGGGTGAAAAGGAGGACAACGCATCGCATGATGTTCATGAGCGTCGGTGGTCGTTGAAAGGCTCCGATTACTCGTTTGTCCCCCTATACTATAAAAAAGTAAGATCGACTGCTCAGTCCCCGATATTTGTACAGCGATGGACACGAACATTTCATAGATACTCAAGATCCGACTATCAGGACGTAAAATTATATCGTATATGGCAATGAATTGGCACAAAATAAGTAATTCGCATTGACCTAATATTCATGTTTTTGACACAAGAAAAAGAATATAAAGTGAGGCTCTATGAGTAAAATTTTCCGCCCTGTACCCTATAGCGTATGATAATTGCGCGTCACAAGGACCAATAATAAAGAAGTTCACTGTGCATGAGCTAGCGTACAATACGCGCACGATGGCCGTATGAGCTAGCGTACAATATGCGTACGATGGCCGTATGAGCTAGCGTACAATATGCGTACGATGGCCGTATGAGCTAGCGTACAAAATGCGTACGATGGCCGTATGAGCTAGCGTACAATACGCGTACGATGGCCGTATGAGCTAG
>JAFELO010000295.1:130981-142278 GCA_017140195.1 Eumaeus atala
AATTTAGAATTTGTATATTCTAGAAAGTTTACAGTTAATAAAATGTATGAACACATTGACCATATATATTCACGGACGCCCTCAGCCGCCTTAGGAGGATTAGATGACTCCGGACCTCCTAGCAACAGGGTCAAAGTCTTTGGACTTTCTGCTGTGATAGCTCTATAGCGAAGCACAACCAATGACAGAAACAACGAAGGCCCATGCGTTCAAACAAAACGAGCAATAAATTCTAATTCTTGATTCTTGCTCGTTAACATTTAGGTGGAAACGTAGAAAACGAGCTTTCGTTTGCACTTTAAAGATGAACAAAGAATGCTCTTGTTCTAAATCTAGTTCTCTGTACGTTTGGTCTAAGTGTACCTTTGTAATGAAAACTAAGTGGGGACTGACTTATTCTTCGGTCTTTGCAGATACAAGACGCGATGGGCAACAGTTGGGAGTGGATCTACTTCGTGTCGATGGTCATCCTCGGAGCGTTCTTCGTCATGAATCTTATTCTCGGTGTGTTGTCTGGGTGAGTACTTTCATACATAACTCTCGTATTTCTCCGTCACGTAAAATTGAGATTTTTTCTAACCCATTTTAACACAATTTTTTAAACCAATACCTACACACAAACCTTGGCCTGGCCTTATCCAACGCAAAGCGAGCCTATTTTTCGCGCGATCTCAGCTAGGATCGGATTACGCGGTGTCGACATGTCGAGTAACTATCAGTTCCTCGGTCATTTGGAAACGACAGCTGAATTTGCCTCAAAGAAGCTGGGTGTGCTCAGTAGGGCGGAGCATTTCTTCAATCTAGACCAACGGCTGCAACTTTACGAGATGCAGATCCGACGGCATATGGAGTGCAGCTCCCACCTGTGCTGTGTATCAGCTCGTTTCATTTGACCGTATACACCGTAGAGCGTCCTTCATCGTTGACATCCAAGTTATTTCCGCTCAGCTTGATACTTTGGTCCTACGAATAGATGTCGATTCACTGTGGGAAGTGTTCAGAGGATTTGGCAGGAGAATTCCATCTTCGGACATCGCGACAGAACTCTAAATTCCACGCCCATCTCCTTGATGTCCCTAAAACCACAACAGTAGGGCCAGCTGTCTCTCTCGGTTTCCGATCCGATACGACTTAGAGGTCTTCAAGAAAAGAGCATACCTATTCCTTAAAGGCCGACAGCGCATTTGTATGACGTCTAGTCTTGCGAATGTCTATGGTGGCGATACTGACTACTCATCTGCTCGCCTGCCCCCTATCTCATAAAAGAAATCAGAGCCTATTCAATGAAAAAAACAAACATACAACCAAATGTTTCCACTTTATAATATTAATATAGATTGCTATAAAAACTAATACGTTACGCTGACATTATCAAATATTTCTAAGTACTAAATGAATTACTAAGTGTTACAGGATAAGAAATAAAGAATAATTTAATCAATAATTAAAATGCTTGGGAAAGACCGGAAAATTATTTGATGTAATGAGTATTCAACATTTCTATAAAATCCATTTCATTTGCAGAGAATTCTCAAAGGAAAGAGAGAAAGCGAAGAACAGGGGAGACTTTCAGAAACTGCGAGAGAAACAGCAGCTGGAGGAGGACCTCAAGGGCTATTTGGACTGGATCACCCAGGCGGAGTATCTGGAGCCTTTAGCGGACCAACACGACGCTATGGACCAAAAGAGAGATTACGGGATCAATGACTATGGTACTTGTCTTTGTACTTCATAAACTATATCTTATACGAATCGTATTTTCGTTACCTTTTCCAAGATGGTGATTGCGGATAAGGATCGTAATCTTACAAACGTGAATATGAAAAATAAGTACCTTCACGCCTGTTATCCCCGAAGAGGTAGGCAGAGGTGTGCTAGTACATCCACAACTCGTCAGTAGATATACAAGCACACCCACGATTAGCCAAGGTACTGAGGCCTATAATATCATAGGTGACAAGCCTATGGCCACTTCGGGCACATTCCAATCTCGGGCAATGTGATGCGTGCTCAGAATAATCTGAGAAAAAATATAAAAGTAAAATTATCCTTTACTGCCCTCAGCAGTCTCTGCCGGCAATATTAGAAAGAAAAGAAATAGTATAGAAAGTGACGTTAGAGACATGACTTAATAAAGTGTATAGATGGGCTCCTTTAATGTTCTAAATCATGTGCCTTACGAATAAATGTTGATGAATAATAAGTATCCGATATCACGCGAGGAATAAGCTCACTGAAGTGGCAATGGGCTGGTCACACACTCAGAAGAACAGATGGCAGATGGGCCAGTGAGGTTCTGGAGTGAAGGCTGCGTTTAGGAAAATGAAATGTTGATCGACCGTCCAGCAGGTGGGAAGACGATCTCCGTGCAGCAGATGGATGGATGGATGCGATTATCTGGTGATCGTTCGTCTTGGCGTTCATTGCGCTCTCTCAACATACTATATAGGCCTCTGCATATGTCCAGCAGTGGACCGATAAGGGCTGATAATGATGATGATAAATAATTTTTTAATGTTTCATAATTTGTAACTGTATATGTAATTTTCATATAATCAATAAGGTACTTCTATCCTATTCTAAATTAGTTTACTCTTTACTTTCACTAAATAATTTGCGTCAAAAAATGTACACCAAGCCCAAAAATGTATTTAAGAATAACATTGGCACATGCGTCAACGTGCACGTGGGTTTCTATCAGACAAAACATTGATGAAAAGCGAATACGTCAATCTAATTAACAAAGCGATATATGTACCGCAAGATTGTTGATGTAACGCACGTGGTATTGCAGGCCAGACGGTGACGGACCACGACTCGACCGACCACCTCGGCGTGGAGCCCTCCGACCAGCAGAAGGCCATGGGCAAGGTGTGGAAGACGGACTTCGATAAGGTCAGTGCCACTATAGCTTACTGGTTCCGTTAGTGGGAGGAACGAGTAACCAGAGATCCTTTTAGTATAGAAGTACATTAGCCTCCTTTTCCCCCTCCCCTCAAATGGGCCACCGGCTACTCACAAGCCGCATGAAACGCGACGCTTCAATTCCAGCTCAATTCTATTCACTACCTCTTACAGACATGTCACAATGTTAAATCTCAAGCTAAGATATATTCTCCATCACTTAGATATATATGGTTGCAGGTGAACCGCCGCATGAAGCGCGCGTGCCGGCGCGCCGTCAAGTCGCAAAGCTTCTACTGGCTGATCATCGTGCTGGTGTTCCTCAACACCGTCGTCCTGGCCAGCGAGCACCACCAGTGAGTGGTCTGCAGCACCTGCTGTTTAGTTCACGATACCGTAGTAATCCCTCCTCCAAGTGACGTCACAATAGAGTGGAAAGTAGACGATTTGTAGGAACCCCCGACCCGAGGGCGATGCCTTACATTTGTTGGTTAACTTCCTCCAAGTTGGGAATCCGCTGAACTTTAGGCCCCGTGCTAAAGAATCTACTAAGACCACATATAACAGGAGTGGCCAACGACCGTTCGATCACGGGTCATGGTGGACCCCCTGACATTTGACGTCTGTGCTATGGCAATATGATAAATTAATTAGATCTTCTGTTTATTTGATTTGTGTGATGTTTCGGAATGTCGGTAGCATTACAATAGTTTAACAATACTTGGGCAACCAAGTGATAACTAAAGTTTCCGATATCGCGCGAAAAATAGGCTCGCTGAAGTATAAGTTCACACACTCAGAAGAACAGATGGCCGATGTGCCACTAAGATTCTGTAGTGGAGGCCACGTTTTGGAAAACGAGATGTTGGTCGGCCGTTCACCGGGTGGGAACACGATCTCCGTGCAGTAACCGATCCAGGATGGATGAGGCCTATGTTCAGCAGTGGACCGATATGGGTTGATAATGATGAATGATGATCCAAGTGACACTAATAATATCTCAATCTGTTTAGCTGTTCCGGAGATATGAGGTAGTAAAGAATATATCTATACCCTGTCCTGCTGACGGGTGAAATATAATAATTTTGATGGTATGTTAAAATTTGAATAATGTATCGTTTTTCTAGTCAGCCAGAGTGGTTGGATTACTTCCAAGAGTACGGCAATGCCATCTTTGTGGCGCTGTTCACTATGGAAATGCTGGTGAAGATGTACAGTTTGGGCTTACAGGTGAGTGGTGACGTAGTTCTTTTAGTTAGACATTGCTAAGAGGGGTGATTGATAAATTTACGAGACAAGCATAGTTTCCTTCTACCTCGATGCATTTAGTCCAGCGCTTCCCCAATGCCGTTACACCAGTTTGATAAAATGGTTTCTCTAATCCCTCAAAATACTCGTCTACGGCGACAATGACTTCATCGTTTCATGAAAATCTTCGGCCACCTAACCATTTCTTGAGATTTGGGAATAACTGGTACGCGGTAATGGTTCGAACCGCAACTCATGGAGTTTGTCAACTACAGCCCTTGACGAGTGGACAGGTGCGTTGTAGTGGTGGATTTAAACCTTTATTTTGGTTAAATGAGGCACTTTCTTTCTAAATACTTCACAAAAACTTTACAGTACGCTTGCATAATACTCTCCATTTATTGTTTTTCCTCTTTGCAAATAATCCCTCAAGCATCTCAAAAAACAGTCGCCATCACTTTGCCGGGCGACAAAACCGTTTTTGCTCTCTTCGGTGCAGGTTTTCCGCTCTCAGTCCACTGCTTAGATTGTACCTATGTTTCTGGAGTATAATGATGAGTTCATGTTTCATCTATTCTACACATAATAAAAACTCGCTTGAACAGCGCCAAACACTTCGACGAATCGTCCAATAGACAGACTTGACAGTGAGCAAACGCGGTACCCATCGCGCGCAAAGCTTTTTCATTCGCAAATGTTGATGTAAAATGTTATAAACGAATTCAGAGGAAATGTTTACTTACCATCACTGCTATCTGCCGCAACTTTAAGCGCCGATCATTTAAAACGATTTCTTGAACCTTTTTGATCATGTTCGGATTCGTGACTTCATTTAGACGGCCAGACCTATTGGCGTCACAGCTCGGTCTCCCACGTTTAAAATCACTGACCCAGGTGTAAATTGTACTCAATGCAGGAGCAGTATTACCTAAAACACTGTCCAGCTTGACTTTAGTCTAGGTTGCAGTTTTCTCTTTTAAAATGTAAAATTTTATCACGGCACGAATTTTGTCTCTTTCCATTGTAGAGAAAATTTACGGCAGAGAAAGTTCTAGGTCCACTCACACAAATTCTATCAGTTCGAATAAATTCAAATTTGGTGTTCTGTTTTCGAAAATATAAATTTGGTGTTCTGTTTTCGAAATTACATTTTGTTTGCCTATCTTTTTTAAGTTCGGTTGTTAGTAGTCGATTTGAACTAGCACGATTCGGGAGACACATAGATCACTAAATTCCGGCATTAAATTATAGCTAAGCTGTGGTGTTTCATGTGGTTTGTGAGAATCCAGTGCCCCATTGGAGAAATAAAAAGGACGTCTGTATATGCGTATAATTGATGGAATATATGTTCATGTCTTTATGGAAAATAACATTGCAACTTGATTAAATACTTACTTTTAACTCTTTACTAGCTGAAATTACATAAAATACGATCGGTTTCGACTATTCATCATCAGGTATTCAATTAATGATATGGGGGTAGTTAAATGAAATTGTATCTGTTCATTCAATTCTTTGAAATGATTTTATCATAATTGTGTCTTTTTATAGGGCTACTTCGTATCGTTGTTTAATCGTTTCGACTGCTTCGTGGTGATCGGCTCCATCAGCGAGATGGTCCTCACCAAGTCCGAGGTGATGCCGCCGCTCGGTATCTCCGTGCTGCGCTGCGTCCGGCTGCTTAGAGTGTTTAAAGTTACCAAGTATGTGCTGATTTTATTTATTAAAAGTCATTGGGCGAAATGGTCATAAATATTGTACAACCAGATCAATAGAGAATGTAAATGAAAATGGGTTTAAACAGTTCTTTGGTCATAAAAATCGAATTGCGCTTCGATCCCGCATCATACTTTTAACCCTACCGAATGAAGTCTGCTGATCCATTACGCTCGCTTGCTCAACTCCAACGAGAATTAATATATCACTAAGAAGGACAGAATATATCTAGCAAAATGTGACGTACGTATTTATGTGGCTACCAACATGTAGCTTTCGTACATTGTATCTGCAATTCATGACAATTCGCCCACTATTTTTACATGTGATCTATGATTTTAAATTTAATAATGTATTATTTTCCAGGATTGCTCTCTCTTTATCTTTCTCTACTCTGATACGTTTTCAAATGTCCGCTTATTAGAAACAGAAAATATTGAATTCGCTAAGAATTTATAATTTTTAGAGGAAGCTTGACATTTCAGGTACTGGCGTTCGCTGTCGAACTTGGTCGCGTCTCTGCTAAACTCCATACAGTCGATCGCGTCTCTTCTACTCCTGCTGTTTCTTTTCATCATGATTTTCGCTCTGCTGGGCATGCAAGTGTTCGGTGGCAAGTTCAACTACGACCCGGTGGAGGAGAAGGATCGTCATAACTTCGATTGCTTCTGGCAAGCGCTACTCACCGTGTTTCAAGTATTTATATCAAACTTTACATTCGAAGTTAGAGTTATTTATATTTCGAAGCGAAAAGGCAAGATTAAAGCGACAAACTATAAAGTGAATAGGTTTTTTACTAATTGATCGATGGTATTTGTTAAAAATGTTAACCACAAATTTCCGAAAATAATCAATCCTAAAAAAGAAAGCAAAGGAATTGGGATATTAATAGAAATTAAAATGCCTATTATCATAATAACGGGTATCTTATAGTAATTGTATACAAAATTGAATGTTTTTCTGTTGCTGTAAAACTTCGACTATTTTAATGACCATTTTTCAAAAGTTTACAGTTTTGGCAGGTAGGCATAAAACCACTGTAATACCGAATCCAAAATTCTACCATTAATATTATTACATTAAATTATAAAAGTAACAACATCACTTATTATATATCTTAATGAATTCTATATCTATATGGATGACATCATCGTTAATAGATAAAACTCTCTATTTTATTTATATCGCTTGGAGGCTGATTGAAATCCATAACATCAATTTTAAATTTGTTAAGATATTGACGGGCGAAGACTGGAACGCTGTTATGTACGAGGGTATCAAGGCGTACGGCGGTGTCGGGACATTCGGTATCCTCGCCTGCATCTACTTCATTATTCTCTTCATTTGCGGCAATTGTATCCTTTTCATTTTGTAATCTATACTATTAATGTAAAGATGATGAAGTTGTCTCTTTGTTTGAATGCGCTCATCTCAGGGTCTACTGGGTCGAATTGAAAAATTATTTTTGAGCTAAATGATCCATTTACCAAGAAAACTAATAGTCCATATGCCATGATAGTTCGACTAATAGTGCCGGAGATACGCGGGTGAAACCGCGGGGTGATACTAATCTCTAATATTGCACAATTACCTATTCATGATATTCGTGTCATAGCTTGGGGTATAGACAGTGTTCAATATTATATTTTTTTATTATTTTCTTTGTGATATATTTGGCACTCCTTGTTGTGAATATTTAGACGTGACTTTTATACGTGCAAATTGGCATTTACAAATTGTTGGTATTATTTTTTAATTATTATTTATATATAGATGACCCCGCTACGCGTTGCTTTATCTGTAGTTTTATTAATCGAAATATCATAGCATTACTTAGTCGGACCAAGTTACATATGTGTGCGAAACTTTCTTAAAATTGGTTTGGGTTATTTCCGACAAATATCGTGATGTGATTGATCTTTTACGTGTATATAATGTTTAATTAGTTTTTTTATTTTATTGTTAAGTTATAAGTCTATGTTTACTGAATAATTTTTCCAAATCATTGTTTAATAATTGATTAACTGTAATTCAGATATTTTGCTTAATGTGTTCTTGGCCATCGCCGTCGACAACTTGGCAGACGCTGAGTCCCTTACCAACATTGAAAAAGAAGAAGCAGTAAGTAATAATAAAAATATGGTTCTCCTAAAAATGTGTTGATTTGACTTAGACATTTGACAAATTACAGGATATTTTAATTTATCTGATGGGCAATTATTATTAAGTCCGCTGTACATATTGGGCCAACCTGTCGGTATTTTGATAGTAGGTGATTGGTCAACTACTATCAAAATACCGACAGGTTTGGCATTGGCCGGCCAACTAAATAGCGGTCGGTTTTTCGTGCGTACATCAAATACACGTGGGCGATCTATTCAGTTCCATGCCTTTCGTAAAAGTTCACTTTTTTATCGTTGTTACGTAGGCTACTAAGAAGACAAATATACATATAGGGTCTAAGAAGACAAATATACATATAGGGTGTGATTTCATTTGCTAGCAAGCTGGAGAGGAGGAAGCGGGGCAGGACGTAGACGCGCATGGAACTGACGATGAATTCGTTCGAGACGACGATGCGTACACTACTGATAAGTATGTATTTTTAATTTCTTTAAAATTGATTGACTAGAATAAATTTAAACAAAATCGGAATACTCCGGGTTCAAATCTGGTTCCGTGCACTCTGGAAAATGGTTTTCAATTTGAACTTGACTTAATTTATTGCAGCTCTGCGAAAACAAACATTATGTTTAAACCTGCATGTCCGATATCTAAGACTTGTAATCATCATGTGATAAGTTTACCAAACCGCGTTCGTGTAGTTTTTTCTTGACACTCCCCCGCCTGGTATCTAGGAGGAGACCCGTTTCCAGCGGTGGGACTTGAAATACTTAAAGATTAAGTTGATCTATATTAATATAGTATAGTTGTATATCGCCAATAGCCACATATATTTTTTCAGCTCAGAGAGGGAATATGAAGAAACTGGATCGGAAGGGGACCAACAGGAAATTGAAGCCGAAGAAGATGTGGGTGTGGATGAAGAGATCGAAGAAAGGATGGAAGAAGATCAAGACACAGAAGATGTTCTAGACAGTCATCAGAGGAATCACATAGGTGAATTTAAACGTTTGTTATTGAAACATATATTACTATTTAAGGGCAAAGAAAGTTGTAAAACAAAATTTTAAGTATATCTATAAAATACAATTAAATAAAAAGTATAGAATAACTGCGGTAAAAATGATATTCGTAAAGGTGTTATCTGATCTAATGTCGATTTGTTAGTCGATACTTTTTCCTAACCAAACCACAACAGTTAATACAGAATACGAAGATGAACCACGTTTGAAACGTAAGCCGACGACATCTTCGGCACGCCCGAGGCGACTCTCGGAAGTCGATATTCGAGATTCAGCGAAACCTATTCCCGATGCTTCTTCTTTCTTCATATTTTCTAAAACCAACAGGTTAGGGACCGCGGTGGACGTTTGCTTTATTTTAGATGTTCTTTTCACTCTTGCGTTTTAATTTTCATATTTGTCTCTGATGACCCTTATTAACTTAAAATATATTTCTTTTTCGCTTTTAATACTTATAATACAGATAAACAAATAACTATAAAAATATAAGTATTTACAAATTATTTTGGTGTTATGGATAGTGTGCAAAATATGTAAATTTTAAATTATTTGGCAAAAAATCATAACTTTTCTATACCGATATTAGGCCTAACTACGAGTTAGTCTCCTTACGGTAAATCTCTGATCCAAGGTCCTATCTACAAGTCATCAGAATCAAATAGATTATTTTTATTTATGCCTTTTAATCTTTTCAACTTATAAACATTTAGGATTTTTCAACAATGCAATTAATATCGTTACATTAAAAGTAAGCGCTAATCTCACTACTATTGTTTGCATCGATTTTAAAATAATATAAGTCCTGACTAGGGCCTCACAAAATTTCGGCATGATTCAGATTTTATCGTAGGTATTAGACATAAGTGACATAGTATAAGATAATATTAGCGAGAAAGATGAATGCTATTTATCTGTGTCTCAAAAAGATGGCGGTGAGTTGGAAGAGGAAGGAACGCTAGTAACCGCTCGGCCACGGCGAATTTCAGAACTGAATATGCCAAATCAGACGCCGCCTATACCAAATGCTAGTAGTTTCTTCATATTCTCACCAACAAACAGGTGATTGGTGGTGAACTAGTACTCGTGTCTCATTGTTGGATAATTGGCATAATACCCCAAAACACATTCCAAATGCAAGCTTACCTATTGCATTTTTATTCCAAAATAATCGGCATAGTGCTACGCCAAATTTAATTCTAATTAGCACTGAAGCAATGAGCTCACATGGTACAAAATATTTTCCTGTGTTAGTGATATAATAGGTTTTGTGTAGAAAATTAGGAGTCCTGATATAGCAGAGCATGTATCTATTCGTTTTAGAATCGAAAATTCAATATGTGCCGTAATTATTAGAGCATGTATGTGGCCTGTGTAAAATTATTAACATAGTATGATTTCTTTTTCAGCATTTTATTTGTTTTATGTTTTACTGTAGTGCATGTTTTGCTTTAACAAAGCTTTGTTTGTTGTAAACATTTTATTCATTGTCTATAACAATCACTTATTTAATATGGAGTGTTTTTTATGATGTTATATTTTACTAAATGTTATTTAGTGAAAAATTACCCCATTAACGATATTGTTGTTATTATCAATTTTGATATTTGTAAATAAAGTTCAGAAAAGGAGTTCTGGTTTTTTGGTTGGTTTAAACATACTAATTTCCCTCTATTGTTCGATAGATTTTTTTCTATTAATAAAGATATAAATGTTTATTTAAAACCGTTACAATTGCCGCACTGCTGGCAGGTTTCGCGTATTCTGTTACAAGATGTCCGCATCCTCGACTTTCGGGAACATTATTTTGGTCTGCATTATGTTCTCGTCTGCTATGTTGGCGGCGGAAGATCCACTGGATGCTGCACAGAAGGGATTTCGCAATTGGGTAACTGTTTTCATATATTTTTACGACATACATCAGATAAAAAATGAGCATGGGAATCGTTTTTGTTACTATGACGCCCATGAGCAGAGAATATGCAGATGTGTTGCCAACGCGACTTCTATTGACGGCATGGAGTACAACAGCCTCATGATGAAATCACATTAAAAATAATATATAGACAACTTATTGTCATGTATTTGGGAGGGTCCGAGAACCCCTGAATTAAGAAAAGTTGCAAAAATAAATAGGGAGTTTTAATATAATTATTGGATGGAATTATTTGGATGACCAGCTGGCTCAGTGGGTAACGTGGCGGTTAGTCCGCGTGTTATGCCAGAGGTCGCGAGTTTGAATCCCACCTAGGTCATGGGTGTTTATATATGTACTACATGTACTTA